>OX422214.1:360618288-361029679 GCA_949130495.1 Sambucus nigra
GTTGCTCGGATGGAGCAGATAGTGGTTGAGGAAGTGTTGGAGGTTGCAGGTAGTTGAAGTTCCTCGTCAACGGGCTGCATAGTCGGGGGAAGAGAAAACTAATCTCCCATCACCATGGAAGACTCTTCGGAGGCAGCTTCATCATTTTCTTCGTCTTCAGGAGTTGAAGGGGGACCAAGGATGTGTCGCTGAAAGAGTTTGGAATTTTCATCCACTTTCATATCCTGTAGAGCAGCGACCCATCCATCCCTAAAGTACTTGAGGCTGCCATATTCTACTTGCGACATCATGGCAGCCAAGCCCTTGTTCCACCCCTTATCCCAGCCAGCACTGAAAGACTTCTTCACAACCAGTTTCTCTTTAACTTCTCCGAGGAAAGCTTTTAGGACAGAAGGTTTTCAGAAGTCTTCAATTTATTCTCAACCTCCTCCTTCTGCCGATTTACCTCCCAAATCTGACCCAACTCTTCCTCAGCAACCTTGAGCTTATTCTCAAGTTCTCCATCATTTTTGAGCTTCTTGTCGAGCTCTTTATTTTTCCCTTCCTAGTCCTTTATTCTCTTCTCCAACTCCTTGTAGACTTCAACAACTTGAGCTTTCTCCTGCTCGGTGGAGGTAAGCTTCTTCTCCCAAGTTGCCTTATCATCAGCATACTTCTGGCGAGACTCTTTCAGAGACTGCCCCAAGCCTATTAAAGCTTCCTCTACACTAGACGAGGAGCTTGAAGCTTTAATAGCTTCATCCTTCTTGAAAATTGTATTGAAGCAGCTCACCAACTGTGAAAAGAAAATGAAAGCAAGTCAGAGACATATATAACAAGGGAAAGATGAAAAGTTCAAAGTAAAAGGACTTACAGAAGCAATATGGCGAGCTGCCAAAGAGGTAACCATATCCCGAGAAAGGTTTTCTTCGATAACTTGGATCTCGGGAATGATCCAAGTCTTCACCGAGCTCATGGCAGAGCTCGGGGGAACGAAAGTGGGAACTCCACTAGTCGGGGGCTGAGAGATGGTGTCAGTCAAATTGACCGAGGAACTCTTCTTCACCTTCCTCGGGGGAGCAGGAATAGATTTAACCAAGGAGGAACTCTTGGTCGGTGATATTACAATCACTTCTCCTGGAGCAGCAGACTTGCTCGGAGCCACTTGGGGCTTCTCGATAACCTTCTCAACAGGGGAAGCCGAGGAAGGTGCATCAGTTTTCTTTGTCCCCTCCCCTGGGACGTCAATCTTACTTCTTTTTACCTCTCCAGCACCAGAGGCAGGTTTCTCAAAAAGGGTGGGAGGTCTTATCTTCTTCATCCTTTCACTTAAAGGAATGTGTGACTCAGGCGAGGAACTGGTAGAAGCTGGTAATGGTTCTACTTCACTTATCACCGGACGAGTAGTGAAAGAAGTGGTGTAGCTCGTGTACTACAACAGATACGAGGCTGACCTAATGTGCTCGTCGACAACACTCTGATGCAAACTCCAGATAAGTTTTAAGTGCCTTATATTCACGTATGCTTCTTCTGGACATTTTCTTTTGCTATCAACTGCAAATAAATAAACATTAAAATATCAGTTGCACATTTTATCAAACATAGAATAAGCATAATTTCAAAATAAATAAAATGAAATAAAAATAACCTATCCCATTGCCATAGGGAGGGCATCTGGGACCCTGATACACTTCATCTCCAGATAAAGGAGCATGTTGCCAATTTTTTATAACAACTCCGTGCTCAAAATAGTCCCTATTGGCATTCGGGAGATTGACCACTAAATCCCTATTTAAAAATCTAGTTTTTAAATAAAAGGTGTTATCACCAACTGTCCATCTATAACAAAACATGATTTCTGGAATTCCTATGCGAGTTCCATGAATTTGATTTAACCTATGAACCCCATTAACTATTCTCCATGTATTGGGGGCTATTCTTGCAGGAACAACGTTAAAATATTGACAAAATTCCAGACATAGAGAATTGGGCGGAAAAGAAAATCCGCACTCAGTAATAAAGAGAGTGGGAACCAATGTCCCTCAGCCAAACGAAAATAGTCAGAAGGCTCAGAAAGCTCTTCCAGAACAACCCAGGAGGGAATAGAAAAATCAGAACGAAATTTATCAAGAGATTCAACAGGGTAAATCATGATGAATAAAGGACATGAAGAAGAAGGAAGAAGATCTTACAGAAAAAGAGTGGATATGTTGACAACGAACGATGAAAAGGATGAACGCACAAGAGAGTAAGATAATGGAAAACTCAAAAATACAAATTTGAAAAGGTAGAAGATGATGGAAGTGTCTGTGACGTTTAAATACCTTGCCTTGGGAAAAGGAAAAAGTAATGATTACAAAAAGAAACGATTACGCTACCGGCGGCTAGAAGGACAAAAAGGGCGCGGCAATCGGAGCGGTTATAAAAATTCAAAAAAGCCTGATTATATGAATTTGGAAGTACAAATAAATACAAGGGAAACACTCCTAAAAATCAGGAGGATCATTTAAAACTACCATATTCCGAGAAAGAATGTTCCACACTCCTCAAATTTCGAACTATGAAACATTGGGGGCTTCTGTTGATACCAAATTTAGTCTGCTGACATGGCTCAATTGAGTCAAGACACGTGGCAATCTACGTGGCAATAACAAATACTTCCGAGGAACTCAGACGCTCCGAGGAACCATACTACGACGAGGAACACTGTTCCCTCGAGTAACTCATACGCTCCAAGGAACAAGAACTCTTCGAGGAACTCTTGAGTACCGAGAAGTTTAGGCGGTCCGAGCAACTCAGGCGATCCGAGCTGCACCTCGAATAAAGCATTAATGGCAGGATAACCAACAGTTTGACTGTTCATTAAATGCTTATCATTCAGACGCATACGCTTAAGGGGCATTGAATGTATTACCCTTTCATATTACATCATTTAATGTATTACCCTTTCACATTACAGCCTCAGGGCTATACATATATTGTGCAATCCTCATTGTAAAGGGACCGGAATTTCTTGAGATAACTTGTAATCGAGAATTCCCATACAATCAGCAATAACATAACAGTGGACGTAGGCCATTCTTATAAGGCTGAACCACTTTAAAAATTCTTTGTCTCATTTATTTATCTTTGATTGAATAATTAGATATGATTTAATTTTTTACATTGACATTTAGCAAACATCAAATATTAAATTAGACTAATTTGCCGGTAGGATAACTAGTTTAGATTACGGATACTTTAGGAGTGCACAGATAGTCGAGAGGTAAGTATCTCATGTGAGGGCACGTCCTAACATGTAGTTTGCATTCATTGTTTTATGTCATTAAAACACTTGCTATATTTTTAAACTATTTTCACAATCGGGCTCTGACCCGTTTGCTTTCAAATCTATTTTTTTGTAAAACCTTTCAGGTACCCAGCCACAAGGACACCAAGCATAGGAGTTCCATTCAGGTGACAACTGCAGCTGCTGTGGAAGTTACAGGACCTTGACAATAGACGCCTCTATTTTTTGATCTTGACTCTATATTATCAGATTCTCTTATCTGTTGGGCATGTCGCCCTATTTCCTTTTAGAGATACTTTATCTATTCAGTTATTTCAGATTTTGGGTTGTAATAAATTTAGTGATGCGGACTTGGTATTTGTTTATTCCTGTACTCGGATTGTTGTGAGGAGTATTCCTCCAATTTCATTATTATTTTATGGTTATTCTTTTGTGACTATGGTGTGGTGGTTATGTTAGCATTTCATAATCTACTTATTACATGTTTATCGAATTTAATTAAAATTGACAACTCACTTTTAAATATTAGGTGGCTAGTAATTGTTAAAACATATTTCGACAGTGATCCTATGCACTGAACCAACTTGGCATTTTGTATTAATTTAATAAAGGAATAGCTACTCAGTATTTAATTAGTCGGGGTGTGACATAATGGTGATGCCATAAGTCCTAAACCCTTCACCTCTTGGAAGAATGAAATATTTAAATGGAGTAACTTCAACTCTTGTAGCTTAAGTGCCAATTCTGGATCCGTCATCCTTGACAAGTTCCACCACATCATGATGTGCACCATGTCTAAGGAAATATAGGATACCCTCCAACTCACTCATGAGGGTACCAACATTCTGAAAGATTCTAAGCTTCAAAATCTCATGACATAGTTCCAGACTATTACTATACTAGATACTGAGTCATTTGACAAGTTTTATACACAATTGTCTAATATTTTGAACTCTAGTTTTAATTTAGGTGAAAAACTTCCTGAGATGGGAGTTGTGAATATGGTTTTGCGATCCCAACTGTTGATGCCAAAAAATATCCATCTACGTGGACCAACTAGAAATAGACACCAGTTATCCTATATGGAAACATGTACAGTCATCACTCTGTTGGTCAGCTCAAAAGACAGTTGGTCGGCTAATTGACAAACCAACCAACCTAAAGAATATGAACCATCAAGGATATCAAAGGCCTTTGGTGTACAATATCAATAATTATATTTATTGTACAGATGTAAATGCCTAGAGATATAAAGGCACTCCATTTCTTGGGTTCCTAATAACCTCGATAAATACATGCTCTCCCTTAGCTAAATGGACACACAAAAGAACAACAAGAACTCAATCATTCTCAACACACCATGTTGTGATATTGTAAACTCCTGGGAATAAAATAACAGTAGACGTAGAATTTCCTTACAGCCAAATCACTTTAAAAATCTTTATCTCTTATATGTTTGATGGGATCGTGCATTTTTATTTCATCTTTAATCTCATCTTCATAGCTTTACTTTATCTATTGTTGACGCTTATAAGATGACAATAGCCATTTCTAGTTTTCAACAGATAGGCGCCGTCTATGGAAAGAGACACAAATTTGTTCCGTTCTTATTAGAAGAGACGAAGATAATCTATAAGAGATAAGTTCTTTTATCTCTACATATAAACAACTATATGTTCTTCATACATCTTTTAATTTGATCATGATTCTCAGGCGTTTACATTCATAAATTGTGTGATCAATTGTTAATTAAAAATCTACAAAACACCGGATTTCATAATCATAAGGTTTGTATGAATCCTTGAAAGTAGGGCAAATATGAATATTTACTAGGTTACATCAGCTATGTTGATTCCCATACTTTAGATGTTTTTCAAGAGGTTTGATACCTAAGATGTTAAGCACGTCGTTTCATTCATTTGTATTGATAATATATATGCTCAATTTTTATCCATCAATATTCACAAAGGTATCACTTTGGGATAATTTTTGTTGATTTTTATACGAATTGCATAATATATTTTAGATGTGAGAAAGAGTTGTTCATCATACTTTTATCTTTGCAAATGTCAACAACTTGTTGTCTCCTGAAAATCAATGACCCACTTTCATAAAGAGGAGGAAAAATGAATTGCTCAAGAAATTGCAATGGAAAAACTTTCATCAATTCCCAGGGAGATGAAGGAGTTTTGGATTTATTAATTTCATATAAGTCATTTCGACTTCAAAGTTCAACAATAACAAAAATTATGAAACTGGGGCAGAAATTTGAGATCGAAATCTCCCCACAATCTTGTTTGATCATATTGGTAAATCAGATCCCACGTTTTCAACTACTTATGCTGCTTGAAACCAAATCTATATGAAACACGACCAAATATTTTAACCGACCCAACATCAGGTGAACCTCACCATTTAAGGGTTTGACATGTGAAGAGCTGGTAATATCTTTTTCCATGCATCCATAATTTATTTTCTTCCGACCTGCCGTGGTCGGCGACTATTAAACGAGAAAATGTTGGTTGGCATCAAATATTAGAGGAGCTCTTAATGATCGACGACTATCCACTACAGGATCTTCCTCGGATAATTAATTGCAAAAGAAAGAAATTCAGTAGAACCGCCCCTTTCATCAACATTTGGTCCTCATCATCGTCTCCACAGATCAGTCGCCCTGATCTGATGTCATGCACGACACATCAGCAACAAGAAAATTCACTTTTGTTGGTTGGCAACTTCCCAGCCGACCTGTAGCTATTACTCCTCACTGGTCGGTGCTAACAAATAAAGTGGGAGACTTAATAACCTTTTGGGCCAGGTTTAAGTATTCGAAATTATACGACGAGAGCGTTATCGGCTAAATGTATTACGTGAAATAAATGGGATGATATTAGAGTACGTATAAGACTTATGGTATAGGGATGGAAAATACCTATAGTAATATGATGATTATCTAAGTTGTGTGAATGCTTGGTATATGGATTATTATCTGTAGGACATACCTACCATGCTTTCTATCACGAGAGGTTGAATTTTGGAAAAAGGACCATCTTATCTTTGTGTGCCTTTGGGGGGATTTAGATTGGAACCTTAAGGAAATAGGACTGTTAATGACTTATCTATAAGTTGATAATTTACCTGACCATGGGAGCGTAGGTATGTGCATGGCCCATGGGTATGTGAACTATGTTCGCCTCGAATATGAGACTTTGATTGAAATGGTTCCTGAGCGATTCGGAACACGTGATCCTTACATATGTAATGTACCGGGATTCGATAGAAGAGTATGCATGCACCGCAGCTTTGCCTAGGGGTGCCATATATGTATATATGTACTGATATTTATATATATGTAATTCTAACTGGTTCATGGTTGCTTGGTAGATGCGAATAATTAAGCTATTTAAATGGGTTAACAATGTGAGATTTCATATAATACTTGAGATAAGAAATTTAATTAACGTAAATATCAGACTTACGTAGGGTACATTTGGGTAATATGAATATATACCCTATATTAAATATGAAGATAGGAGTTAGTACAGACTAGTTAATTAATGGCATAACTAGTATGGGTTAAGGGTATACATTAGGCGTGGATATTATTTGAGGGGTGAGGAACTCATGTGAAAGCACGTAACTAATATGTGTATAATATCTATTGTTTAATGCAATTAAGCACTTGCAATATTTTAAACTGTTTTCACCTCGGGCTCTGACCTGTTTGCTTCCAAATCTATTTTTTTGTAAAAAACATTTTAGGTGCCCGGCCACAGGGACGCCAAGCATAGGAGTTCCATTCCATTGACGCGTTGTAGCTATTGCGGAAGTTATAGGATCTCGTTACTAGACGCCTCTGCATCTATACTTGCTTCTTCGGAGTCATTTATTCTAGTTAGGGCCTCTTGCCCACTTTTATTCAGAGACAACAGTTTTAGACCTTCGTTTTATTTCAGTCTTGGGATTTATTTATTCATTTAGACACTTGTATGGGGTTTATTTACATTGCTACTATTATTGGAGAGTTTACTCCAGACTTCAGTTATTTCATTCCGTTTATTACCTTATGAGACTGTTCATGTGATTGTTGGATGATGATTTAAATTATTTAGTTGATGGTTAATTTAAATATTAAAATTTGACACTTGACTATTTTAAATATTCGATGGATAGTAATTAATTAAATATTTTCAACAGTGATGCTATGAACTGAACCAACTTGACATTTTGTATTAATCGAAATAAAGGAGTAGCCACCCGGTATTTAATTAGTCAGGGTGCCAGAGATACAAACTATGATAGATCCCATGCATGCATTCAGATACCTAGAGGTGATCCATAACCCAAGTTTGCATGACGAGAAGAATTCCTCAAAAGAGAGTTCAAATCCACAGTAGACCAAAATTATCGATCAGTATGAATGAACCATTTTCTAGGAGATAACCCACCAATATGTTGAACCAAGCAATAAGGCAGTCTAATATCGAGAAACTTATCAGAATAAATACTCCACCCTCTCAGTAAATCATCAAGCATGGAGCATTGGAGACTTTTATTGACGCAAAAAATTATCCATCTATGTGGAACAACCAAAAATAGACACCTATCATCCTATGTTGAAACATGTACACTCATCACTTAGTTGGTCAGCTCATAAAATAGTTGGTCGGATCAAAAGATAGTTGTTTAGCTAACTGACAAACCAACTAACCTGAAAAATATAAACCATCAAGGATTTCAAAGGCCATTGGTGTAAAATATCAACAGTTATATTTATTATACATATGTAAATGCCTAGAGATATAAAGGCACTCCATCTCTTGGGTTCTTAATAACCCCTATAATACATGCTCTCCCTTAGCTACAGGGACACACAAAAGAACAACAAGAACTCAATAATTCTCAACACACCATGTTATGCTATTGTAAACTCTTGGGAATAAAATAACAGTGGATGTATAATTTCCTTATAGCTGAACCACTTTAAAAATATTTATCTGTTATGTGTTTGATGGGATCATGTATCTTTATTTCATCTTCAATCTCATCTTCATGATGTACCATAACTGCTTCTTGTATGACGGTGTATCCACTTCCCATGTTGTACCAGAACTCCTTCTCGAGTTTGTGATGCATCCTTATGGACCTTGTCCTAACCCACCTAGGAGATCGAACCCACCAAGGAGAGAATGTCCTAAGAATTTTAATATAGGTATACCCATGATGGTTTATGTTTGCTCCCATTACAAATAAAGAGGTAACCTAAGAGTGTTTTTTTTAAGGTAGGGAGAGTTTCTCACACACGTATTCCCTAATACTATCCCACAGGAGTTCAACCACATGATCCTGCATGATCTCCCACATGTATTCCTACTCATACTCCCACACATGATCGTAGAGATTTTAAGAGTCTTCGATAGAAAATAGAGATTTTGGTTAAAACTTCACAATGTTTGATGGAGGAATTTCAAATGATGTCTATTCCTTATGAGTACTCCTCTCAGCCTAGAGATTGAGGTTATGACTTGTTTCTAGAATATATAGATTATCATTTTCATATCATTTGACCCTATTACTAGATTGTATTTCTATATATTTATATGCTTTTATTTTGAAAAATCTTGAAAAATGCAAAAAGATTTTCAATTTCTAAGAAAAAGTTTGAAAAATTCAAAAAAGCTTTTATTTTTAATTATTTTTTTTGAAAAGGACAAAAAGAAATTGTATTTTAATTTTTCACCATATAAGGACGTGTATTTAAGATATTCGGATCAACCCTACATTTCATCCATTCATGTGACTTTTTCATCGTGTTTTGAGACATGGTTTTGCTTTTTAAGTGTGCTTAATAATTTGTGGATAGCCTTTTGTTGTTCATTGATGATGACTTTCTTCATGCTAAACTCCTTATCATCTTTATTGCACACATGCACCGAATTTATGAACATTGTACTTGTCATATGTCGAATACGGTGTTCTCATCTCAATAGTGTTTATGTACTATATTTCATTTGTGCTTGTAAGAATTATTGCCTAGATTTAGTCTCCCAAAGAATTTGTTATATGTTAAGAAATAAAAAGGGGCTATGAAAGAGCAAAATTCTCTTTGCGTTAAAATCAATCATTTGTCAAAAAGAGTTTAAAAGATTAACGGCACACAAAAACATAAGTGCCAAGGCCAATTTTTTTAAATTGATGCATCGCTACATAAGAGCTTTATGATGTCTTCAAAATTGAGAGTGAATTCTTATATATGTGACATTTTGAGGGTGTTATAAGAATATAAATGGGTTTTCACAACAACCTCTCTTGAAAAGCATTAAATAGTTTGGAGTTATTGATTTGAGTGCATTTAAATTCATGGCAGGTTGCATAAGTTGAGTCAATTTTATTTTGTTCAACATTCTTACACCTAAGGTTGAAATTTATTTATTTCTTTAGAAGTATCTCATGACTTCATGAAACTTTGTTACAAATACCTGTATTGATTTTCTCGTGGAAAATACTCACATAATTATATTCCATTTTCATGATTAAAATATTGTAGATTTATTTCATAGTGTGTTATATTTGTACCTTTCATACCTTCTTTTTATACTTTTAAAATTTTAAAATTTAGAAAACAATTGGTATTGTTCTTCAAAATTTCATCGCATGTGCTTGATTGATTCTCTTTGTGATGATCATTTTTTTTCGATTGCGTGATGTTAACATTTCGGGCTTAGTTTCTAAATATTTGTCTATTATGGACAAAAAGGGGGAGAAGAAATTAAGGGAGAGTTTAGCTTTTCATTAAACTCGTACGCGTCACGGTATTTATTTTGTCTCATGTGTGTAGATTTCTTCCGCTTTGATGATGATTTCATGGACCACACAAGATGAGTACTTTTTAGTTGAAGACGTATACATTTATGCATTTTCGTTCCTTGATTTTGGAGGGCGATAATTGTATTAGTTTTAGGAGTTAATTATGGTTTCAATTTATGTTTTGTGACAGAATAGTTGGGGCGGGGGGGGGGGGGGGGGGGGGATATTTTTAAGAGAGTTTTATAATTTCTAGTTTCATTTTTATTTGGCTTATCCCATTACACCTTAATTCACCTTCGTGACTATTTTCACGCATTCAAATAGAAGAACTTGATTATATTTGAAAGATTGAAGATCGTTCGTCATAACATCATTCAAAAGAGTTATGAGGGGTTTGGTGAAGACATTAATTATCTAGGGGTTATTTTAAAAAGAGTTTGAATTAAAAGGTTTTTTTAAAAAAAAAATTCAAAATCTCACCAACTCGTTAGAATGAATTGACATGTCGTTCCAACGAGATTGGTGTTGATGTAAAAACCTCGTCTAGATCTAATTCTTTAATCACAGATAAAATAGGTAAACAGAAAGAGAACAACACAAGATTTTAAAGTGGTTTGGCTATGTATTAAATCTTACGTCCACTATTATGGTATTAGCCGTTGCAATAGCTGGCTTGATTGTGTTCTTGCCTTTGATGGCAAGGGTACAATGTATTTATAATAACCCGGAGGCCAAGGGTTGGAATTTCATGGGATGGAATGCATTTATATATTAAGCATTTACATCCCTACACACCGTATGTGACGATTAGTTGTACAAAATATGAGTAATATGACTCTTGATATTTTGACCTTTTATTGATCTTGTTAGTTGGCCTTCTCAATACTTGGTCAGCATTGCTTGTGTTGGTCGGCATTCCTTGTTAGGTTATTTTTAGCTGACCGGGTTTAAGTCCACGTAGGAGAACAAATGTTTATTTTTGATTGGTCAACATAGATGGATAATTTTTTATATCAACAGAAGCCCCTAATGTTATATGCTTGATGCTTGGATGGAAGTATAGAGCATTTTCTCCAGGGTATATCTCGGGCTATTTTCATGATACTTGGTTGGCAGCCGACTTACCACACTTGTAAAATTTAATTGGTACTGTTTGAAGATGGCATTTTTGCAAATAATTTGAAATTTGATGAACCGCCCAAGGGTTAATGAGTATTTTTCATCATCTGATTTGCGAAGCCGTTAGAACGTCAATAGTTGGTTCGTTTAATCATTATGTTCACTATTTTCGAGGCAACTTATAAAGGTGGTGAACTTTTCTTGTGTTACTTTACCCCCAAACTTTCGAACTGTAGCAGCTATCTTTGAACTCTTGAGTGCCCATTTTTCGTCGTTCCTTTATCTCTTTTGACAGTTCTTGCAGAATCCTTATGTTTCTATAAGAATTCCTTCCTTTTTCTTCTTTTCTTCTTCTTGAATCATGGTTTACATAGTTCATATTGATTCTCTAGATGAATTTAGGAGGGAATGGAATATACCACATTGGGTATATTTAGAGTTTCCTAGTCCTCCCGTTGATGTCTTCTCTTTATCTGAGGGTCATTGGATTCCCTCCTACTTCATAGCTCAGTGTGGCATTACGTTTCCCCCAAATATTTTTTTCTTAGAGTTTTGTCAATATTTTGATGTTTTACCTACTGGAGTATCCCCAATACTTGGAGGTTAGTTAATGGAATCCGTAGGCTTAACCAAATACATGGCACCCATATCAGAATCCCTGAAATTATGTTCTGTTACAAATGGGTCACCAGTGACAGTACATATTATTTATAGATAAGGTTTTCCAATAGAGACCTAGTTGCCAATTTTCCTAACTCTAATAAAGATTATTTTGATCATGTGGTTATTGCAAATAACTGTCAATACATTCTTCTTCAAGGGGGTGAAGTTTACAATGGATCCAAATGTCCTTAAGAGGGTGGACATGGCATAGGTTGTAATAAACATATTTTATTTATTCATGCTGATGAAATGCCTGTTGATATTCCCCATTAATATTTGTTATTTATTTACTTGCAATTGATAAAAATAAAAAGAGTCACAAAGAAAGTGACATCAATCTTGACGAGCTTAAGTTTTTATGGGGCATTCATCAAAAGATGGGCAAGGAGCATACTAGGTCTACTTCATACTTGATAAAGTATAGAAGTTCTGTAACTTCTTTTTTTGCTCAACTAACAAATGTTTCCCCTTCTAACATCATAGATTTAGAGAGAGAGATCCAATCTCTACCTCATCTGCCACTACATCTGGTGGTGGTAAACTTGCTATTGGTATATCCTCCTCTTTCGATTTCGATTCTGACCTTCCCTTTTGTGTGAGTATGGGTAAAAGGAGGTTTCCCAATCTCTCTAGGTATGACTCTGCTGCTAGTAATAATAAGCTTATTAATATTGGTGCCTCAAAGAATAAGACTGGTGTTAGCAAGAAGCCCCCAGCCAATAAGGGTAATGAATCTCCTCTGAAATGACTGAGGAAAGGTCCTGCTGATAAGCAGGTTGAGAAAAGTATTAATTTCGACCAACAGGGTTTGGTTAGTATTGCTCTATTTGCTGTTGGTTCATCTGTAGCCTTGAGTCCTAGCTTGGATAGGAAATTGATTAAGTCTGGAACCCTTCCAGACCATAGAGTTATTGCTGCCTATTTTCCCCGATTAAAATTATCGTAGAGGGATAGTCAGATATTAGCCTTGGTATGTTTTTATTTTCAAATTTGATCAGATATTATTCATGTCTTTATTGACTTATGCTGATATGGATTTTTCTTATAGTTCTTGGTCGACTACAACCAAATGCTAGAGAAGAATGGTCTTATTCATTCTTTTTTGGATGATGTAGAGGAGGCCATTACAGGTCTTTGAAAATATTTTTTAGATTCCCAACAAGCCTTGGAGACAGAGAAGAAGACTTGGTAAGATAAGATCGAGAACACTGAAGAAGCTCGAGAGAAGGCTGACTCGACTACCACTCAAGCTGAGTGCAAGGCAAGGTTGCTGAAGGATAAATAGCCAAACTATCGAAAGACCTTTCGTCTGAAAGGGCCAAGAGAAATAAATATAGGGAGGAATCCTTTAGAAAAAGCCATTTGTACCGCCTCTACCCAGATTGAATACGCAAATAAGAAATTCTTTAAGGAAGGTTGGTCAACAGGATTGAAGGAAGTTGACAATGCTGAGGATTCTAAACTTTTCTGAAGCATGACCTTGGATCTCCCCCCAATATTAACGATGAAGTTGGTTCTAGGGAATCATCTTTGGTGGTTGAATCTTATATCCCTTCTTCCAACCAAGACAAGAATGTTGTTGATTCAGCTATCCCTCCAGTCGAGAAAGATAAAACCCCTGTTGATCCAGCTGCCTTTTCTGCCGACCAGGGTGTAAAACCTGATGTTGAAAAGGATAAGAAGAAGGTGTAGACTTTCTCTGCATTTGGTCTTTGTATTTTGAACCTTTCTTTTGTTTTATTTCTGTTTTTACTCCAATGTACTTATAATTTTCCTTTATTTATTAATGAAGGAACCCTTTCTTCAATTTATTTGTTGTTGATCAATTATTACTTTATCTTTCTAATTCGTGGCCAAGATCGAACAAATTTCTTCCACTGATTACGATTTACTCAAGCGGTGAAATAACATGTTCAAAGATGATCACTTGGATTTGACTGATGAAGAATTAATAGACTTTCTCGTCACAGATGCTTCTGAGCAAGCCAAAGATGCATATACTTATCGCAAGTTTCTTCTTGATCGGGTTGTGGCCAATAATATTGAATACTATGGAATGATCAAAGAATTGTAGGCAAAACATAATGAGGCCAAAGCTTTACTGCATGCCGATAATGAGGCCAAATACCAAGCATTGAGTGAAGCCTGGGGGTTTGAGGAAAAATTAGAGAAATATGCTTCTGCTTTTAAAAGAAGGAATTTTTGCTGAACCGTGAAGTTGATGAGGCTAGAGAAATTGCTAAATTCTTAGAGGAAGAATAATAAGTTGAGAGATGTTCTTGGGTCTTTAAAAATTTCTTCCACTGCTGTTGCTGACGAAGGTGCTTCTGTCCTGAAGAATGAGAATGCCAAATTAAGAGAAGAACTTGAATCTTTGAATAAGCCCAAACCAACAAAATCTTCCAAACAGAGAGTTAGCTGACTAAATGTAGAAGATGGTAGGATAAAGAAGACTGTGACTGATCAGGCTGCCCATCTGAAGGCCAAGAACCGAGCTATTATTGATTTATCTACAAAGCTGTAAGTTAAAGACCAAGCCCTTGCTGATAATTTCTCCCAGTTGAAGGTGAAGGATGAGGTTTTAAAGATACTTCAACATCAAGTTGAAAGATTAACCATCCAATTTCACAAGAAACCTAGATAAGTATGGATGGATGGATATAATGAAGCTTTGGGTCATATAGATGATCACCTTGCTCAATCTAATTGTAAA
This sequence comes from Sambucus nigra, assembly GCA_949130495.1. NCBI lineage: Eukaryota > Viridiplantae > Streptophyta > Magnoliopsida > Dipsacales > Adoxaceae > Sambucus > Sambucus nigra. The sequence continues at coordinate 360,632,859 of OX422214.1, forward strand.
GTTTATAAATGGGGCTAGACTAATTGCTTAACTGTTATGAAGGTTGATCAAGACAGAAAATTCTGGTATTGGCATGATTCGAGCTTCTTAGATTGCCAATAACCTCTCAAGTTGGATGTCAATTACATTCTTGTTGAATCAATTCCCCAATGCTTGATATCAAAATACTTAGGGGATTATGAGTCATATGGTGATCTTGAAATAGTCCGACCTTCTCATCTGACCAACAAACTAAGTAGTAGTAACAGAAGGATGCTTTAAGATTTCAACTTCATCAATTCGCCTTATACGCTGGATGATCCTCCTGTTGGCATGGAAAAAGTGCAGCCATCTTCCAAAGCTGAAGGAAAACATCCAATGTAATAATTATCTTGTAATTCATTTGAAATACATGTGATTGTAACAAAATCTCTATGAATGAAGTATGTTAATTTTATGACTATTTAAATCAATTTGGTAACCTGCAATTGTTGTGCCATCGATTTTACTAATACATTTAGATATATTTATCCAAATTTAGTATCAGTTACCAGTAGTATTGCCATAGGTTTTACTAACGCACTTAGATTTATCGACCTAAGTTTAGGACCAGTTACTAGTGGTGTTGCCATAGGGTCTACTAATGAACTTAAATTTATTGACCTAAGTTTAGCATTAGTTACCAGCGGTGACCAAACGTATGTGGAATATATGTTTAAATTCCTATATTTAGGAATTTTTACACGCCTTCCTTCATTTGACTTGATTTGGATAAAATGCATCTTTACCACTAAAGTTTTTGGCCAAGTGTTGGGGATTTTAATCCTATGTTGACTTGGATTTTTCATAGTCGACCAAGTACTGAGGATTGAAATCCTATTTTGACTTGGTTGGTTATTACTTTGACTATTGATTTTTTCCGATCAAGTGATGAGGACTAATATCTTTGGTCGGAACTGAGATTTATGATGTGAGGGATATATGTATATGTACCTCCATACTCCGAAAAAAATCAAAAACTAAACTAAAATAAAGGAAACCGATAATTTTATTAATAATCGTCTTGAAAACAACTGAAATACAAAGCGTGCAATCTCTGATAATACTTTCTAAGGTGCTCGGAGTTCCAAGTATTCTTGAACTCTTCACCCTCCAAAGTTCTATCTGATATGTGCCTGGTCGGATGACAACAAAAATATGATAGGGGGACCATGCAAATTATCTTCAAGCTTTTTACTCTTCTGTATCACCTTCTTGAGAACATAATCTCCTCCTTTTAAGTTGGTCGGGTTGTTCCTTTTATTATAGAAGTGAATAATTTTCTATTGGTAGGCAGAATTTCTCCTGGAAGCATCATCCCTTACTTCTTCCATCATATCAAGATCTAGTTGCCTAATTACATCACTGACTAGGGAATTAAATTTCAATACCCTGTGGGCTGGTAAGCCAAGATCAGCTTGTATCATTGTTTCAATTTCGAATTCAAACATATATGGGATTTCCCCCATTACTATTCTCAATGTGGTTTTATAAGCCAATAGGACTGAGTGTTGCTAATTGATCCAATTTCCCTTGACTGCGTTAAGATGTTTATTTAGCCCATTTAGAAGAGTTATATTTATTACTTCTCTTTGACAATTACTTTGAGGATGGCTTGGTGCAGAATGCAACTTCTGAATTTTAGATTGGACACAGTAGGATTTAAACTCCTCATTGTCAAACTGAGTGCCATGATCTGTAATGAAAGCATATGGAAAACCAGATCTGCAAATTATGCTCTTACATATGAACTGGTTTAGGTTTTCATAAGTCACATCGACTAGTGACTCTTTCTCAACCCATTGGGTGAAATAATCAATAACAATGATCAGGTATCTACACTTACCTTTGGTGGTTGGAAATGGGCCGACTAGGTTTATTCCCTAGATAGCGAATGACCAAGGTGAAGTAATTGGAGTTAAAGTAGCATTGGGTGTTTTTCTAAACTTAGAGAACCTCTATAACTTATCACATTTCTTTACAAAGGTTGTGCAATCTGCCCTCCTAGTCGGTCAATTATAGCCTTGTGTGTTAATTCATTGAAGCAATGTTCGCCCAGTTGAATGAGCTCCACAAGAACCTTCATGGACTTCTTAGATCAAATATTTCACTTCTATTAGGTGAACACATCTTTGCATGGAGGTCATCAGTCCCCTTCTGTATAGTACTCCTTTTTCCAATACATATCTTGCAACCTTATATTTGATTTTTTTGGCTTCTATGGGATCTATTGGTAAGGTTCCATTTACAATATACCTTTGATGGGATCCATCCAGGAGGGTCCTAAATCTACTGTAATGAAATTTACCATTAGGTCTTCATCGATGCTCCAATTAGCCAAAATCTCTATCGGGATCGTCTTTCTAAGCTTAATCCTTATTACTGATGCTAATCGAGCAAGTACATCTGCTCAGGCATTCCCTATTCTTAGAATTCTTTGTATTTGGATAGGAACTAACTCAGTTATCACTTCTATAGCTCTGGCAAGGTATCTTGTCATAAAATCTCCTTTGACTCCATATATATGAAGGACTTGATTCACTACGAGTTATGAGTCACTATGGGCCACTACTTGCTCGGCACCTAGCGATTGGGATAGATTTAACCCGACTATTAAGGTTTCATATTTTGCCTCATTGTTCGATGCTTTAAATTGAAACCGAAGGGCATATTCAATATCAATATCATCAAGAGTGTTAAGGATTATACCTCATCCACAGCTAGTAACGCATGAAGAGCCATCAACATATAATTTCCATATCAGGATATCGCTACTAAAATTTTCATAAGTCAACAACCCATGATTGAAGATCTTCTTACCTTCCTAAGTATACTTTTGTGCCATTTCTTAGCTTTTAGGGGATTCAGGCTGCTCGACAATAACTTCATCTTGTTTTTGAGATGAACTTTCCTCTTCTGAGTCTAGCTTAGCAGAAAAATTTAGTTGGTTAGAAACTTCTGGCTAACTGAATTCGTCAATAAAATCTGCCAAAGATTGACATTTCAATAAAGATCTGGGATCATAAATAATATAATATTCTCCTAACTCCACTGCATAATACATCAATCTTCCCGAATTTTTAGGTTTGTGGAGTGCTTGTCGAAGAGTTATATCTGTATATACTACTATGGTATGTTCTTGGAAATAAGGTTTCATTCGCCTCGAGGCCTCAGTAAGGGCTAGGATCAATTTCTCCAAATGTGGGTATATGATGTCATCTCCCCTGAAGGCTTTGTTAGTGTAGTATACTGGCTTTTGAACTCCATTGTCCTGTTTAACTAAAGTTGAGCTCACAGCTGATTTAGAAATTGTGAGGTATAAGTATAATTTATGCCCCAAAACTGATCAGGAGATCAGTGGTGGCGATCCCAAGTATTTCTTCAGCTCATGGAAAGCTTGTTCACACTCTTCGTTCCACTCAAAAGTATTCCTCAATACTTTAAAGAAAGTCAGACACTTATTTGCTGCTCAGGCGAAAAATCAATTTAAAGCTACGACTCTTCTAGTCAGACTCTGCACATCCTCCTTGCACTCTAGTGATTACATCTCAATCAAAGCTTTTATCTTCGCAGGGTTAGCTTCAATTCCCCTTTGGTTGACAATGAAGTCGAGGAACATCCCTTCTCGAAATCTGAACACACACTTTATCAGGTTTAACTTCATCTGATGCTTCTCCAACTGGTCAAAAGTTTGAGTTAGGCCGACAATATGATCAGAGGCTTTTCTGCTTTTTGTCAGCTTGTCATCCACATAAACCTACATGTTTTTGCTTATATTCTCTTTAAAAACTTTATTTACTAACATCTGGTATGTTGCCCCTTCATTTTTAAGACCAAAAGGCATCACATTATAACAATAAGTTCCTCGATAAAAGTTGTACTTTCCCTACCTTCAGGCTTCATTTTTATCTGGTTATAACTAGAATAGGCATCCATAAAGCTTAAAAGCTCATGTCCTGAAGTAATGTCTACCAACTAATCAATCCTTGGCAAAGGAAAATGATCATTTGAGCAAGTTTTATTTAGATTAGTAAAATTTACACACATTCTCCATTTATCATTCTTCTTTTTTACCATAACAAAGTTGGCCAGCCAGTCTGGATACTTCACATCTTTAATAAACTGGGACTTTTAAATATTTTCTACCTCCAATTGGATAGCTTGATTCTTCTCAGGACTAAAAACTCTACGTCTTTTTTTTATCGGCTTGACATATTTTCTGACGTTGAGTTCATGAAAGAGGAAACTAGGATCAATGATAGGAGTATCCTCATGAATCTAAGTAAATACATTTCTCCGTTGTCTTAAGAATATAATCAACTCCTATTTGAGGATAGGATCCAGTGTTGAGTCAATATTTATAGTTCTTTCTGGTTTTTTATCATCCAGAATGATGGTTTCATTTGCTTCCATAATTTGGCCTTTAACTAACTCTGTTTCATCCCGTGGATCTAAGGTTTCAACCTCATATTCACTATTAGTCTTAGTGATATCCACCCGATGATAGTATTCTTCTTCAATTCAATTAGGTATTCTTATTCGATTTAGGAGTAGTAACATTCTCTGTATACCTTTTGGTCTCGTTTCACCACACCTACCCCAAAATGAGTAGGTAACTTCAAGTATTGATGAACTATTAATGGGACAACCTTAAACTTCTTGAGCCCTACCCTGTCGAGGATCACATTGTAATCTAATTGAATATTTTTGTCCATTACAAAGAAGTATATTTTCTCCATACGACTTACTGGACAGGACCCGAACAACACTTCTAACTAAATTGTTCCCATAGTATAGACCTTTTTACTAGAAAGGCGTATTAGTGGTTTGTGATTTGGTTCTAACTGGCTAAGTTTTAAGTCCAGACATCAAAAATAGGGATAAAACATTATGTCTGTCGAGCACCCATTATCAATCAATATTATGGAGATGACTATATCTTGGATTCTGAATTTGATAACCAACGGATCGTCATGAGGATTAAGTACCCCAGAGAGGTCACTTTTGGAGAAGCCAATCACGAGCTTATCTTTGTCAACCTTCCTCGACAGATCTTCCTTGACTAAATTTTTCTATTGGATGTAAAAATAAGATTGGGCCTTATTCAAGTAAGTTTTCTTTCTGCCGTGTGATCCCCCCTCATGCTTTGCCACCTGTAATCATATGACAATCAAATGAACCAAAATTGACCATAAATACCTCACGTTCTGGTTATTTGGGCTTTTTTGAGAGGTCGAGATCATCCTCGTAATCATCATCGTGATTTCTCTTACTATCTTCTCTGAACTTACGTGGAGAATTTGATCTTCTTTTAGAATCTCTTCTATCACGTCGATTAGAAAATTTATTGAGTTTTCCTCGATAGATGAGAGATTTTATCTCATTCTATAAAGAAATGAAACCATTAGTTGTGTGACCATGATCCTTGTGGAAATTGCAGTAGTTGGATCTATCTCTTTTGTATGGAAGGTTTCTCAGCTTCCCAGGCCATCGCAATTCCTTGTTGTGCTTGATATCTTCCAGGATATGGTGAATGACAACACTCAATGGGGTTTAGTTCCCATATCTCTTGAGTTTTTATTCCTTTTTTCCCTCTGGTCCTTCGATTCCTTATGGTCCTTTTATTCCTTCTTCTTAGACTTCGCATCAGACTTTGTTGTTGGTCTCTATTTGGCAACCATTGCTTCCTCAGCATTCATTATCTTTCCTGCCTTCGACATGAGTTCAGCCATCGTCTTGGGAGGATCTTTAGGCAAAGCATAATATAGCTTCTCGGGAAGCAAACCACTCATAAGAGCAGTGATGGTCATTTTTTTCTCGTAATCAATTACCTCCAACTTCTTATTGTTGAACCGAGTAATGTAGTCCCTGGTGCTTTCTCCCACTTGTTGTCTTATACTCTAAAGATGAGCCACTCTTTTTATTGGTTTTGCTCGAAAGAAAAAGTTTCTAATAAATATCTTGGACAACTGATTAAATTTAGTGATCTGTCCTTGGGACTATATTTGGGCTAAGCCCGTAATGGTGCTAGAAAATGCCATGCATCTCATCTCATATGGTACTGCATAAATATCTTCTACAGCTTGATATTGTTAAATATGGAGAACATGATTAGTTTTACCATTATATTTGGGGGTAACCACCAGAGCTTTAAACTTAGAAGGAGTAGGAAAGTCCAGAATTTCCTCAATAAAAAGACACCATTTAACAAAGATCTGTTGCAAAGGATTCTTCGCTTTTGCATTTTATCAAACCTATCTCCCAACATCTGGATTGATCCTTTCCATAAAGGATTACATGCATCAGATCTATACGAAGTAGATCGGTTGTTCTGGCCATTCGTCTGTCCCGAACTCTCCTCCTGAGAGGTCAGATCGGCACATACAGATCATCAAACGCTTGATCTTGATCATAGTGAAGACTCATATTGGTTGGATGGACATTGAGTGTTCCTGGATAATGCCCTGGGAGGGTTTTTATATCCTCTAGGTCCCAGACGATCAAAGGGAGAATCTCTGCTTAGCCTTTTCCAAGGCACTTGGCCTTTCCGGAGAAAAAGAATGAACGTCATAGGGTTTTGTAGACTTGAGTGATGAACTCGCTCCTGGGCGATAAGAAGCATCACGTGAAGTTCTAGAAAAAATGTATCTGCTGGATCTTAGAGGTGGAGGTGGAATTTCTCTCTGTCTGACTTGCAATGATTAGGCCAGTTGTCTCATTGTATCTTACATGGCCTCCTGTCCTCTGACGAGACTAAAGAGAATTCCATTTAGATCACTATTTGGTGGTGGAGAAAGTGGAGAAGGCGAGTATCCTTCATTCCTGGTACTAGGCTCAGGATCATTCATCTTGTTTGAACAAGGGAGTATGAGAATTAGAACGGTGATTTGACACTCGTTCCCATAGACGGTGCCAATCTGTTGATGTAAAAAAATAAAATAGATCTAATTCTTTGATCAAAGATAAAATATGTAAATAAAAGGAGAACAACATAAGATTTTAAAGTGGTTCGGCTATGTATGAAGCCTACTTCCACTGTTAGGGTATTAGTAATTGCAATAGCTTGCTTGCTTGTGTTCTTACATTTAATGGTAGGGGTACAATGTATTTATAATGACCCAGAGGCTAAGGGTTAGAATGTCAAGGGATACAATGCATTTATATATTAAGCATTTACATCCATACACACTGTATGTGATGATTAGTTGTACAAACTATGAGTAATATGACACTTGATATGTTGACCCTTTACTAATCTTGTTCATTGGCCTTCTTAGTACTTGGTCGGCATTCCTTTATAGGTTATTAACAACTGACAGGGATTAAGGCCACGTAGGAGAACAATTTTTTATTTTTTATTTGTCCGCCTAGATGGATAATTTTTGGTATCAACAATTGAGCATGTCGTTAGAACAAGTTTCCCTCACTGGAACGAGTTATAAAGAGATGACTTTCGGCAAGATCTCTAATGTTGTTCCAAGTTTTGTTAGAATTACGTTCGAACGAGATGGGATACTTCGGTCGAACAAGGTACATGTTCGTTCAAATAAATACGCAATTTTTTAATTTTTGTAATGAAATCTTTTCAACTCTCTAATTCCTATCTCTTTGTAACAACATTCACTATAAATAGAGATGCAGGATTAGGATTTTCTCCAAGCCTTTTCAGAGTTATTTTTATGATGAAACTCTGTACTTTTTTATCCAAATCCCTTGGATATTTGAAGATCACTTTTTCAAATAAAAAAGAACACATTGAAAGTTCAAAAACCATTATATATATTTCCTTTACTGCTTAATTATTGAGTCGAGGCTTTACTGCTGAAGAAGAAAGGAATTGAAGATTCCTGAGGCTGGTCGGTGGATACTGAGGTAAGAACCACTTGATGTGGATGATACTGGACTATGACATATATGTTGAATATTGGAAGACATCTCCGCATTATACTTAGTGGATCTCTAAGTAGTTTTTAAGTCGTCTTGGATTTGTCAAAAATTTTAACAATACTGAAATGAAAGGTTTTGCTTAAAAGGGATTTTTTCTCAAATTCTTCTTTATGAAACCAAATTCAAAACCAAAAAAGTGTATTTGTGTGTTTTCCCTAAGATATGAGTAATTCGTATAACTCTTAATTTATCACTTACTCTTGTTATTTTTACACAGGTTTACTTAACAAGAAGCCTTGGCAGAGTAAGTAGGGATCGAGAAGATGGAATGTTAAGGCCTCTTGAGAGCGTTGGTTTGGAGGCTGGGAGGTAAGTTTTGTTGAGCAAGTTAAGGCTCAATCACTTCAATATATTAGGAAAGAGAAGATACTAAAGCGAGAAACCAAAGAGGTGACTCACACTCACTCACATTACACAGTCGTTATTTACTTATTAACGAGAATTCACTAACTTTCTTGCAAGACTTTTTAATAAAACCAATGGCGAGCGACCCTCAAGGTCACGTCAAAGTTTTCAAAATCGATCACCAAGAAACTATTTACAAACAGACAAAATAGTAATTTTTTGCATTATGGCCGACAAAATCACCTTTTTAAGCACTACTACACCAGGCGCCACTTCACAAAAGACAAATCTTGGTAAACAGTGACCAATAGTAATAAGGACTAAAAGTGTACAAAGATATTTATCACATGCGAATATCCCTTTGGCACGCACATGCCACGTCAACCTTGATATTTTACTATAAATAGAGAAATTAGGGCACTGTCACAACCATAGTCTCATTAGCACTATTACTCTGCATAAATTTCGACAAATATTATCTCCCTTCTCTATTCTAGATATTGAGGTTCTTATCTCTCCAATCTCAAAGAATCACCCCTTTCACATGGTTCATTCCTTTATTTATTATTAATATTTTGTATTCAATCATTGTTTTTACTCATTGTTGTAACCAAAATTATTATTGTTATGTTTAAAGTTGGTTGTTGTCTTTTCTTTTGTTCTTGAAGTATTATCTCCTTAAAGAAAGTTTATATTGGAGTGGATCATGCCTCACCCATTTACAGTTATTCATAGACCTGAGTTCCACTACCATCTTATAGTATTCAAGGTTTTATTGTGTGAGATGAAGATAAAGGTGTAACTTGTTCGGATGAAAGAGGATAGAAAATAGTGACTTTTGGGATACCCAAATACTCTCTATCAATGCGCTCAACATTTTCGTTAAAAAAAACAACCCTTTGTACGACTTTACATGAGATGGGGGATAATGGGTGTAAGGACGATGCAATCAGTTTTAATATGATAATTGGTGGGCTTTGTTGGGAGGGACAATTCAAAGATATAAAAGAGTTATTTGATAAAAGTGAGGGTTATATGAATTCACTTCTATCTTAGGTCACACACTCAGAAAGATCCATTTTTAGCTAAGTTTTATCCTGATTATATTTACGTGAACATGCAAGATAAAGTCCAAAGCTAAATATGTCAAACCAAAGATCAAACAAAAACAAAAGAAGAAGTCAGAGGAAAAATTCCTTTCGAGAAAAACATTTTTAATTCAGCATTGTTTAATAATTTGACAGACACGAATTGACTTCAAAATTACTTAGAGATCCACTAAGTATACTACGGTGAAAGTCTTCAAATCGTCAATAGAAAGTGATGTGGTCTAGCACCACCAACACGAAGCAGCTCCCACCTCGGTATCCCCGGATTAACCTCAAGATACATAATCCTTCCTTTTTCAGTAGTAGAGTCATAACTCAAAAAATGTCAGCCATAGAAAATACTTTACAAGGGTTTGATGCAGTGTATTGAACTAGATTTGACAAAACCAACAAATCATTCAATGTATGTATGATTTGAACAAAAAAAGTATTGTTTCAAAAGAAAAAAAGAGAAAAACTTTAGGAGCAAGTATAGGAATTTGTTTTCACTAAAAATCTTGTGAAAAATAGTCCAAAAGGGTCCTATTTATAGAATAACATATTTTTCGAGGTGACGGAGTTCGTTCGAACGAATAAGAGACTTTTTGAATGAAAATAATAGTTTCATTATAATGAGGTCCATCCTCATTTGATCAAAAGGCTTAACTCATTCTAACGAGCTTCTAATGGACTTCCAACTACAGAGACTCTGTTAAATCCTGTTTGAAGCTCATTAGAACAAACTTATAACTTCGTTCCAATGAAAAGAGGCTTCATTCGAACAAACTTATAATTCTCTTTCTAACGCGAAAAGTGACCTTGTTCTAATGAGATTCACTTTTCATTTAAATGAACTCAAAAATAAAAAATATTTTATTTGAAAATCCTCTGATAAAAATGCCTCGTTTGTAAAATAAAACATCCTAAAATAAATTTAACTAAGTTAAATCAAGCATCTAAAAATCATATACCTTTGTATAGTGTCGTGACGATTTTAATGGCTCGAACTTGTGAATGTTGATTGTAAGAGGGTAGTTTAGATAAGATGGAGGCGTAACCCCTTTTGAGTACGGTAATGATAAGTTAATTAGCCAAAACCTTGCATTAATTATAGGACATGCACACACAAACTCAATGAAGATGAACTCAGTTTAAACTGCCAAATCTCTTGTGTATAACTCAGAAGGTAGTAACGAACTTAGAAGTAACTTCGCTAGAGGGAGAGAGAAGTAAGCACCCTAGATACACCTTGGCAGGTAGCCAAACACACCAACCACCCTCAAGAATCTCTATCAAATATTAAAAGCTTCGTAATAAATGACAATGGTGGGTGAGTAAACTCTCTCTGGTTTGTAATAACTCTCTCTGAATGTATATTATCTGTAGTTATAACTTTGGAACTCTAAAAAGATCATCCTCTCCTCAAAGGTGGTTGGGGTCCTTAAATAGCCTCCCATGCCACCCCCGAGGCGATTTAGTCATCAATGCTTGTGAAAGACCTCCCTCATACTTTATGTCACAAACATTAAATACCTGATGGACTAGTTGACTCCACGTCATAAACATTAAATGCCAAGACATTCCTTTTGCCTAACCACTGTGTGTTAGGGGGATGTTGTCACAGAGGTGGCTCACCAACTGCCTGATAGCCCCAAATACCACGGTGGTTTACTCAAGTGCAGGTCTGACATTGTTTAGCTAGCTAGTGACATCACCTACAGTAGATGTGACATTAAGTAGAGAGCTGTTTGGTTCATAACTCAACGCCCGATGGAACTCCAAGCTGCTCCGCCCGAGGTTCCATGGCCAGGGTCCTTCGGTGTTTTACCAAGTGTATATAAGATGGAAGGACAAGCCCCAATCGTGACTCACTTCTTAATCCTCCAAAATAAGTCCCTCTAAAGTTCCCACGACGAGGTCATTAGATAGAGCATGAAAGCTCTCCCAGGCCCTACCAAGCCTGGTCTCTCGCGAGTACTGTTTGACCTCACACTAAAACTCATTGTTATTCTCATTACATCATTACAATCATTATAGCTTATAGTCAATATAAACAAAGATACAATATGACTAACACGATAAGTTAAATTACAAGTTGCCACGCTGAGCTGCCTCGCTGAGTTTCCACGCTAAGCTGCCTCGACTTCTTAATCCCGAACACTGTTGCTAATTGGGGGATTATCCATGATCTCAGTATTACCTTCAAGCCCCCTCTACATTTTCCCCTTCATGGATAGATTTGTTATTGTAACAAGAAATGTCTGCACGAAAACTTCTCAATCCGATGAACCTTCTCTGTGTGTAAAAATTCTGGCCTCCTTTCCTTCGTTAAAACCACAGTGTTATAATCTCTAAGAAAAGGTAAAATTATCCCCTATGTACCTAAGCCGAAGCGCCACGACTTATTGGGGCTTTGACGAAGGGACATCGCCACTTTTTCCTTATATTGAGCTTCAACCGTTCTAGCTTTTTATTATTTGAAATTCTCCCAAAAGGACTGCTAACCTTCTCAAATACTCATTTTGATTCTTGGTAAGTGAAATTATCCCTTGTAATTCTTCATTGTGTTCGAAAAAGCAGAAATTCTGCCCGATGCAGTCGAGTCACCATTTAAACAACGTTTAGACTTGTGGCAAAGGGACATCATAACTTTTTTGAACCATTGGGATAACTTTTCCGTTGAGAGTTACTAGATATGTTTGACAAAAAATTTGGCACCAAAACTCAAACTTGCTGAAGAAGGTAACTCCTTTGATTCCCCTGGCATCGCTTCATAAATGACGTGGAGCTGTATTTTCAACTGTCAAAACACTTCCCAAAGTGCCACACGTTCATTTGAAATGATTATAGGCGGTCGTGCATGTACGATGGTGGGAAACTCAAAAGTTAGGTTTAAAAGGCTTCAATCTTCTTTTTTATTTCAAAACCCTTCTCTTTCCTTCATCTTCTTCAAGCTCCCATCTTCTTTAAGGAGAGAGAACTGTGCGCAAACCTCCATTGTTGTCCAATTCTTTACCCAGTCTCTTCCCTTTTCTCATCTTTTGTGCCACCACCTATAATTGTGCTCCTCCCTCCTTGTTCGTAGCCCTTCTTACTCAGCTATACCATTCATCGCCACTCTATTATGGCTTCTTCAAGTACTTATAAGGTTTCTACCACCACCACTCAGCCAGGCTCCCCCTCTGCCACTTCTTGCGCTACTGCTACCCCTAACGGTGCTGCCATGAATGCTGCTTGTCAAGAGCAACTACGCTTCTATCGCTGGGCGCCCATCTTTGACGAAGATGATAAATTTTCTGATGCAGGCAAGACTTGCCATTTCTCATCCAAGTACCACGCCTTACTGTTGGGTGATGAGGAAATGGATTCATCAAAGTGGGGATATCTTACACCAGAGGGGACTCTTCATTTTTGTCTAGACCGTGGTGACTTCCCCTATTCTCAAATTCTTCGAAGCAACCGGGGGGTCGCCAGCCCATTTTAGTGCCTGGCATACATATTTGCAGAGTTCTCATGCTACTACTCTTGCAAAGGTTGGGCTTCATCGAGTCTACTGCTTTGGGGTATTCACCCTCTCTAAGCATAACGCGGTACTCCAAGTGCTAGTTTCCAGATGGAACATCACAACTCACACATTCCTTGCTGTGTGGGGAGAGTTCACTGTTACGTTGGAGGACATCTGTGAGATCCTGGGGTTTGAGCCAATAGGTAAGTTCACATATCACGATGAGGCCTTAGATGCCGAAGAGGTTGCTAATCGAGCTGATCTGGATTGAATCTGCCGTAGTTGCACTGGTTCCTCGAATAAAGCCACATTTACTCTTCTTATCAACTATTTTTTTGAAGCTCCGACCCTGAAGGATGTCAATACTGTAACGGGCCGAGGTAGAGGTACATCCCTGGAACTACCAGCCTATATACTTGTGTTGCTTTCACACTTCTTCCTGACAGGGAAACCCAATAATCAGCCCAGGAGGGACCTTATAAATATTTCCATTCGTTTGGCTAGGGGTTTTAACCTTCCTCTGGCTGCCATCTCCTTGGGGTTCCTCTACACCTCGTTGGATCGAACCCACATCGATATGGCACGATCACTGGGCCTCGTTGGATCGAACCGACATCGACATGGCATGATCACTAGGCCGTTATAACTTGGCCAATTTTGCCAACACCATCATTTTGACAGGCTTTCTTTAAACCCGTTTTCCTCCCATCGCTGCGAAGTCTATTCCTCTACATGAGGGAGGTATCAACCCACCACGCCTCCTATGTTTTCACCAAAAACAAAGTCGAAAGGAGATAATGGAAGTTTTTGATGTTTTAGACTCCTTTGTGATGAGGCCATACAGTGAGTCTACATTTGCCCATAGTTAGGATTTCATTCCTTTTGCATCCACAACGGTCAAGTTCATCCCAATTATAGAAGATCCCTCGTAAGACGTGGTGCTTCTATTTACCCCCGAGTTTCTTTCTTCCTATACTGAATAGGCTACACCTCAGAGCCCTACAACCCTGATAGATATAGTAGGCAGATCGGGTTTGATCAGGGGGCTCCTCGACCTGTGTTTCAACACAACCACCCAAGGGCCACTTTCGTTGAAGCGTGCACCTTCTATATTGCAGCCGCGGTGCTTGGTGTGACCTCCACCATCGATGGCCGTGTCACCCTTCCTAGTTCCACCAGGAAGGGAGACGTATCCACCTCTTTTGCCACCAAGTGCCATTTGGGGCAGTTGGAAATGATCCATGAGTACATTCAGTCCCCCCTCAATATCCCCCAGTCCTTTCTTTCTCTTCTTCTAAATTGGGTCTTAAGGGGAACTCCGTGCTTGGGGTTGAGTTTCCCTTGAGAAAAACCATTAAAGAATCTCCCCAGGAGCTACCCCATCATTTCCTAATGATCCCAACTTCCACCACAAAACCTAAGGCTGTTGCAGCTCCCAAACAAACTGCCCCTTCGATCGAAGCTGCAACGGGAGAAGGGCCTTCTCAGCCACCTGCTAAGAAGGCCAAGAAGTCCAAGCCCTCGAAGTTTAAGCCCCAAGTTCAAGCACAAACTCCTTTGGAGGCATTTCCTATTGCCTCCGTTCCCCCTCTTATGTCTCCAGAGGTAGCTGAAGAGCTGAGGAGGCAAGTACAAGATGAGGTTGAAAGAATAAATGTTGAGTTTCAACGGTGCGCTATCGTCGTTCATCCTTTAGAAGCTTTTCCCACGATCATGATTGATCTGACTCAGCCATCGGTTGTTGATACCAAATTTAATCTGCTGACTTGGATCAACCATATAAAGACACGTGGCTATCTACATGGCAACAGCAAGCACTTCCGAGATGATCATACGCTCCGAGGAACTCTTATGCTCCGAGGAACAAGACCTCTCCGAGGAACTCTTATGCTCCGAGGAACAAGGCCTCTCCGAGGAACTCTTATGCTCCGAGGAACAAGACCTCTCTGAGGAACTCATTAGCACCGAGAAGCTCAGGCGGTTCGAGCTGCATCTCGAGCAAAGCATTAATAGCTGGATAACCAACAGTTCAACTGATTCATTAAATTCTTATCATTCAGACGCACACGCAAAGAGGGCATTAAATGTATTACCCTTTCATATGTATATCATTTATTGTATTACCCTTTCACATTACAGCCTCAGGGATATAAATACATTGTACAATCCTCATTGTAAGGGATCCGAATCCAGAACGGAATTTCTTGTAATCGAGAATTCCCAAAACACTCGGCAATAAAACAACAGTGGACGTAGGCCATTCTTATAAGGCTGAACCACTTTAAAATCTTTTGTCTTATTTATTTATCTGTGATTGAATAATTAGAGTGATCTAATTTTTTACATCAACAGATTAGCGTCGTCTGTGGGAACGACTGGTAATATCATTTTCTCACCAATAACAATCCATTACCAATGGCTGATATTCCTGAATCCAGCAATAGAAACGCTGGAACCCCTCCAAATCCATCTGCACCACCAATTATTCCAGATCTGACTGGAATAATGGCAAGTCTGGCTCAGGGCCAAACCAACATGCAAGAAACAATGCGACAACTCATCCAAACCCTCCAGGGCGGTGCATCATCCCATTCCGGACCACGAAGCATCCAAAGAAATACGCGTGCGCCTTCTTCGCGTACTAGGCGTAATGATTCATATCGCAATGATGAATCTCAATATTTTTCTTATCAACCAGGGCGAACTTCGTCTGTGCAAGCCACAGATACTGAAAAACATGTCACCCTTTCCCCAGAAAGGGCCAGCGCTTTGGAAAGATTAAGTAGGGCCTCTACTTTCGATCGATTAGGACCTAGGAGGAACAAAAATCCTCTTAATGCAGCGTCGAGGAGCTTTTGACGACCATCAGATTTAAGGGAAGGATCTGCCCAGTCGCGACCAGTTGCTCATCAAGATGGATCCTATGACCGACTAGCTGCTCGTCGAGATAAATCCCAGGAAGCCACTTCAACGCGATCAGTTGCTCGAACCAATAGGCCCGAGGAAGGAAATGATGCATGGAAAGGATCTATTCAGAGGTTGGAAGATAGATTAGGGGAAATGTCTAAGGCCAAGAACCCTCTACAACGAACCTTTGTTCGAGGAACACCTTTTGTTCAGGATATTATTGATTTTCCAACACCATCAAAGTTCAAAGCACCTGTTGTGACTCCCAAGTATGATGGGAAGACTGACCCTGTCCTTCATATAGAACAATATCAAGCTACTGCCAACATCTATGCTATCCCAGACGAGATGAGATGCAGGGCATTCTCAGTAACTCTTACCGGATCTGCTCAGATTTGGTATAATAATCCTCCCCGGGGTAAGATTTCAACTTTTCTTCAATTGGCCGAGTTATTCATTGGGAATTTCTGCTTTGGAGCAAAGCCAGTTAAACGAGTAGCACATTTGTTAAGTGTTAGACAAAAAGCTGGGGAGAGTATTAGAGATTATATAACTCATTTAAATAATGAGAAACTCGAAGTCATTGATTATGAGGAGAAGACAGCTATTACTGCTTTGATGAGTGGACTACTGCCGAACAAGTTGTACTACACTTTGGCCAAAGATCCACCTCGAACCATGTCGGACCTGATGGGAAAAACGTCTAAGATTATGAATGCCGAGGAGGCTATGTCTGCGAAGAAGAATATGGACGCCAAAGAAACCAAGGTGGAGGGTGATAAAGCTAAGAAGAAAGAGCATAAGAACAATGGTGGTGACAAACATTCCAAAAACAGGTCGTCATGGGAGGTCTTGAAGAAATTTGATAATTACACGCCTTTGAAGGCAAATATCAACCACGTCCTGGAAGAAATTAAGAACAGCGAGGAGTTAAACTGGCCAAAGAAAATGAAATCAGACCCTGACACGAGGAATAGGGAGAAATATTACGAGTTCCACAAGGATCATGGCCATATGACTAAAAATTGCATAGCTCTTCAGAATGAGATTGAAACACTGATCCGACGAGGAAAGCTATCGAAGTATGTTGATCAGGGAGGCGAAAGAAGAAACAACGACCGAACTAGAGAGAGGTCTAGATCTCCTCGTTAAGCAGAGGAGAACAAGAAGAGAAACTATGAAGTTGATCCAGAGGATGACCCCGATCTTCCCAAGAAACCAAGGCAGTCAGAACGAGAGGTATTTTCAATAAGGTTTGGGTCATTTGATTGTAATGTTATTACAGGAGGAGATGCAGGAGGAGGAGACCTTACTGCAGAAAGAAAAGCTTATTTCAGAGAGGCTCAAGCTTGCTCGTACATTCAGCGAATAAATTTAGCTGAGGAAGATCGTCCGAGAAAGGTGAACAAGGAGAAGTTGGTCATTGGATTCTTAAAGAATGATCTTGCAGGAGTTCTCTATCCTCATGACGACCCATTAGTGATCAAAATGAGAATGAAGGAGGTAATGATTTCAAGAGTGCTGGTCGACAACGGTAGCTCGGCAGACATCATGTTCTACTCATGTTTCGATAGTTTAAACTTAAAGCTATCTCAACTGGAGCCTTATCACAGGCCCCTCATCGGTTTTGCTGGCGAGAAAGTATTTCCACTTGGGACGATCAAGTTGGATATATTCATAGGTATGTGGCCTGCTTGTCGGATAGAAAGAATACGCTTCTTCGTGATGGATAAGAATGTCCAGTCATCATACAATATCATCATGGGAAGAGTAGGATTGAAGAAGTTCGAGGCTGTACCATCTACAGTGCATCAATGCCTAAAATTTCCAACAAACTTTGGAGTAGGAGTTATGAAAGGTGATCAGAAAGTAGCTCGGGAGTGCTATTATTCATCCACCGAGCAAGAGGAATTGGAAGAATCAAAGAAAAAGACTACTACCTATCAAGTGGAGGAAGGTGCAGAAATTGAAACCTTGGATCCTTGAGATGAGTCGCAACTCGTGAAGGGTCAAGTGGTAAAAGCTACTGAAAACGTCATTCTGGACGATGAGCACCCTGAGCAAACTACTCAAATAGGTTCATCGTTGGAAGCCTCATTAAAACAAGAATTGATAACTTTCCTTAGAAGCAGAAGACAAACTTTTGCCTGGAGTCATGAAGATATGCCTGAGATAGACCCAAAATTCTTATGTCACGAGCTCAATGTGAATAAGGAAATCAAGCCTGTGAAGCAGAGAAGAAGATTATTCAGTCCCGAGAAGAATCAAGCTATACATGAGGAAGTCGAGAAGCTCCAGAAAGCTTGTTTTATTGAAGATGTTAAATATGTAGATTGGTTAGCCAATGTGGTGATGGTAAAGAAGAAAAACAACAAGTGGAGGATGTGTGTGGACTTCACCGACCTCAACAAAGCATGCTCGAAGGATCACTTTCCATTGCCCCGGATTGATCAACTTGTGGATGCTACCTCGGGACACGAGTTGCTGAGATTCATGGATGCTTATTCTGGCTACAATCAAATTAAAATGAAACCTGATGACAGGGAAAGTACTTCTTTTATTACCCCTAGGGGAACTTATTGTTATAACGTTATGCCTTTTGGTTTGAAAAATGCAGGTGCGACATATCAGAGGCTGATGAACAAGGTATTTGCTGAACAAATCAGTGACAATATGGAAGTCTATGTTGACGACATGCTGACAAAAAGCAAGAAAGCTGCCGATCATCTAGTTGACTTAAGTCAGACTTTTGATCAACTAGATAAATATAAAATGAAGCTGAACCAGATGAAGTGCATATTTGGAGTACGAGAAGGCATGATCCTCAGGTACATAGTCAATCAACGAGGCATTGAAGCAAATCCTGAAAAGATCAAAGCTCTATTAGGGCTGCGATCTCCAACGACGAAGAAGGAAGTACAAAGTCTCACAGGACGAGTAGCGGCACTCAATAGATTTGTGTCACGAGCAACTGATAGATGTCTCCCATTATTCAAGACACTCAGAAAGACTTTTGAGTGGAATGATGAGTGCGAGAAGGCTATTCAAGACTTGAAGAGATACTTGGGAGCACCCCCACTGTTGTCCAGGCCGGTGATGGGAGAAAAATTATATTTATACCTTGCAGTATCCGAGAATGCAGTTAGCTCGGCGTTGATCGGAGTGGAGAATGGAATAAAAAAGCCAATTTACTACACAAGTAAGGCCTTCCGAGGAGCAGAGATCAGATATCCGAGGCTGGAGAAATTGGCACTGGAACTGATTGAGGCGAGTAGGAGAATGAGGCCATATTTCCAGGCTCATACTATAGTATTATATACCGATATGCCATTGAGACAAGCCCTTCACAAGGCAGAATTATCAGGGAGATTGATGTACTGGACAATAGAGCTTGGCGAATATGATATAATTTATGAACCCCGATCATCACTAAAAGGGCAGGCTGTAGCAGATTTCATAGCGGAGCTCACTTATCCTGATACCCCTGAGGAGCAAAAGTTGCTCGCTGATCAACCTGTGGATGTTACAGGATCAACAAACACAAGCCCAGACCAATTCCGATTGGTAAAAGGGCGTGTGGATGTTACAGGATGTGATGCAGAGATAGTTGGGAGGACTCCGGACGAGGAGCAAAAATTTTTCACTGATCAACCTGTGGATGTTACAGGATCGACAAGTACTAGCTCAGACCAACTCCGGTTGGTAAAAGGGCAAGTGGAAGTTATAAGATCATTAAATTCGAGCTCAGACCAACTCCGGTTGGTAAAAGGGCAAAAAAAAATGATCGATGAGGAGCGAGAAAAATCAGGGGAGGATGAAAAGAAGAAGAAAATATTTCACCGAGGAACTCTGACTGATCAGAAATTTGAAGACGAGTTACCTATATGGAGGCTATATGTAGATGGCTCATCTTGCAATACTGGATGTGGCACGGGGATAGTTTTGAGCACTCCGGACGAGGTCGACATGGAATAAGCCTTGCGTTTCCAATTCAAAGCTTTCAACAATGAGGCTGGGTATGAGGCGATGATCGTAGGACTTAGCTTAGCAAAAATTATGAAGGCACAACAAGTTATGATCTTCAGTGACTCTCAACTGATTGTAAACCAAATGATGGGAGTATATGCAGTTAGAGGAGAATTAATGATCAAATATCATGCAAAGGCAAAGGAGCTGATGTCAGAATTTGCTGCTATTCAGCTGGTCAGAATACCAAGAAAGGAGAATGCGAGAGGAGACGCCCTATCTCGACTAGCATCAGCTATGACGAACAATCCCAATTGAAGTGTTAGCTGGTCGGAGTATAGATGAAAATCTGATGATGAACTTTATCACCCTTGATTTGGGTCCATCTTGGATGGATCCCATCAGGGCGTATATCGAGGAGGGAGAATTGCCAATTGACAAGCTCGCTGCTAAAAAGTTGAAGTTTAAAGCTGCTCGGTATGTACTAAATAATGGTGTTTTATATAGACGAGGAATTATGGCAGGTTTGCAGAGATGTGTACATCCCTCCGAGGTGAAAGAATTAATCGAAGAAATCCATGAAGGGTCTTGTGGAGCACATGTAGCAGGTCGGACGCTTTTACAAAGGGTGATGACACAAGGATACTACTGGCCAACGATGAGGGCTGATTGCATAGCCTACGCCAAGAAATGTGACAAGTGCCAGCGCTTTTCCTCCATCCAAAGAACTCCACAAGCATTGTTGACACCCATAACTTCCACTTGGCCATTTTCCATGTGGGGAATTGATTTGGTTGGACCACTGCCAACGACCCGAGGAAGGTTCAAGTACCTCGTCGTCGCAGTGGATTTTTTTACTAAGTGGGTAGAAGCTGAGCCACTTATTGATATGACGTACGAGAAGGTGTACCAATTTGTTTGGAAGAACATCATTTTCCGATATGGTCTCCCTCATGCCTTCATCACAGACCATGGGACATAATTTGATAACGAGGAGTTTGCCGCCTATTATCATCAGTCAAACATTTTGAAGGTTAATTCAGCACCAGGTCATCATCAAAGCAATGGACAAACTGAAGTGACAAACAGAACGCTGCTGAATGGTTTGAAGAAACGATTGGATGATGCAAAAACAAACTAGATCAACGAGCTACAATCAGTACTCTGGGCTTACCGAACTACTCCCCGAGTAGCAACTGGAGAATCACCATACATGCTGGCGTTTGGAAGTGAAGCTGTCATACCTGCCGAGTTGGGCCTCCCAACACACAGGTTACTGAATTTTAATTCCCCTGTCAGCGACTTAATGAGAAGACTGGATTTAAACATGATCGAGGAAGTTAGAGAAGAAGTAGCCATTAGAAATGCTGCTTACCAGCAGCGAACAACTTTGTTCTACAACAAGAGGGTGAAGAAGTACGACCTAAAAGAAGGAGACTATATGCTGAAGAAAGTAATTCAAAAACATAATAAACTGGAGGCAAACTGGCATGGACCATATCGAGTTACAGAAGTTGTTCGACCAGGAACTTATCGAATATCAACTTTAGAAGGCGAGGAGTTTAAAAATGCCTGGAATGCAGAGCACCTGCGCAAGTACTATCAGTGATGTATATGTAACGCAGTTTCCATCAGTATGAATAAAATGAAAATATTCTGCAAGTCTCTCTGTTTATTGAAAAATTTTCGGGGAATACTAGTGCTATGCATTGCTCAGCATAGCTCGGCAGACTACTCAAGAAAATATTCCAAACTGTACCAAGTATGGTTGGTCGGGGATAAAAACCCATTAACTGTAGTTAGTCGACGTGGAGAAATATTCCTGAAATGCCAACCTGTTTGGCTAGGAAACGAAATATTCCAAACTGTACCAACATAGTTGGTCGACGAGGAGAAAATATTCCAAACTTTACCAACATAGTTGGTCGACGAGGAGAAAATATTCCAAACTACACCAACATAGTTGGTCGACGAGGAGAAAATATTCCAAACTGTACCAAGTATGGTTAGTCGAGGATAAAAACCCACTCACTATAGTTGGTCGACGAGGAGAAATATTCCTAAAAATGCCAACCTGTTTGGCTAGGAAACGAAATATTCCAAACTGTACCAACATAGTTGGTCGACGAGGAGAAAATATTCCAAACATTACCAACATAGTTGGTCAATGAGGAGAAAATATTCCAAACTGTACCAACACAGTTGGTCGATGAGGAGAATTTATTGACCTTGGTTGGTCAGACACATTTTATAAAAAAAAACAAAAATCTACCAAGTATGGCTGGTCGGGGATAAAAACCCACTAACTGTAGTTGGTCGACGAGCACAATTTAACAACCTTGGTTGGTTGAAAAAAAAATTTTAAACATTTTTATACTCATTACTTTATTATTAAGTGATCGAGCAACATTACTGATACTTGCAACTTTTTTATTACTAAGTTGGTCGATGAACAACACAATATTATTATCTTTTTAACAGATATGGATAAATGTAAAGTGTTGATATTTACAAGACAATAGCAATTAAGATTTGCAAACAGAAATGAAAGTTTTTCATTAAATTCGAAATAAATTACATTGATGATAAAATGAAAGTTACATTGATATGTATACTAACTGTTACATTAAAAATTCCTATTCTATTGGTCTTTTCCCATCAACTTTCGATATAGGTTCCTCGCCAGCAGGCGGATCATTGAAAGACTGAGGATAATTGATGAAGTTCAAATCCTTCAGCATCCTGACGTTCATCACAGAAGGTCGATCTAATAGATGCTCGGGACGAGATACCTCGATCTGAGAGTGAAGATTATAGTCACCGAGGTATTTTGAAATTAAGCTTCGAGGAATGGCCCGAGCAGGGATCCAATCCATCTCCAAGTTGTACGGTGGCACAGGCAGGTCAAGCAACCCGGGATCATGGTAGTCCTATAGATAGTGTCCTTGTTCGAGCTTCAACACAACTAAGGCATTCATCCAGCCTTGCTTATAGCCCTCTTTGTTGGAAATATGGATACGATCATCCAAATGGAATAGTGCTTCGTTGTATCCAGCCATCCAGAATTCCCTGGGCTGTTTGTGGAATTGATATGTTAACCTCTCTAGCTGCTCGTGGAGACTCTTGATGAAAATCTCCTTATTATCCAAGACGGACTTCTGCGTAGAGAGCTATTTTTTCAAGTCCCTAATCTTCTTTGACATGTCAGACAAAGCCTGGTTCTTAGCCATTAATTAGAATGCTTGGTTCTCTAAGGCAGACGCTGTCCTCTATTCCTCGACTAGCACCCGAGCTGCTCTTCCTCGTCCTCGAGGAGCTCTTGCTCATCCCCGAGGAGATGTGGAAGTGCCTGACCTCCTCAACGTGTCCAACTCTTCCCTTAATTTGGCATTCTCAACCTCGAAAAATGAAAATCCCTCGTCAGTCACTGGGATTAGGGCTGTTGAAGAAGAAGCTGCAGACTTCAACTGCGCTAGCTCCTTCTGCAAATTGTTATTCTCTTTCTCCAATAGCTCGGCAATCTGTCTGCACTGTTCAACCTCACCCTTCAAAGTTCTCTCCCTCAGATCATACCCAACAAAAAGCTTCTCGTAGCCCTTGTCAGCAACGATCATCTTATACTTCTTCTTGTACCCCTCATGCAGTAAGGCAGTTGATTCCTTGTACTGATTCTGAAGGTCTTCAAGGGTACACTGGAGATCCTCGATCATTTCATAGTAAGCCACATTATTGGCTATAGCTCGGTCAAGTATACACTTCAGGTACTGATATGCTTCGACTGCCTGTTCTGAAGCATCATGACCAAGGATGTCGGCAACTTCTGATGCACTCAGGTCTGTGTGACCAGCGTTATAATATTCATTACATTGCTGCATCAGCTTTGTATTATTGGCAGATAGCATATCCATCCTGGCCAGAAACTAGCAGAGAAAGAAAAGACAATCATTAAAAAGAAGATCAAGACAGAGTACAAATAGAAAAGAGACAACCGTATGGAAGAAAGAACTCAAGTTTTATTAGATCATAAAATTCAGAATTACAAGTGCTGGATTACATTTGATAAAGAAAGAAAATATAAAAGTAAGCACGAATAACACTACACCTTTTCCTTATCTCCCAAAACCTTCTCGCGAGGTTGGGAAGAGGAAGCAGGTTGCTCGGAGGGAATTATGGGCTGTTCGGAGAGCACCAACTGTTGCTCGAATGAAAAAATAACTTGCTTGACAGTATACTGGATGGGTGGGGGGTGATCTCCCATCACCATTGAAGACTCCTTAGAGGTAGCTTTGTCCTCTTCTAATTCTTCGGGAGTAGGAGGAGGACCAGGGATATGCCTCTGGAAGAGCTCGGAGGACTCGTCGACCTTCATTTCCTGAAGGGCAGCGACCCATCCATCCCTTAAATACTTTAGACTGCCATAGTCTACTTGAGATACCATGGCAGCACACCCTTTGTTCTATCCCTTGTCCCAGCCAGAGCTGAAGGACTTTTTCACATCAGCTTTCCTCTTTATCTTCTCCGAGGAAAGCGTCTCGGATAGAAGGTTCTCAGCATTCTTCAGTTTGATCTTAACCTCCTCCTTTTGCCGACATACTTCCTGGAGCTCGTCCAACCTCTCCTCAGCAACTTTGAGCATATTCTCAAGCTCCCCTTCAGCCCTGAGCTTCTCTCCGAGTTCTTTATTTGCCTTCTCCAAGGCAGCCTTTTTCTTCTCCAACTCTTTGGAGGCATCAACAACTCGAGCTTTTTCTTGCTCAGAAGAGGCAAGCTTTCTCTCCCAGATAGCCTTATCAGTGGCATACTGCTGGCGAGAGTCTTCCAAAGATTTGATAGCCTCTTCCATAGCTCCCTCCACACTGGATGAGGAGCATGAGGCTTTAATGGCTTCATCCTTCTTCAGGATTATATTAGAAACAAGAAATGACAAAGGGAACTACAAAAAGTTTAAAGTAAAGAGACTTACTGAAGCAAGATGACGAGCAGCCTAAGAAGTAACCATGTCCCGAGTAAGGTTATCTTCAGTACCTTGGACCTCGAGAATGGTCCGGAACTTCACCGAGCTCATGGAAGAGCTCGAAGGGACAAAAGTGGGAACTACAGTCCCAGCAACTGGGGGCTGAGTAGTGGTGTCAGCCAAATTGACCGAGGAGCTTTTCTTCAGCCTCCTCGGGGGAACGATTACAGATTCAACCAAGGATGAATCCTTGGTCGGTGATATCACAATCACCTTTCCAGGAGGAGCAGAGTTGCTCGGAGCCACTGCGGGCTTATCAGCAACCTTCTCGGAGACTTTAGCAGGAGCAGCTGGAGGAGCTGCATTAGTCTTCTTTGTCCCCTCCTTTGGGACATCAATCTTAATCCTTTTTACCTCCCTAGAACCGGAGGAGGTTTTCTCAAACAGAGCAGGAGTTCTCCTCTTCTTCATCCTTTCGCTCAATGGAATATGAGATTCAGGTGAAGAACTTGCAGAGGCTGGTACTGGCTCTGCTTCACTGATCACTGGACGAGCAGTGAAGGAGGTTGTGTAGCTCTTATACTCGAGCAGATACGAGGCCGACCTGATATGCTCGTCGGCAACCCTTTGATGCAGACCCCAGATAAGTCCCAAATGCCTTATATTGACATCTGTTTCTTTTGGGCACTTTCTCTTACTATCAACTGCAAATAAACAAACATTGTTATCAGTGACACATTTTATCAAACACAAAACAAACATGATTTCAAAATAAATAAAATAAAGTAAAAATAACCTATCCCATTGCCATAAGGAGGGCATCTAAAACCCTGGTAAACCTCATCTCCGGTTAATGGAGGGTGTTGCCAATTTTTTACGACAACCCCGTGTTCAAAATAATCCCTATTGGCATCAGGGAGATTGACTACTAAGGCTCTATTTATAAACCTAGTTTTTTAATATGAAATATTATCATTAACTGCCCATCTATAGCAGTACATTATTTCTGGAATTCCTATACGAGTTCCATGAACTTGATTTAATTTATGCACCCCATTAACTATTCTCCATGTGTTGGGGGCTATTCGTGCAGGAACAACATCAAAGTACTGACAAAATTCCATACACAGAGGATTTGGTGGAAAAGAAAATCCACACTCAGCAAAAAAGAGACTGGGGAACCAATGTCCCTCAGCCAAATTGAAATAATTAGAAGGCTCAGAAAGCTCTTCGAATACAACCCAAGAAGGAATGGAAAAATCAGATCAAAATTTGTCAAGAGACTCAACAGGGTAAACCATGATGATGAATTAAAAGAAATGAAGGAGAAGAAGAAAGAAGATCTTACAGAAAAAAGACTGAAGCTGTTGACAATGAACAACGGAAGAGATGAACGCACAAGAGAGTAGAAGACAATGAAAAAACTCGAAGATGAAAATTGGAAAAGATAGAAGACGATGGGAGTCTCTGTGAAGTTTAAATACCTTGCCTTGGGAACTGGCGATGTAATGATTACAAAAAGGACGATTACGTTACCGGCGGCTAAAAAGGCATTAAATATTGGCGCAGGAATCAAAGCGAACAACAGCGGCTAAAAAGACGAAAAGTGACGCGGGAACCGAAGCGAGCAAAAAAGTCCAAAAAAGCATGATTCTACGAATTGGTAAGGAGAAATAAATACAAGGGAGATGATCCTCAAAATCAGGAAGAACTATTTAAAGCTACCGTATTCCGAGAAAGAATGTTCCATACTCCTCAAATTTTGAACTATGAAACATTGGGGGCTTCTGTTGATACCAAATTTAATCTGCTGACTTGGATCAACCATATGAAGACACGTGTCATTCTACATGGAAACAACAAGCACTTTCGAGATGATCATACGCTCCAAGGAACTCTTATGCTCCGAGGAACAAGACCTCTCCAAGGAACTCTTATGCTCCGAGGAATAAGACCTCTCTGAGGAACTCTTATGCTCCGAGGAACAAGACCTCTCCGAGGAACTCATTAGCACCGAGAAGCTCAGGCGATCCGAGCTGCATCTCGAGAAAAGCATTAATAGCTGGATAACCAACAGTTCAACTGATTCATTAAATGCTTATCATTCATACGCACACGCAAAAAGGGCATTAAATGTATTACCCTTTCATATGTATATCATTTAATGTATTACCCTTTCACATTACAGCCTCAGGGCTATAAATACATTGTACAATCCTCATTGTAAGGGATCCGAATCCAGAACGGAATTTCTTGTAATCGAGAATTCCCAAAACACTCGGCAATAAAACAACAGTGGACGTAGGCCATTCTTATAAGGCTGAACCACTTTAAAATCTTTTGTCTTATTTATTTATCTGTGATTGAATAATTAGAGTGATATAATTTTTTACATCAACATCGGTAAAGAGTAGAAAAAGGTCGAGGGTACTTGAAGGTGGTGATGCAATGAGCTCAAGGAAGAAAAGGTTGGGTACCAAGTCCCAGAAGAAATAGACGCCCGAGAAACATCCATCCCCAGCTCCTTCTGCTGCTGCTTCCACGTCACGTTCACTAGTGGTTATATCTTCTCATTATCCCTCTGGATCTAAGGTATGTGTATATTCATTTTTTGTTCTTATTCCCCTATTCTTAAGGCAAGGTGCATCTTCTTATTTCTTAATAATAATTTTTTTACAGGGAGTTGAAGAAAGGTCCGGTCCTCCCAGTCCTTCTGTAAGCTGTTTCGTGGGGGGCATTATGATATCTCTCCAGTAGACATTACCCTTCCTCGTTCCCCCTGATAGGTTTTACTTACTCTCGTCGTTCATCCTCCCAACGGGCTAGAGATGTTACTACGGGTGCTACTACCATTGAATCTACTGATGCAATGATCCCACCCCCAACTTCTTCTGAATTAGAACCTCAACCCGAGGCTCTTCTGCCCCTTGTTCGAGTTGCAGAAAGTTCCCTCGAGGTAATATATTACATATTACCTGTTAGGTCTGGTAACATTTCTCTACTCCACCCCTTTTATTTTTGTGTAATATGGTGAACCTTAACATGTTGGGCTACCCCAGGTTAAGATGGCATCTCTGGTAGCCATCATCCTTCTCCCCCCTGTACTTACAAGACCTCTGACTGCAATTCCCCTCTTTAGTGCCCTAACGGGGATAAGTAACGTTTATAATTATTTATCTCCTTTTAGGTACTAATTTGTCATTTATAACACTTAGCTTTGTTGTTGCAGCTTTCTCCAAGTCTCTCTCCACCCTTTGCTCTTCGTTGCCTTTTCCTTTCCAAGGCCCAGGTTGATGCTGTTGTCTCACGTGGTGATTCTTCAGTGCCTGCCCATGCTGGGGCATCGCTTGGAGGTCCCTCGTGTTCTTTCGGTGAACCACCTTCATTGGCGCTAAGAACTTTGCCTACCGTTGAGGCTTCTTCAGCCAAGGGCCCCGTTGAAGCTACTGAGGCAATGAGCCCACCCCCAATGATTTCTATAATTATGGCCCCCGTGGTGACTCCCATTCTCGTTCCTACTACTGCTGAGGTACTTCACTAATTTATTTGCATTTCTCATCTTGTCAAACTTCACCTATGTAGGTCACTTAATCAATGAAAATACTTGTTAAGGTTTTTTCAAAAACTCCACCTATATCACTGACTTCACAACTAAAACACTTGTTAAGATTTCCCAAAAACTCCACCTATATAGGTGACTTAACAACGAAAACACTTGTTAAGATTTTCCCAAAAACTCCACCTATATCAGTGACTTAACAACGAAAACACTTGTTAAGATTTTCTAAAAACTCCACCTGTATCGGTGACTTAACAACGAAAACACTTGTTAAGATTTTCCAAAAACTCCACCTGTATCGGTGACTTAATAAAGAAAACACTTATTAAGATTTTTTCATAAACTCCACCTGTATCGGTGACTTAACAACGAAAACACTTGTTGAGATTTTTTCATAAACTCCACCTATATCGGTGACTTAACAATGAAAACACTTGTTAAGATTTTTTCATAAACTTCATATTTCCTCTAATTATTCTCAGGTTACTTGAGAGTATTCTCCACTAGCTCCTTCGCCAAATGCCTCACCCCACCAGGAACCTGTCGTTTCAGAAGATTCCAGCAACAATGATCAAGGTTCCACGAACGATGCCACTACTGAGAGTGAATCTGGCTGTGAGCTTCCTCTGCCCGACCTAGCTCCTCACGCGTTCTACTTAATGGTGCTTCAGATTTCTTCTCAAATGCCTGCCAACCATCGTCTGGTCGGTGAACAGCTTGTAAATCATCATCCTGAGACGTTCACGGTGGATTGCCTGCGTTCAAACATCTCCGTTATGAGTTATAGGCTTCAGGGCATGGCTACCGTCGTTGCTGAAATTGCCAACACTCCGACCTCAAATGTTACCAGACCCCTCTTTAACCAATTTTTGGGTTATCTGAGGGAGTGGGGTCACGACGGATTTTATTTTGGCTGGCTTATGACGCATTTGAAGACCTTGAAGTGCCAATGATTTTACAACCAGAGGGAACTCTTACGAAAACATTAGGAGGATCAGCGGGCCAAGGAAGCTAAGTTGGCCGAGCTAACACCTCTTCTTGGAGCTATTGGCAAGGAGGTGGAGGACATCAAAGAAGCTCTGCGTCTGGAGAAGCTGAAATGAGAGAAACTCCAGATCGAGCGCACACAAGCGCAAATAAGGTTGGAGGTCTCTATCAATGCTCAACAGTCTTGCCAAGAAGCTTCTTCGGGCCTCCCTAGAGATTTTTTCTCTTCTCTAGATCCGTGGTTCCTCTTAGTCCAATGAACTTGTATATGTATTTTTTATTTTCTTCTCATGTAATTCTTGGGCAATAGCTCCTAATTTTGTAATGCCCCAAAGTTTATGAATGGAAAAAGATATTTATTTTCTCATGCCATTTCTTTGTGTTACAACTGTTTACATAGATTGTGAAGTGTGAAGTTCTGTAATTCTTTCATCTCTACTTGATTTATAAAAAAAAGAACTTGCATACTCTTACAAAATAACTTGTCTATTCACAACAACAGCCAGGTACATCAGTGGTCCAAATATAACTGCCTACACTTGATAGACTTTCAACCATTTATTATTGATCTTGAATGGTGTATCTTCTTCCATCCTAGAAATTAAGCAATAACCTGAGTCACAAGCTTCTTTTACAATGAAAGGTCCTTCCTAATTTGCTGCAAACTTGGGTAGAGGAAGCCCCCTGATGTGTTTCACTATTGCTTTCAATACAAGGTCTCCCTCCACGAACTTCCTTAGTCTTACTAAGTTATCATGTGCCCTGGAGAGTTTTTTCGTATATAATTTAAAGTGTTGCATCGTACGATCTCTGTGTTCATCCAATGCTTCCAACTGCACATGTCTATTCTGAGGGATCATGCTACTTCGCAAAGCATATCGAGAAGAGGGAACTTCTAACTCCACTGGGAGAATCGCCTCGGCCCTATAAATAAGAGAGAATGGTGTATACCCTGTGGGATTCCTCTTAGTTGTTCGATATGCCCATAATACGGCAGGTATCTTGTCATCCGACAATCCTAGGAAATCCTCCATTGTTTTAGCCAAGATATTAACCAAAGTTTTATTAGTTGCTTCGGCCTGGCCGTTTCCCCTTGGATATGCCACCGTCGAAGTATGATAGACAATGGAGTACTTGTCTATGAGCATCGTTACTTCTGAATTGAAAAAAGGGGTTCTATTTTCTGAAAGGATAACCTTTGGGATGCCAAAACGGCAAATGATGTATTCTCTGATGAAGTTGTTCACCACCCGCGCTATTGGCCTTCTCAGTGGCATCGCTTCAGCCCATTTTATGAAACACTCTATTGTTAATAGTATCCATATCTTCCCCCTCGAAGAAGGATGTATTGCTCCCACCAGGTCGAACGCCCAAGTGTGAAAAGGATAAGGCGTTGCCAGGGCTTGTAGGTCCACTGATGGGGTATGGATCATAGTTCCATGAAGTTGGCAAGCCTTGCACCTTCGAACGAACTCTGCAAAATCTTTCTCCATCGTTGGTCAATAGTATCCCAAAGTCATCAACTGGTCATATAACTTGGCCCCTCCTATATGAGCTGGATTGTACGCCTGTTTGAGGACCTCGACTGCTTCTTCCTTCGTGATGAAACACAACGGCCTGTTGAAGTATCCCTTTCAATAAAGCTATTCCTCCTAAACATAGAATCTCAGGGCCCTTCATCGCAGACCCATCGCATTAATTTTCTCTATCGGGACAACTCCATCTTTAATGAAGTCAATATGGGTCTGTCTCCAGTCAGCTCGAGCTTCCATAAAATCAAAATCGACTACCTCAAAGAATAACTATCATTTGTCGCACTTTCGTTGTAGCTCGGTCGTGTCCTGTTTCATTCTTGGCCAAAAATACCCCTCCCTTTGCATTCTTTGCTAGAGGGGTATCTCAGTTGTTTCGCAGTGCTCTTCGTGTGTTTTCTTCAATCTTTTTTTTGTTTCTTCTGGGACGATGCACCTTGACATCCATCCTCCTGTATTTCTAAAGTAAAGGCTCCCCTAATTCGTGAAGTATTAGGCTAATTCTTTCAGCCCCATCACTCTTTCCCCAGATTCCAATTGTCTTTTGATCTCTCCCCTCCAGTTTGCATCCTCTTCCATTTGTAGAATTAATTATACCATTGAAGGAGTTATTCTTCATTGGATCACGACGGTAGTTGTATCGTTCCTCATGACCATCTTCTGGGAAATGGTGGCATATGCGTCTGGGTGATGATTCATTGTTCTCAGCTATCTCTTGATCTTGGTCCGATGGAACTGGTAGAGGAGCCTATGAATAATTTTCCTTTATGGTGCCAGGCTCATGTGTTTCAATGCGTACTCTCCATTCACTTGATGAACCACCAAGTTTGAATCCCCTTTGATGCAAAGTGAACGAATCCCCTTTAGAAGAACCTCTAGCAATCCCAACACTAATGCTTCATATTCTTCCTCGTTGTTAGAACAAGGGAAATCTAACTTGTAGGAAAGGCAAATCTCCTCCATTCCTTTTGAAAGAATAACCCCTGCTCCTCATTTCTTTTCTATCGAGGATCCATCGAACAACATTGTCCATTCCTCATCCATTGCATCTAAGTTATTGGCCTATAAATTGTCTCCTGGAATACTTTCTTTGGGTGGCTCAAACGTTCATGAGGGGAAAACATCCAACAGATCTGCATACGCCTGGCTTTTGATTGCGCGAGGAACCACACACTTCAAGTCATACTCGGATAGGATGAGGAACCACCTAGCTGCTCTACCAATCAAAATCGTTCTTGCTAGCAAATAGTTGATAGGATCACATCTAGTCACAATATGAATTGTAAAAGACAACATATAATGTCTAAGTTTTTTTGCTACAAAGGCTAAAGCTAAACAATGCCTTTTTAAGTTACTGTATCTGACTTCTGGTCCATGGATGATCCTGCTGAGGTAGTAGAATGGTCATTCTTGCCCGTAAACCTCTTGTGCCAGAAAAGCTCCCACGGACCTCGTGGTCGATGTGAGGTACAACTGCAACGGTATTCCTGCCTTTTGGGGAACCATGGTCTGTAGTGAAACGAGCAACTTCTTCATTCAATCGAGAGACTCCTGGTGAATCTCCTCCCACCTGAATTTCGTGTTCTTTTGCAACAGTTGCATCAGCGGGTGTGTTATTTCGGGCAATCCAGGAATAAATCTCCTAAGTTAGGACACTTTACCGAGGAAACTCTTCAGCTCCTTCGCCGTTCTTGGGCATGGCATTTTCGAGATCACCCATTGTTTGTCCTGGTCCATCTGCACCCCTTGTCGACTAACCAAAAAGCCTAGGAATTTCCCACTTGTCACTCTAAAATCACACTTCAATGGGTTCATCTTCAATTTATACTTCCTGCAATGGGAAAACACCTTCCTCAAATCGCTCAGATGGGACTCCTCTTTCCTCGATTTGATGACCAAATCATCTATATATAATTTCATAAATTTGTGGAAAAAGTCTTGGAAAATGGCCATCATTGTCCTCTGGTAAGTCACCCCAGCATTCTTGAGACCAAATGACATCACCTTGTACATCAAGTTGCCCAATGGGGTTTTGAACGCTATTTTCTTTGCATCCATGGGGTCCATCTTGATCTGGTTGTACCCTACATGCCCATACATGAAGCTATACATCTCATAACCAGTCGTTGCATCTATCAGGCTATCGATGGAGGGAAAAGGGAACTCATCTTTAGGGCAAGATCTGTTCAAATCTCTGAAATCCACACAGAACTTTATTTAGTTTTTGTCTTTCTTTCCCACTGGGATAATTCTAGATAGCCAGAGTGGGTGTTGTATCGGTGTGATGAACCCTACCATTAGTAAGCATGGAACCTCTACCTTGATTTTCAATTCTATCCTAGGCTTGTACGTTCTCGTCGTTTGTCTCACCGGAATGGCTGAAGGCATTACGTTCAACTTTTGGCAGCTCACTTCCTCATCCAACCCCTCAATCTCCGTGTATTTCCACACAAAAACATATATAAATTCCCGAATCAACTCCACCAAGGACTTTTGTTTCTCTTCACTGAGATCTTTCGAGATGAAAATGGGCCTTGGGTCCTCCTCTTCTCTCACCAGGTTCAACTGATCCAGTTCTTATGCCTGCGATTTTGGTCGATCCGCCATGTAATCTGGTTCCTCGGTGACTTCCGCCACTAATTCCTGTAGAGTCATCTATCACCATGCATTATCCCCGTTGATCCACCAGAAAGCATTCATATATTGGGTCAACCTCATCATCAGTTTATTCGGTCCCCGCTCATACCATTACAATCGATATAACACTTTTCCTTCTTTAGTAATGACCTTCTTATATTGTCTGTTGGTAACGGCGACTACCTTCCTCTTCTTCTCTTTAGAAGCCTCGACAACTCTTTTTATTGAGAACCGGCTCAACACGCTTTATCATTGGACCTCATGTTCCATCGAATCCACTCTGGACCTCATCCTGTCTTTGAGCTACTTCGAGATGTTTTGGGCTCGAGGGACCACCTGGTGAGCTTCTTAGGTCATCACTCTTGTGCTTCTTGTAACCTCTTTACTCTGATCGTTCAAAGGCTCCATCCTTTCTCTGATCGAGGGAACCCATGCTACCTCCATTCTTCTCGTTAGGACCCTGACATCCTCTTCCAACTCAGTGTAAAATATCACATCTACCAAGTGAGCTTCCTCGACAGCGAAGGGCCTTTTCGTAGCCCTAATGGTCACCTCTGTCCCCTTGATGTTTGCCTTAGCGCATTGGTGGTACGTAGAATGAACTAGCCCTTGGTTGTGTATCCACACCCTTCCTATTAGCAGATGATAGGAAGTTGCACTATCTATTACGTGGAACTTGATATGGGAACTCAGATTTCCCATCAAAATCTTAACATTAACATACCCAATGGAATTGGAAGATTGGTTATCATACCCTGAAATCGCCAAGGGCATGGGGACCAACCTTTCTTCTGGAATATTGGCTGCATGGAAAGAGTTGATTGACATGATATTGATGGAAGCTCCCCCATCCATAAGAGTCCTTGCAAAGCTAACTCTGTTGATGCTGGCGGTCACATATAATGGCCTGTTATGAGGGTACCTTACAGCCCTATCTGCATTGCTGAAGGCTACTTCTGAGAGAAATATCCTAACCAACCTGGCCATGGGTCCCTTCCATCTCAGCGAAGGGACTGTGTTCTTCCTCGCAATGTCAATTATTGCATGGGTTATCTCCAACCTACTCTCTTTCGGTATCCCCACCTGGTCGAAGAGCCAAGTGAATTTTGAGGATTTCAAAACTGCACAGTACTCTAGGACTGGGTGTGCTTCCTCACCTTCAATGATGTACACATACTCCACATCTTTGGCGCTTGCCTCATCGTAGGCCAGTACTACATTAGCTATTCCCTTCGTAAAATCTTCCATAGCTTCTTCGAACTCCTCCTACTTCGACGTTAGATTTCTTCCTTCTCTCTCGGCCTCCTCATCATAGGCTGCCACCAGATTGGCCCCATGGGATTGGAGTGGGTTATTGTTAACGTTCTGCGGAGGGATTTGCAATGTCCCTGCCTTTACGTACTTATCGATGATTCTCCTCAGCGTGAAATAACTTTATGTTGGGTGCTGGATCTTCCGATGGACCTGGCAATACTTGGGATATGCCCTCGTTGCCGCATCGGGTTCCCCAATGGGAATGCCCTTTGGTTCGTAGATCGTTCCTCCTTGGACCATCGCGTTCTAATAGCTGACGGCTTCCTCCACTATACAGGGCAATGGTGGTGGGTCCTCCATGTCTCTTCCAAACTTCCTCTTATTGTCCTTTTTCGGTGCCTTGCCCCCATCTCCTCCCTCGATGTACCCTACCCGTGGTGGCTGAGACCTCCCCCCCCCCCCCCCCCGCAGGGTGCATCGGTTGTCTAAACATCATTGGCACCACCACCGAATTTGGTCATACCACCAAGGAGATATTTCTTGTCGCTTTTAAGAACGCCGAAAAAGTCCCCTCGCGCATTTCATTATTGAGGTGACATATGTACTCAGGAAGCAGTCCTTTCGCAAAGATCTTTAATAACTTGGACTCTTTGTCCTCCTCCCTCACGTCGAGGGATCTTTCCCTGAACCTTCGAACGTAGGCCACCACTTCTTCCCTGGGTCGTTGCATCTCCCTCCCCAGTTGGGTCAAAGTAAACTCATCTTCCATTAGAAAGAACTTCTGGACGAACAAAACATGCATCTCTTACAACGTAGAAACTCTTTTGGGAGCCGAATGAGAATACCAGGTAATTCTTTATCGGTTAAGTATTTAGAGAACTCCCTCAACCTGAGCTTCTTATTATTACAATGTTCCCCCAAATGTTCAATGAAGCGCTTAATGTGCCACAACCAACGGGACCATGGGCTGAGGGCCCATTACAGCTGGAGCAGTCATAATAGTTGGGGCCATTGATACTCCTGATGTTCCCACTGGTGGGTTCATAACAGAGGGTATGCTCACAAGGACCGTTCCCGTTACACCTGCACTTGGTGGGGCTGTTGGGGCTGCCCCGGGTGTTACTAAGGAATTGGATTCAAATCCTCCCAACACCGTTGAAGCTACCAGAGTTTGTAAAAACTCATAAAACCTACTCATGAGGAGTGACACCTGAGTGAGTCCCAACCCTGCACTCGTGGAAGCTTGTGTCACCCCTGGAACACCTGTTGTCACCTGAACCGGAGGTACCTCTATTCGAGGAGGCCCATCCCTTAGAGCCTCCAGTTCTCTCGCAACTTGTTCTTAATTGTGTTGGATGTCATCAAAATTGAGCCTTCGATTAACATTATCTTGCGTCATACTTCTCACTTAGAAGAATTCCTCCCCGACGGAGTCGCCAAATGTAAGAGGGTAGTTTAGATAAGATGGAGGCGTAACCCCTTTTGAATAAGGTAATGATAAGTTAATTAGACAAAACCTTGGATTAATTATAGGACATGCACACACAAACTCAATGAAGATGAACTCAGTTTAAACTCCCAAATCTCTCGTGTATAACTCAGGAGGTAGTAGCGAACTTAGAAGTAACTTCGCTAGAGTGAGAGAGAAGTAAGCACCCGAGATACACCTTGGCAGGAAGCCAAACACACCAACCACCCTCAAGAATCTCCATCAAATATTAAAAGCTTCGTAATAAATGGCAATGGTGGGTGAGTAAACTCTCTCTGGTTTGTAATAACTCTCTCTGATGTATATTATCTATAGTAATAACTTCTGAACTCTAAAAAGATCATCCTCTCCTCAAAGGTGGTTGGGGTCCTTAAATAGCCTCCCACGCCACCCCCGAGGTAACTCAGTCATCAATGCCTGTGAAAGACCTCCCTCATACTTTATGTCACAAACATTAAATACTTGATGCACTAGTTGTCTCCACGTTATAAACATAAAATGCCAAGACATGCATTTTGCCTAACCACTGTGTGTCAGGGGGATGTTGTCGCAGAGGTGGCTCACCAACTGCCTTACAGCCCCAAATAATACGGTGGTTTACTCAAGTGCAGGTCTAACACTGTTTAGCTGGCTAGTGACATCACCTACAGTAGATGTGACATTAGGTAGAGAGCTATTTAGTTCACAACTCAACGCTCGATGGAACTCCAAGCTGCTCTGCCCGAGGCTCCATGGCCAGGGTCCTTCGGTGTTTTACCAAGTGTATCTAAGATGGTCTAACAAGCCCCAACGGTGCCTCACTTCTCAATCCTCCAAACCAAGTCCCTCTAAAGTTCCCACGGTGAGGTCATTCGATAGAGCATGAAAGCTCTCCTAGGCCCTGCCATGCTTGGTTTCTCGCGAGTACCGTTTGACCTCACACTAAAACTCATTATTATTCTCATTATATCATTACAACCATTATAGCTTATTATAAATATAAAGAAAGACACAATATGACTAACACAACAAGCTAAAATACAAGTTGCCACGCTGAGCTGCCTCGCTGAGTTGCCACGGTGAGTTACCGTGCTAAGTTTCCTTGACTTCTTAATCCCAAATATTGTTGCTAATGGGGGGATTATCCATGATCTCAGGATTACCTTCAATCCCCCTCTACATTGTTAGTTCACTAACTTGTCGTCGGTGAACGTGGAAGCATATGGGGATGTAGTTTGTTCAGGTTGTGATTGGGTAAGCCAAAATATGTAAACTACGTGCTATTAAAAAATCTTTCTCTTACAAATTTCTCCCTTTGGCTGTTTCGCTACAAAACAAAAATTGAACTAAATTGAACCCCTAAGATAATGTACAACAAATGCCCTCCCAAACCCAAAAATGGAAAGACATTGGAGACTTTTCCCTTACTGAAATTCTTCATCTTGTGTTATATAAGATATTGTCATCAATGTGGAAAAGACCTAAAGAAAAAGAAATAGTGTGACACATATGAGTGTTCCAATAAAAAAATCTCCCCCTTTTTGTCCGTAATATACATAAGGTAAGAAACTAAGCATGAATTATTAGCATCACCCGAATCCATATGAAATATAATCGCAAAGATAATCCAAGATGTACATAAGATGAAATTTCGAAGAGGCATAATGACTATTTTTGAAAAAATTTAATGTTCTCAATTATAAAAAGTATATGTATGAAAAATTACATATAGGTATAAATAGATGACACCATGGAATAACACTAAAATATCCAAATTGTGAAAGCGAAATAAAATTTTCTGAACAATTTCCATGGACAAATCAACATAGGCATTCATTACAAAGGCGCACGAATTCAATGAGATTCTTCAAAAGAAATAACTCAATTTCAACCTTAGGTGTGAGAATTTTGAACGAAATGAGATTGACTTGAATTATGCAACATGACATGAATTTAAATTCTTCTCAAAACAATAACGCCAATCTATTTAATGTCTTTAAGAGAGCCCGTTGTGCAGACCCATTGATCTTCTACTTTATAACACCCTCAAAAGTTCACATATTTAAGAATTCACTCTTAAATTTTTGAAGATATCATAATTCTCATGTGTAGAAAACCATCAATTGAAATAAAAATGGCCTTGATACTTATATTTTTATGTGTCATTAATCTTTTAGGCTCTTTTAAAAGTGGTGGATTTTAACGTAAAGAGAATTTTCTGTTTTGTAGCCCATTTCCATTGCTTAACGTAAAAAAAAAATTGCAATTCGAGAAATGGTTATTACAAGAACAACTTATCTCTAGTACTATTGGTTATTTATTAGAAACTTTTTAGATGAGAACACCGTATTTGACATAAGACAGGAAGTACAATGTTCAAAAAGTCCATGCATATGTGTAATAAAGGTGATAAAGAGACTAGCATGAAGAAATTAATCACCAATGAATGAAAAAATTCTATCCATACAATATTAAGCACACTAAATAAATGAAGCCTTGTATCATAACACCCTGAAAAAGTCACATGAATGGATTAAATGAAGAGGTGATTTGAATATCTTAAATTCACATCCATACATGGTGAAAAAAATACAAAAATCTTTTTATCTTTTTCAAAAAAATTTATTAAAACTAAAATCTTTTTGAAAATTTCCACACTTTTTCTTCAAAATCGAAACTCTTTTTGGATTTTTTTAATATATATAAACTTTAAAATACAATCTAGCTATAGGGACAATATGTAGCAATATGATAATCACCCTATACTCGAAGCAAGTCATAACCTCAATCATTAGTCTGAGAGGAGTTCTCAAAAGGAGTAAACGTCTTTTTAAATTCCTCCATCAAACATTGAGAAGTCTTGAACAAATATTCTACTTGATCTTGAAAACTAGAATTATCTTTATGATCGTTATGGGAGCATGTGGAGTAACACATATGGGGGATCATGTGGGAGCACGTCGTGGAATATGTGTGTAAGAAACTCTTTCTAGCTTAAAATAAAATTCCATAAGGTTACCTATTTGTTTTTAATGTGAAAAAACATGGACATGTTTGTGTCTACCTTAGTCAAAATGTCTAGGTCGAGCTCTCCTTGGTGGGCTAGGTCTCCTTGGAGGGATATGTTGAGGCCCATAAGGATCCATCGCAAATTTGATTACCGGTTTGGGAGCGACATTTTGAAGTGGATGCACCAGCATAACCTATTCGTTAACTCTCATTAAAAAAATGCGAGATCGAGGAAGATCCACTACAAAAAATTAGGCAAATGGTCATGGACTTTATCCATGACTAGACATGTGGGTCACGGATCAGAGACATGACCAATCCGAGCGTGAACATATTCATGGGTCGCAGACAAAATCCCTAACCAAACATGTGGTCACAAAATTTTTTTGTCATGGAGGACGGTCGTGAATAAGGGCCATCACTAAGCCATACTACTAGTCACAATTACGGGGCATGATCGAGGGGGGATGAGGCAACAGATGGTCATGGCTCCAGGTTGTGACCCTAACCGTGATGAGAAATTGCTAGTCACGACTATAGGTTATCACCGGGGGGAAAAGAATCCAATGGTCAAAGATATGGTCTGGGAACCTCAATGTGACGAGCCATGACCATGGAGGATGCTAAATATGGTCATGACGTCGTCACCCAATTTTTAATCACGATGAAAAAATGGTCATGGACTTTGTCCATGACTCGATTTAATCATAATAAAAAAAGATGGGTCGTTTGGGTCCTATCCTCAAATTAGGAGTCTCACGACTGCACGGTTGGTTGCTACAGGTTACGTTAGATGTGCATTAGGTGTTCATGCCACTTACAGTTCCCATTTAAATGCTACTGGGGGTGCCCGCCCCCCGCAACACATTTTCAAGCCAAAGTGTGCCTGTGCTTAAATCTAGTCCTATTCTCAAATATGGTGTCCCATAATTGTGCAACTAGTTGCTACATATTACGTTTGATGGGTACAAGGAGTTTATTTTACTCACGGTGCAGTTTGGGTGCTGTTGGTGATGCCCGTCACCGCGACTTGTTTTCAAGCCTAAGTGTGCCTCTTTTCGAATGAGACTAAGTGTGTCTGTTTTTAATTCGAGTCCTATCCTCAAACTGGGAGTCTCTCCATTGTGTAGATAGTTTCTATGTGTTACATGGGATGTTCATTCAGTGTTCATAACACTCGCAGTGTCGTTTGGGTGCCGTTGGGGTCCTCCCCCCTGTGGCACGTTTACAAGCCTAATTTCAAGCCATGTGTGCCTATTTTTGAATTTGGGTCCTATCCTTATATTGGGAGTCCCGAGGCTACATGGACGATTTCTACGTCTTATGTTGTATGCACACGAGGTGTTTCTGCCACTTGAAGTGCCGTTTGGGTGTTGTTGGCGGTGCCCACCCACATGGCATGTTTTCAAGACTAAGTGTGCCTATTTCTAGATTCAGGACCTATCCTCAAACTAATAGTCCCATGACTGTGTGTCTAGTTGATATGTCTTATGTTGGAGGTGCATGAGGTTTTTGTTCCACTTGTGGTGTCATTTGGGTTCCGCTGGGGGTGCCTGCCCCCCACATCACGTTTTCAATCCTAAGAGTGCCTGTGCTCGAATGAGCCTAAGTGTGCATGTTTTCAAATTTGGGTCTTATCCTCAAGACAGGATTTCTATGACTGTGAGTCCGATTTTTATGTGTTATGTTCTCCATTCAAGAGGTGTTTTTTCCACTCGCGGTGCCATTTGGGTGCCGCTAGGGGTTCCATCCCCTTACACGTTTTCATGCCTATGCAAGTTTGTATTTGAATTCGGGTCCTATCCTCAAACTGGGAGTCCCGTAACTGTGTGAAAAGTTACTACATGTTATGTTGGACACGCCCGAGGTGTTCATGCTACTTGGGGTGACATTTGGGTTCCACAGGAGTGCCTACTCCCCACGACATATTTTCAAGCCTTAGTGTGCCTGTTTTTTAAATCGGGTCCTATACTCAAACTGTGTGTATTACGACTAGACATAAAATTTCTACATGTTACGTTCGATGTGCATGAGGTTTTTATGCCACTCGTGGTGCCTTTTGGGTGCCGCCAGGGGTTCTCGCCCCCCCCCCCCCCCCCCCCCCGCAGCACATTTTCAAGCCTAATTATGCCTGTTTTCGAATTTGGGTCCTATCAAATCGGGAGTTTCACAACTTTGTGTTCGGTTGCTACATCTTATGTTGGACGAGCATGAGGTGTTCTACCACTTACGGTGACTTTGGATGACACTGGTGGTGCCCGCTATGGGCAACACATTTTCAAGCCTAAGTGTGACCATTTTCTAATTTGAGTCATATTCTCAAACCGAGAGTCCCGCGATAGCGTGACCAGTTGCTACATGTTAAGTTGGACACGCATGATGTGTTGGTTCCACTCGCAATAGAATTTGGGTGTTGCTTTGAGTGCTCACCCTTCGTGGCATGTTTTAAATCCTAAGTGTGCATGTGATAGAATTTGGGTCCTATCCTCAAATTGGTATTCTTGTGATTGTGCGGATGATTGCTACGTGTTACATTGGATGTGAATGAGGTGTTCATTCCACTCGTAGTTCCGTTTGGTTACCACTGGAGGTGCCCGCTCCCCGCAACATGTTTTCAAGCCTAAGTCTGCCTTTTTTTTAATGTAGATCTTATCCTAAAATTGGGATTCCGACAACTGCACAATCAGTTGCTACATATTACATTAGATGCACATGAGGTGTTCGTTCCACGCATGGTGCCGATTGGGGTTCCCTCCCCTGGTACAGTGTCAAGCTTAAGTGTGCCTATGATGGAATACGGGTCCTGTACTCAAACCAAGAGTCCCATGACTACACGTTCGGTTGAAATGTGTTATATTGGATGCGTACAAGGTTTTTGTTCCATTCGCATTGCCGTTTGGGTGCCTCTAGTGGTTCCCTCCCCCGCAGCACGTTTTATTGCCTAAGTGTGCCTATTTTTGAATGAGCTTAAGTGTGATTTTTTTTAAATTTGAGTCCTATACTCGAGAGTCCTGTGACTCCGCAACCACTTTCTATGTGTTATTTTGGATGTTCATGAGGTGTCCATGCTACTCATTGTACCATTTGGGTTCTGCTGAGAGTGCTCTCCCCTCGCAGCACGTTTTTAAGTATAAGTGTGCCTATGATCAAATGAGCCTAAGTGTTCCTCTTTTTGAATTCGGGTCCTATCCTCAACTCGAGAATCCTGCGACTGTGTGACTAGTTGCTACATCTTACGTTGTATGTGCAAGAGGTGTTCATTCCATTTGTTG
The DNA here is from genome assembly GCA_949130495.1 of Sambucus nigra. Lineage (NCBI taxonomy): Eukaryota > Viridiplantae > Streptophyta > Magnoliopsida > Dipsacales > Adoxaceae > Sambucus > Sambucus nigra. The sequence goes on from OX422214.1 coordinate 360,675,307, forward strand.
TGCCATTTGGGTTCCTCTAGGGGTTCCTATCCTTCGCAACATGTTTTCAAGCCTAAGTGTGCATGTGCTCGAATTCAGATCTTATCCTCAAACCGGGAGTTCCACGATTGTGAGTCCACTTTCTATTTATTACACTTGATGTTCATGAGGTTTTCATGCCACTCACGGTTCCCTTTAAGTGCCGACGGGGGTACCCGCCCCCTACAACACGTTTTCAAGCCTACGTGTGCATATTCTGGAATACGAGTCCTATCCTCAAATTGAGAGTCCTATGATAGCACGTCTAGTTGAAAAGTTCTTTACTAGATGTTCATAAGGTTTTTGTTCCACTTGCGGTGACGTTTGGGTTCCACTAGGGGTGTACGCCCCCCCCCCCCCCCCCCCCCCCTGGACTCATTTTATGGCCTAAATGTGCCTCCTTTCGAATGAGCCGAAGTGTGCTTGTTTTTGAATTTCAGTCCTATAATCCAACTGAGAGTCTTATGATTGTGTGGAAAATTTATAAGTGTTATTTTGGATGTGCCCAAGGTTTTTGTGTCACTCATGGTGCCGATTTTGTGCCGCTGGGGTTATCCGACCCATGCGAAATGTTTTCAAGCCAAAGTATGCCTGTTTTTTAATTCAGGTCCATTACTCAAATCAGGAGTTTTGCAATTGTTAGGTTTATTTATATGTGTTAAATTTGACATGAAAGAGTATTATTTCAACCCTCCCTGCCATTTGGGTGCCCTTGGTGGTGCCCGTCACCTCGCGGCACGTTTTCAAGCCTAAGTGTGCCTATTTTCGAATTCGGGTCCTACCCTCAAACTAGGAGTCCTGGGATAGCATGGCCAATTGATACACATTAAGTTGGACGTGAACGAGGTATTAGTGCCACTCTTGTTACCGTTTGGGTGCTTTTGGGGGTACCCCCGTCAACACGTTTTGTAGCCCAAGTGTGTCGGTACTCAAATGAGCTTAAGTGTGCCTATTTTTGAATTCAGGTCCTATCTTAAAATCGGAAGTCCCGCAACTTCATGAATGGTTTCTAAGTATTAAATTGGAAATGGGTGAGGTGTTTTTGACACTCACATTTCCATTTGGGTTTCACTGGGGGTTCCCTCCCCGTGTGATACGTTTTCAACCCTAAGTGTGTCTATTTTCAAATTCGGGATCTAGGCTCAAATCGGGAGTCTTGTGACTATGTGGATGGTTTCTATGTGTTATGTTGGACGTTTATGAGGTGTTAATTCCACTCGTAGTTTCATTTGAATTCCGGTGGAGGTGCCCGCCCCCCGCGGCACGTTGTCATGCCTAAGTGTGCATGCGCTAGAATGAGCCAAAGTGAGTGTGTTTTTGAATTTGGGACATATCCTCAAACCATGAGTCCCACAAACGTGTGGCCTATAGCTATGTATTATTTTGGATGTGTGTGAGGTTTTTGTGCCAATAGTGGTGCCGTTTGGGTGGCAGTGGGGGTGTCCCCCTCCCCTGCGGCCAATTTTCAAGCCTAAGTGTGTCGGTTTCTAAATTCGAGTCCTGTCATCAAATTGGGAGTCCTAAAATTACATGGACATTTGATATGTGTTAATTTTAATGCAAACGAGGTGTTCGTGTTACTCATGGTGCCATTTGGATGATCTTGGCAGTGCCCAACCCCCGCAACATGTTTTCAAGCCTAGGTGTGTCTATGCTCGATCTTAGGTTCTATCCTCAAATCGAGAGTCCTCTGACTGTGCATGTGATTGCTACTTATTGCGTTGGATCTACAAAAGGCATTCATTACACTCACAGTGCCATTTGGGTTCCGCAGGGGTTGCTCACCCCCCGCAACATGTTTTTAAGACTATGTGACTGTGCTCCAATTTGGGTCCTATCCTCAAATTATGAGTCCCGCAACTGTGAAGCTAGCCTCTACATCTTACATTGTATGTTTATGAGGTGTTCATGGAACTTGTAGGAGTGCCCGCTTTCCTGGGGCATGTTTTATAGCCTAAGTGTTTTTGTTTTCGAATGAGCCTAAGTGTGCGTGTTTTAGAATTTAGGCCCTATACTTAAATAGTGAGTCCCCAAGTAGTGTGGCCTATTGCTACATGTTATGTTGAACGTGCATGATGTGTTCCATCCACTCGTAATGGCATTTGGGTGTCTCTGTGGGTGTCCTCCCCTAGTGGCACGTATTCAAGCCTAAGTGTGTCTACTTTCGTATTAGAGTCATATCCTCAAATCGAGAGTCTTGCGATAATGTGGACAGTTGCTATGTGTTAAGTTAGATGTGTACGAGGTGTTCATTACACTCGCGGTTCCTTTTGGGTGATGTTGGGGGTCCTCGCCCCCCCGCATCATGTTTTAAATCCTAAGTGTGCCTGTTCTCGAATTCGGATCCTATCCTCAAACTGAGAGTCCCATGACTGTGTGAAAGATTAACACGTGTTATGTTGTATATGAAAAAGGTATATTTGCCACTCGCGGTACCGTTTGGGTGCCGGTGGGGGTGGCCCCAGCACGTTTTCAAGCCAAAGTTTGCCTGCTTTCAAATTCGTGTCCTATCCTCAAACTAGAGTCCCGCGACTGTGAGACCGATTGCTAAATTTTATGTTGGATGCGTACAAAGTGTTTGTGCTACTCACGAAGATGTTTGGTTTTCGTTAGGGGTGCCCACGCCCCGCGGTACATTTTTAAGCTTAAGTGTGCCTGTGCTCGAATGAGCCTAAGTGGGTATGTTTTTAAATTTGGGTCCTATACTCAAACTACGAATCTCATGCCTATGCGGCCGGTTGTGACGTGTTACATTGAACATGGATGAGGTGTTTGTACCATTAGTGGTTCCATTTGGGTACCTGCCCCACAACACGTTTTCAACCCTAAGTGTGCCTATTTTTGAATTTGGGTCTTATCAAATCAGGAGCTTTGAACTCTGCGATCGGTTGCTACATTTTATGTTGGACACGCACAAGGTGTTCATGCCACTCGTAGTTCCGTTTAGGTGACTCTAGGTGTTCCCGCCCTCCATGACACATTTTTCAAGGCTAAGTGTGCCTATTTTCAAATTCAGGTTCTATTCTTAAATCTGGAGCGTGGCTAGTTGCTATGTGTTACATTGGATGCGCACGAGGTGTTCGTGCCACTCTGGTGCCATTTGGGTGTTGCTGGGGGTGCCGGCCCACCATGGTATATTTTCAAGACCAAGTGTGTTTATGCTGAAATTCGGGTCCAATCCTCAAATTGGGAGTCCTGAGACTTTACAGATGGTTATTACGTGTTACATTGAAAGCGCATGAGGTGTTCGTTCCACTCGTGATTCCGTTTGGATGTCACTGGGGGTGCGTGCCCTTCGCTGCACGTTTTTAAGCATACGTGTGCCTATTTTAGAAGTTGGATCCTAACCTCAAATTGAGAGTTCCACGATTGGGCAGATGATTGCTATGTGTTACGTTGGATGAGAACGAGGTATTCGTGACACTCATTATTTCATTTGGGTGCCGCTGGGGGGCCCAACCCGCGACACGTTTTCTAGCCTAAGTGTGTATGTTTTTGAATTCAGGTCCTATCCTCACATTATAAGTCTCGTGACTACAAGGTTGGTTGATACATGTTTCGTTGGATGTGCACGAGGTGTATGTGCCACTCGCGGTGCCATTTGGTGCCGCCCTCCATGGAACATTTTCAAACCTAAGTCTGTTGTGATTGAATTTAGGTCCTATCGTCAAATTGAGTGTCCTACGATTACACGACTGGTTGATACGTATTACATTGGATGCGCACGAGGTCTTCGTGTTACTCGTGATGCAGTTTGGGTGTCGCGGGGGATACTTGCTCCCTGCATAACGTTTCAAGCCAAAGTGTGTTTGTTTTTGAATTTAGGTCCTATCCTCAAATCTAGTGTCCTGCAAATGTGCATCCAGTTTCAACGGGTTATGTTGGATATGCACGATGTTTTGTGCCACTCACAGTGTCGTTTGGGTGCAACTAGGGGTGCTTGCTCCCCGCAACACATTTTCAAGACTAAGTGTGCTTGTACTCGAATTTAGGTCCTGTACTCAAATTAAGAGTTATGTGATTGTGTGGCCAATTGCTACGTGTTATGTTGTATGTGCACGAGGTGTTATGTCACTTGCAGTGCCATTTTTGTGCAGTTAGGGTTATCCGCCCCTACGATATGTATTCAAGCCAAAGGGTGCCTATATTCGAATTCTGGTCCAATCCTCAAATTAGAAGTTCCACGACTGCATGACTAGTTGCTACATGTTACTCTGGATGTTCACAAGGTATTATTTCTATTCATGGTTCCGTTTGGGCGCCGATGGGGGTTCCTTCCCCCTCGCGACACATTTTCAAGCCTAAGTGTGCCTATTTTCGAATTCCGGTCCTATCCTCAAACCGAGAGTCCTGTGATTGTGTGACCAGTTTCTACACATCAAGGTAGATGCCCACGATGTGTTCATGCCATTCGCGATACATTTTGGGTGATTTTGTGGGTAATTTCCCCCCGCGGCACATTTTCAAGCTTAAGTGTGTCGATTTTCGAATGAGCCTAAGTGTGCCTATTTTTGAATTCGGGTCCTATCCTAAAACTAGGACTCCCGCAACTACATCACCGATTGATAAGTGTTACGCATGAAATGGGCAAGGTATTTTTTCCACTCGTAGTTCCATTTCGGTTCCGTTAAGGGTGACCTCCCCCCGTGACGCGTTTTTCAAGCCTAAGTGTACCTATTTTTGAATTCGGGTCCTATGCTCAAATTAGGCATCCTGCGACTGTGCGGCTAGTTGCTATATGTCATGTTGGATGTGAATGAAATGTTCGAGCCACTCGATGTTCCATTTGAGTACCGTTGGGGGTGCCCCCAGTGACACGTTGTCATGCCTAAGTGTGCCTGTGCCAGAATGAGCCTAAGTGAGCGTGTTTTTTTAATTCAGGTCATATCCTCAAATCTTGATTCCTGTGACTTCCCGCTTATAGCTACGTACTATGATGGACGCATGTGAGGTGTTCGTGCCAATAATAATGTTGTTTTCAAGCCTAAATGTGCATGTTATCCAATTTGGGTCCTATTATAAAACTGGGAGTAATACGACTACGTGGCCAATTTCTATATTTTACGTGTAATGTGCACAAGGTTTTCATGCTACTCGCGGTGAAGTTTGGGTGATGTTGGAGGTGCCCGACCCCGCGATATGTTTTCAAGCCTAAGTGTGCCTATGCTCGATCTGGGGTCCTATTATCAAACCGAGAGTCCTACCACTATGCGTATGATTGCTACATGTTATGTTGGATGCAAAAGAGGTGTTTATTCCACTCGTGGTTCCGTTTGGGTACCACTGGAGTTACCCAGCCCACACAAGACGCTTTCAAGCCTATGTGTCAATGCTCGAATTCGGGTCCTATCATCAAACTAGGAGTCCCGTAACTGTGAAGCCAGTTTTTACATCTTATGTTGGATTTTTCACAAGGTGTTCGTGTCACTCACGGTGCCATTTGGGTGATTCTAGGAGTGCTCGCCCCTAGAGCACGTTTCAAGCCTAATTTTTCTTGTATTCAAATGAGACTAAGTGTGTGTGTTTTCAAATTCGGGTCCTATCCTGAAAATGGGAGTCCCCCAGCAGTGTGGACTATTGATAGGTGTTACGTTGGACGTGCATGAGGTGTTCCTTCCACTCGCAGTGCCATTTGGATGCTGCTGTGGGTGTCCACCCTCTGCGACATGTTTTCAAGCCTAAGTGTTCCTACTTTTGAATTCGAGTCCTATCCTCAAACTGAGAGTCCGTAAAAAACTTGGTCGGTTGCTACATGTTATATTGGACGTGTATGAGGTGTTCGTTACACTCACGGTTCCCATTGGGTGATGTTGGGGGTGCTTGCCCCCTCGCACCATGTTTTCAAGCCTAAGTGTGCCTATTTTTGAATTTGGGTCCTATCCTCAAACAGGGAGTCCCATGACTGTGCGGTTGATTACCACGTGTTATGTTGGACACGTGCAAGGTATTCTCACCACTCGCAATGCTGTTTGGGTGCCCGTGGGGGTGCCCTTGCCATGTTTTCAAGACAAAGTAAATTCAGATCCTATCCTCAAACCAGGAGTCCCACGACTGTTAGCCCGGTTGCTAAATTTTATGTTCGATGCATACGAACTGTTCGTGATACTCACGAAGACATTTGGTTACTGTTGGTGGTGCCCACCCCCTGCGACACGTTTTCAAGCTTGAGTGGGCCTATGCTTGAATGAGACTAAGTGTGCTTATTTTTAAATTTGGGTCCTATACTCAAACCGAGATTCCCACGACTGCGCGACTAGTTTTTACGTGTTACGTTGAACGTGAATGAGGTCTCTATTCCACTACCAATTTCATTTGGGTGTCTTCACCCGCAACACAGTTTCAAGCCTAAGTGTGCCTATTTTGAAATTTGGGTCCTATCATCAAATTAGGAGCTTCACAAGGCGTTCGTTCCACTCGTAGTGCCGTTTGGGTGCCGCAGGGAGTGATGGACCCCCATGACACATTTTCAAGCCTAAGTGTGCCTATTTTCAAATTCGGATTCTATTCTTGAGTTTTGCGACTGCGTGAACAGTTGCTACGCGTTACAATGGATGCGCACGAGGTGTTCGTGCCACTTCGGTGCCGTTTGGGTGCTTCTAGGGGCGCCCCCTGGTATGTTTTCAAGACTAAGTGTCCTTGTGCTCGAATTTGGGTCCTATCCTCGAATTTGGAATCATATAACTGTGCAGATGGTTGTTATGTGGAACGTCGAATGCGCACAAGGCTTTCATGCCACTGGGGGTGCTCGCCCCCCGTGACACGTTTTCAAGCCTAAGTGTGCCTATTTTTGAATTTGGTTCCTATCTTCAAATCGAGAGTCTCCTGACAGCGTGGATGGTTGCTACATGCTATGTTGGATGAGCATGAGGCATTTGTGACACTCGTGCTGCCATTTGGGTGCCGCTGGGGGTGCCCATCCCGCGACACGTTTCAAGCCTAAGTGTGCCTATTTTTGAATTCGGGTCATATCCTTAAATTGGGAGTCCCGTAACTGCATGGTCGATTTCTACGTGTTGCGTTGAATATGCATGAGAGGTACATGCCACTCGCAATGTCATTTGAGTGCCGCTAGGAGTGCCTTCTCTGCATGTCATATTTTCAAACCGAAGTCTGCCTATGGTCGAATTCAAGTCCTATCATCAAACTGGGCATCCCACGATTGCGTAACTAGTTGTTACGTATTATATTGGACATGCAGGAGGTGTTCGTACCACTCATGGTGTCGTTTGGGTGCCGCTGGGGGTGCCCTCCCCTCGCGAAAAGTTTTCTAGACTAAGTGTGTTTGTCCTCTAATTAAGGTCATATCCTCAAATTGGGAGTCCTACGACTATGCAGGTGGTTGTTACATGTTACGTTGGATGCGAACAAGGTGTTCGGACCACTCGCGGTGCCATTTTGATTCCACTGGGGGTGATCGCCCCCCACGGCACGCTTTCAAGCCTAAGTGCTTCTATTTTTGAATTTGGGTCCAATCCTCAAATTGAAGTCTCGCAACTACGCGGATGGTTGATACGTGTTACGTTGGATAAGTATGAGGTGTTCATGACACTCGTGGTGTCATTTGGGTACCGCTGGGGGTGCTCGACCCGTGACATGTTTTCATGAGTGGACAGTTGTTACGTGTCACTTGAATGTGCAGGATTTGTTCATGACACTGGTTGTGCCTCTTGGGTGCCATTGGGGGTGCCCGCCCCCCGCGGCATGTTTTTAAGCCTAAGTGTTCTTGTGCTCGAATTCAAGTCCATTATTTAAGCCAGGATTCGTACAACTATGCGTTCAGTACGTTGGATGCCCACCAGATGTTCGTGCCACTCCCGGTATTGTTTGGGTGCCGCTAGGGGTGCCCCTAGTCATGACACGTTTTCAAGCCTAAGTGTGCCTATTCTCGAATTCGGGTCGAATCCTTAAACCTAGAGTCCCACGATTGTGCGGTCGAATGCTATGTGTTACATTGGACGCGCATGATGTGTTTGTGCCATTCGCAGTGTCATTTGGGTGCCCGCACCCCGCAGCATATTTTAAGGCCTAAATGTGCCTATTTTTTAATTTGGGTTCTATACTCAAACCAGGAGTCCTATGAGTTCATGACCGATTTCTATGTGTTCAGTTGGAGGCACACGAGTTGCGGTTCCATTTGGGTACCGCTGGGGATGCTTCCTTACATTTTATGTTGTATGCGCACGGGGTGTTCGTGCCACTCGCGATGTCGATTGGGTGCCCTTTTTGGGTGACCACCCAAGCAGCACATTTTCAAGCCTAAGTGTGCCTATTTTCCAATTTAGGTCCTATTCTCAAATTGAAAGTCTCAGGACTTTGCAGTTGATTTATATGTGTTACGTTGGATCTGCACGAGGTGTTCGTGCCATTTGGGTGTCGTAGGGGATTCCCCGGGCACGTTTTCAAGCCTAAGCGAGCCTATTTTTGAATTCAACTCCTATACTAAAATCGAGAGTCCCTTGAATGCATGTATGGTTACAACATTTTACATTGGATGCGCATGAGTTATTCGTGCCACTCGCGGTGCCATTTGGGTGCTGCAGAGGGTGTCTGATCTCCCGATCACGTTTTCAAGCCTAAGTGTTCTTATGCTGAAATTTGGCTCATATCCTCAAACCGAGTCCTAGGACTGTGTGGTCAGTTTCTCTGTGTTACTTTTAATGCGCACGAGGTGTTGGTGCCACACACGATGTTTGGGAGTCACTGTGGGTGCCCGCCCCCCGCAGCACATTTTCAAGCCGAAGTGTGCATGTGAACGAATTCAGGTCCTATCCTCAAATCGGGAGTCCCACGACCATGTGGACAATTTTTACATGTTACATTGGATGCACACGAGGTGTTCATTCCACTCGCAGTGCCGTTTGGGTAATGCCGAGCGTGCTGCCCCCTCCCCCGGGTACATTTTCAAGCCTAAATGTGCATTTTTTGAATGAGACTAAGTGTGCCTATTTTTTAATTCGGTCCATTTCCTAAAACTGGGAGTCCTACGATTGTCTAGAAGGTTTCTACGTGTTACGTTGGACACGCATGAGGTGTTCGACCCACTCGCAGTGTTGTTTGGGTGCTGTTGGGGGTGCCATCCCCGTGCGGCACTTTTTAAAGCCTAAGTGTGCCTAATTTTTAATTCGAGTTCTTTCCTCAACCGAGAGTTCCGGGACTATACGATCGGTTTCTATGTGTTATTTTGGATATGCAAAAGGTGTTCATGCAACTCGTGATGCCATTTCGGCACCGTTGAAGGTGCCCACCCCCGCGACATATTTTCAAGCCTACGTGTGCCTATTTTCGAATCCAGGTCCTATCCTCAAACCGGGAGTCCCGCGACTGCGCGATCGGTCACTACGTGTTACGTTGGATGCACACGAGGTGTTCGTTCCACCCGCGGTTCCATTGGGGTTTCTTCCCTTGTGGCACGTTTTCAATCCTAAGTGTGCTTATGCTCGAATTCAGGTCCTAACCTCAAACCGGTAGTCCCGCGACTCCGTGGTCAGTTTCTACATGTTACATTGAATGTTCATGAGGTTTTTTTACCACGTGCGGTGCCATTTGGGTGCTGCTGGGGGTACTCCCCCCCCCCCCCCCCCCAAAGCACATTTTCAAGCCTAAGTGTGCCCATGCTCGAATTCGAGTCTGATCCTTAAATCAGGATGTGGCCATCACCAAGAATTCCTTCCCCTTCTCCCCGTGGACCTGCTTCGAGAGGAAAAAGAGGTAGGAATGAAGTTCTTACGCCCCGTTAGTATTCAAAGGGGGTGATTCGGCCGTCGTCGATGTAGGGTGACTTAAAGAGATAGAGTCTCCAGTATAATTGCATAAAACAAGCAAAAGAACATGTCTCTACCTCGAGAGAGCTACATCAAAGACAAACTAATGCTTATAAAACCAATAGTTTAGAGGTTCAGGGGATATGTTATGGAATGGAAGGTGTTAGGCACCCATCATGCCCTTTCGGTCTCTCATGGGATTATGTTACTATTTTTCTTAATTTTTTCGTGAAGTGTGTGTGCGTGTATATATAAATGGAGATTGGAATTATTCGACTCACGTCATGGGAAATACGGAGTGAGGTCGTCCAAAGAAATGTTCCCAAACTAAAAATAAAAAATATGATGTGTGCGCTTACTGAGATGTCGATTATTATAATGAAATGATAATATATGTAAGATAAGACGCAACTATGAAGCATAAATATAATATTCAGAAACAATGTATGAATAAGGAAAATAAGAAAAGAGGAAAAATGAGAAAATAGGAATCGAGCCTCAGGTTTTAGCCCGATACTTCAGCCTATCCTATAAAGGCATTGAATTCCACGTAGTTCATATTTAGCATAAGGGTGGGGTTTATCTCATAGATTCAAATGGTAGTTTATTATATGTGTGTACGTAGAAAAGATATTTTTAGTTTTGAGAAAATGTGTTGAAGAATCCCGTCGAAATTTATAGGTGTAAGCCTCTTTTTATTTGTTTTGGGTTTTTGATAGAAAATAAATTATATGCAATATAACTAATGAAGGATGGGATATTAATGTATGTGATGAAGAGTTAAATTAAGGACTTATATAACTAATACGAGAATAAAAAGAATTTAAAGGAGAGAATAGTATATGGACCTTCTTTGGAGACTTAGAGATTGATTTTGATTGATGATGAGCTCTCTTGCAAGTGAATGAAGAATATTGGAGGATTTTTGCTAAATTGGGTGTGAAAATGATGGTAATGAAAGGTTGAGAAAGGTTTTAAATAAGGAAACCTCATTGAATTAAGAAGGATGTTGCTAAAATCACTGAAGTTGATATCTCTTAGGCATGCTTTGGTGGTGAGCTCATGCTCACCTTATATAGGGAAGGGGGATTGCCGATCGGCATATCCCTTTCCTTGCTAATGGACGAGTGGCCCTAGACACGCTATCGATAGGCAGGGAAATGGACCTGCCAATTGGCAGTCTCGTGTAGATTTTTTTAGAAAAATGGCCATAGATCGCAATTCGTAAATCCAAATCACACACGGGGGCATATAGTTAGAAAGGTAATTCAAATATATATGAGAATCCTTTGGTCCTCTCTCGACTCCGAGAGTTGACTTTGGGTCGAACGAGGATCGAAAGAGTTCATAGATCCTTTGGATAGGAGATTGTCAGATGATGATGGATTGTTTGTCCAAATCGTAAGTCTGAATCATGCACTAGGTGGACTATTGGAAAGGTTATGCGAGGCACTTCGATGTTCCAAATATCTTCATTTGGTTTGAATAGTTGGCTTTGGTCAATCGGGGCCCAAAAGCGCCCGGTGACCCTTCGGAGTAAAATGGATCATTCGTTTGTATTTGAAGGTTGATTCGCTCATGGTGTAGACCGTTGGAAAGGTTATTCAGTTTCCTTTAAAGATTTATTCAGTCTCGTTCGATCTGAAGAGTTGATTTTGGTCAAATGGAGTTCGGGAGCGCTCGATGGCCTCCGAAGCAATCTTCGAGGGAAAACTAATCATTTGTTTGAATGGTTATGTCATTCCATGCACAGGGTATACCGTTGAAAATGGGTTTTAGTGCCTTTAGAATATTCATTTAGATTTCTCTCTGACGATGAAGTTGATCGGGGTCAAATCTTGGCACGGGAGCGCCCAATGGCCTCCAGATCGATTTTTATAGTAAAATGGGTCGTTCGTCTGAACCGTTATGCTAATTTGTGCACAGGGTGGACCGTTGGAATGGGTATTTAGATCCCCTCAATGATTCATTGAGATTTCACTCTGACGATGAAGTTGATAAGAGTCAAACGGGGATTGGGAGCATCCGATGGCCTCTATATCGGTACTCAAAGTATGACCTAGGGTTCATGTTTAATGGGGAGGTTCTAGGGACCTAAGTAAGGACTTAGGGGGGTCCTAAAATGTGGTGTTTATAAATGACCTCAATATGTGAGCTTGGAACAAGTGAAATCCGTCGAATAGACACTACATGATTGTTTTAGGAAATAGGTTGATTTTGCCGACCTAAATGGATGAGGATTATCAATTCATAGGGTCGAGGTTGATTCGGAGGATCTAAGGTAATGCTGGGGATGGTCGATTCAATGGACCGAGGTCAATTTTGAGGCCTAAAGTAGGGTTGACCAATTCGGAGGGTCGAGGACAATTTTGAGGGCCTAAAATTGGGGCGACTAATTCTGAGGGTCAAGATAAATTCTTAGGACCTTAAGTAGGGGCGAACAATTATGAGAGCCGAGGCCAATTCTGAGTGTCTTAAGTAGAGGTGACCAATTATTAGGGTCAAGGCCAACTCTGAGGACCTAAAGTAGGGTCGACCAATCTCGAGGGTCGAGGTCAATTCTGAGGACCTTAAGTAGAGGTGACCAATTTTGAGGGTCGAGATCAATTATAAGGACCTTCAGTAGGGAAATCAATTCTGAGGATTGAGGTTAATCTTGAGGACCTTAAGTAGTAACCTGGGCTATAGATGTCATGGAGAATTTTGAATTTACCTTTTTGAATTTACGTAGTCTTGTTGGGGAGGCATTTTTATTTCTGCTAAGGATTTTGGGGTTCTACTGGGAAATGTGTTTCTCGGAGATGCTGTTGGGGAGAGATGTCTGGTTGGGGCTTTTAGTTGCTTTGGAATTTATTTGGGAGAAATTTTATTTCGAGAATTCTTACTATGGAAATGGGTAGGATATTATGTAACTCTGTTGGGGAAACATTTGATTTTTACTGAGTATGAGGTTTTAAGGTTTCGTTGGGGAGATGTAGTGGGCTTTTGGGACACAGGTGTATTGATTTCTAGGGATAAAAGATGGTTTTAATCCATCTCTGGATTTGGAAGCTTGAAAAATGGTTTTCTTGTTAAAGAAATGTTTCGATATTTATTTGGCAATTTTAAGAATTTTTCGAGAAATTTTTGGAATTTTTTGGCATTTTTAGTACGAAATTTTAGGGGTACTACCGATCGGAGGGTAGAAGGACTTACCAACCAGTAGTGGCATGGTATTTTGACCTGCCTAGGGAAGGGGAAGGAACAATGCCAATCGGTGGGTGTCAGGGGACTGCCGATGGCATGCCACTTAGCCTCCTATAAAAAGGGGCAAATTCTCTTCATTTTTTAGAGCTTCAAACTTTCCTATCTTCTACTTCTCTCTTTTACGATCTTCTTCTGCATTCTTTCCTCATTTGAAACTAGAAAATGGTAGATTTCTCAAGTAGTGAGACCCACATGGCGTGGTCGGGCATTGACGATTGGGCGAACCGGGAGTGGAGGGCTACGGTGCCCTTAACATTGGGCAATGAGAACGCTTTCGATTTGTTCAAGCCCGCTGTCGATGATCTCACTTTGTTGCATGATACTTCGTACCATCGGTCGTCTAAGGTGAGGAACCCTAAGGGATATGTAAGTATCACATGACTTTTGGCATTCTTTTTATTTTTTACATTCTCTTGTTTGTTTGAATTTTGACAAAATGTTTTTCTTTTGTTTTGGCCGATCAACATAGCCTCTATGAGATTTTGTTCCTAAGGGATGATGGGATAGAGATGTGTGGGAGCATCTTCATGCGGTGGTGCATTGGATGGTTTCTTTTGCGAGTTTTGGTCATTTGTCCTCTGCTTTGGATGAGAAGCCGTGCTCCACAAACGTGTTATGTGCTCTTGGGAAAAGGTGGTGGGACACTATCCACACCATTCATTTTGGATACGGGGATACGACTATGAACCCCATTTATGTTTAACAGCTGGTGGGGATCTATTGTGACGACACACATATAGAGGTGGACCGATCTTTGAGTGTGAGACCTGCAGTTGTTGATGCTATGTTGGGCGATGTAGGACAGATGGTCTCGAGGGACTTGATCCTCATTTCTTTTTTCCAAGAGATGTTTTTGAGTCAGCATATTGACGAGACCGATGGAATGCAGGTGAGGTTGATGGCCCATTTTTTTATTCTTCTTATGTTGGGGGTTTCTTAGCAGTGACATCGTTCACTTATGTTTTTTACCATATTTAGGGTATTTTCGAATATCATTCTCTATGACTAGGGAATCTTAAATTTGGAGACACTTTATTCTTCTATGGATGCTTTTAGCCGGTGTTATCGATAGACTTTTACTGGAGCCATGTATCTTCTGGAAATAATTTTCTCATATTTTCTTATAATGTTTTTTGACTTTTTTCTAGTTACTTACTCTTGTCCTATTTACAGACGTGATTTTTTTAGGTGATTGGTCTTATTGCCCATTTGATTGGTTTACTGGATGAGGAGATGGGGGGATTTTTCTAGATATATCGATGGCAAAAGTCCAACTAGCAGTCGAAGCGATCTCTTTTCTTGTCAGCAGTTTGTCAGGTCTTGAATGTCTTGGTGAGCGACCAAGTTATTTCTTCTTTTCTCTTTTGAACCCTTTTTTGGCATTTTCATTATTTGTGAAAGTATTGACTTTATTTTATAAAAATATAGGTGACTTTCTATCCCTAGGGGACCACCATCCATCACACAATGGTGACCGAGATGAATGCGCAGATGCGCTGGCCATTGGCTGACGAGTTTGGCTATTCTTGTTATTTAAGATAGATAGTAGTCCGAAAGATCATGGAGGACAATGTGATGGTCCCACCGACAATGCCCCCTAGGTACATGAGGCGGGTGCGAAACATGTCGGAGGAGGCTAGGGCGACGACGATGGTTGGCGAGCCCTACTCATCTTAAGTAGATGCAGTGGCAACTTATGACTATCTTGACTTTATGATGAGATAGCTAATTCCATCATGTATCTACGACGTAGTGAATATGCATCCGTCTCCTACGACTTCGAGAAGGGGTGCGATTTGGCCGATGGGGTCTGCCCACAGCACTGGTGGTGCATCATTGTCAGTGGTAAAGGCAGCGAAATATGTTTCATTCATTCATCTTGCTCATCCTTCCAATAATATCAGACTTTTTAGAGGGTGGTCGTTGAGTATGCAATACCATCCTAATGCGGCGGACCCAGCGGTGTTTGGGATTATGGAGGACATCCTTCAGTCAGAGGTATTTCTTTTCATTTCTTTGTCCGTTGTCTTTTTTATTTCTTCTTTTTCTTTAGACTAATTGATTTGACATTTTGTTTTTCTTGCAAAATGTTCGAGTGTAGACTACTTGGCTAAAGGACATCCAAGACTAGGTGGCCTCTAAAACGGATCATATTTGGGATTCGACTTCGGTTCCTTCCTGCATCGTGGCGTCTTCTTCTTCTAAGGAGGGATCTGGATTAGGTAGTGGAGGCTCCTTAGCATATGGATGGGGAAAGTGTGTGCATCGTAGGGATGGGGGATCCTAGGGGGGAGAGAGAAAGTTTGGGGTTTCTGGATGAGTCCCATTGTTTTTCTTCTTCTTTTATTTTTTGCAAAAAATTTAATGATGGAAATATATATAATGAATGAGATTTTTATTTATTTATCTTTGCTTTAAATTACTTAATCTATATGCACTTTTTACTTTGTTGCTGAGACCTTAAAAAGGATTAGAATAACTGAAGGGAAATTTTTTTGGGGGCAAGGACGAGTAAAAATATAGGAAGAAATAACCTGAATGCTCTGAAATAAAAATTTATTTTTTTGAGTTTTTATTTTGACAAAAAAGGAAAAGTATAATTTTCTAAAAAAAAGGGGGTTTCGAGCGGCATGCCCCTTGTGCGGCCTATCGGCAGGTTAGCCCAATCAAATCACACCAAGGGTTTGATTGAACTTTCTTCATGTACTAGTACTTGATGGGGCCGTCTTTATTTCGAATTTTCAAACTTCTTATTTTTAGCCAAACTTTTCAAGTATAAAAGGGGGGTAAGTTAGTGAGGTTTCTTCACCTATTCACATTTTCTCTATTTTCTCGATAATTTGGAAGTTATATGTTTGTAAAATGTAGACTACTTTTCTTTTACCTTACATCAGGTTTCTTTGTGGCGTAACCAACCCATCGACTAGAACGTACTGGCAGCGGCAGCACATTTTTTGTATCCCGAGGATCACATTTTCCACTTTGTCTTGGACGAGGTCTGTCCGACCTATGAGGAGTTTTTTGCCATGTTGGGGATTATTCCTAGTGTGTATTCTCTTTGTCTCCTTGGGCACTATTATCATAATTTCTCCATATTTTCCCTTTGTCACCTTCTCCATTGGTTATTGAGGGAATGATTTCTCTCCTAGTTGTACTGTAGTTTGTGCATTTGCGGGATTTCAATGATGTGGGCCATGCTGGAACCATTGCCCTTGGCTTAACTTCGAAACTACTCCTGGTGATTACGAGACTGATGGTGGACCCTCAATTGGCTGCTATTACAGCGTTGATGTCATATCATCACAATCCTATGGCGATGATCCTGGTGGAGACCGTGAACGGTCTAGATGCTTGGCAGGAAGGCCGTCTAGATTTTTTGAGATGAAGCTCGATTATGGTGTTTATGTGGCTGACTGATAGATTTCATTATCCCTCCTTAATATCCCTTAGCATCTGTGTCAAATTTCTTCACTTCTAATTTCATCATATTTGTCTTGTTCATAAAGAACTGGATAAACTGGTTTATAGAGCACGAATCTCGATATCTGCACTCGTCAGTGCCATAGTGGGGGGAGCTGCAACTTATTCAGTAACATGGGGAATATAGTTGCGTTCAGTTAGTTGGCCTTCGATATACCTCATTCTATTTCCCTGGAGGTTCCTACATCAACTTGTCAAGGGTGAACCCTATCCTTACATCGCGTTGTTGGCTACTAGAACTGATATTGATAATAACAGTTTCATCCTCATTAATTTGAATGCAGTTATGTTGTTTATTATTAACCTTATTAAGATCAATTAAGAATTGTTCGTTATAAAATCATCATCATCAAGAGTTTTATTAGAATCAGGACAATTAACGTAAGTCATAGTAAGATACTCAAAATCTTCATTAATTTCATTCTTGGGGCGTTGAGAAGCTCGTGGAAGGAGGTCTCGATTACATTGTTATTAGAAAAGGGAGGAACAACAAAAAAGGAAGAAATATGATAAACATCTGGGTTGGGTTGCATTTTAACAGGTGGACTTGGTATAATATTCCAATTAAGGAAGGGTTCATCATTAGTTTTGATCAGGATGGACGGATCCGACGATGTAGCACCTGAGTAGATCTTGTAGAGTGTCAGCACCAGTATCCGCAGATTGAATATGGAACTGATTATTTTTTGACTTGGCTCTTCGTTTGCACTATCAAACATGTGACCCCATCTGGTGGCAAAGATGTCGTCTTTCCATGAGAAGTCAATGCGTCCCACAACTTTCATGGATTCTTTATATAGATCATCCTATTCAATGGGGAGATACATAAATAAAAGGACCAATCGCCCTTGCAGTTTCAAAGCACCAAGTAGCTCGAACATACAACAAATCTCATTTGTTTATCAAAACAAGCCTTCCATGATCTGAACTGCATCATCTAAATCAAATTCGTCAATGGGTACCACCTAATTTTCTAACTCTCGAGCCCACTTTCGGTCTTCCATGAATAGGATGCTGAACTTTTGGCAGTTAATGGTCATTCCAGAGGGAGATTGTAGCCCAAACTCTAGAAGTTGGTTCAGTACTACTAGATATTCCATAACTTTTCCCCCAGAACTAGTAGGGACGACAATGAATGCTCATGTAAGAAGCAACAGGGCTTAGTCGATAAAATAGGTAGGGTGTAGAAGAAAATATGGGCAGAATTTCTAGGAATTCTGAATCACTTAATGGGTATAATTGGTGATTTACTAGGTATAATCTGGGTAGATGGATCGAATTTCAGAATATTTTCTAGGAAGATGTCATTTGCATGATTTGGGAGTGGATTGTGAGCGGTGTTTGGTTTAGGATTGGATGGTGGGGCTATGACACCCCGGTCAATTAGACGTTGGATTACATTCTGGAGGTGGAAGCATGGATCAATGGTATGGTCGACATTTTTATAGAAATCACCATGGGCATCGTGTTTGAAATTTTTGGGAAGTCAGTTTCGTAATGGACGAGGGTCCAACGAATTGATGAGATTTTGGCTCAATAGGGCTTGGTAAACTTTGGAGAGGGGAGCGTTAAGCTCGGTGTATTCTTTTTTTACTAGGCTGGCCCTGATTTCTGGTGCCTAAGAGGTAGTAGGCTGTGAGATGTTATTGATGGTCGAGACTGTAGAAGGCTTCATATATTTTCTTATAGTGAATTGTTCGGCTACTTTGTTTGGATCAATTTTTATGTTGGCTATAATTTCTTTAATATCCACTCCTGCTTACCGAAAGGCTCAGAAATGTGGGTGATACTATCCTCCCATCGTCGGTCGGATATGGGGTAAGAATTTTTTCTTCACAATACTTACTTTCTCCTCTTCGGAAGGATGCTTGGTCATGGTGGCCGCTTTCTCGCTCCATCTTGATATCAAATTGATAACGATTTCTCCAAGATTCTTCTTGAGAAGTTCTAAAATCACGATGTGTATATTTCAACTCCTCATTGTATTTGTATTGCGACATCAATTCATGGGCAACATCCTCCCAACTGCAAATTCTAGAGTCCTAGAGGGATAGTAACCAACGAAGTGCACTATTTTTCAAATTCTGTTGGAACATTTGGGACATTATTTCCTCATAGGTACCTAGGAGAGTCATGGCTCGGTATAGCTTTGAAGATGAATAATTGAGGGCCCGCTACCCCTAAACTTCTCAATTCTAGGAATTTTGAACTTTTTCGATAGCCTTGCTTTAGGGTAGGGAGACATATTGGTTTAATCCATGTAGTTTTCGGAGATTCGGACCGGTCAAACATCTTAGTTAATAGCTTAAGTCCTCATTGGCCTTGTTTAACTCTTCTTCCTTTGGATCAATAAGTACTGGTAGGTTAGCCCATGGTCGGGCAAGATTCGACGTAAGGAGTTGAGTTGGTGGGGGCCCATCAGCAAAAGGGGCATGTGGAGCGTGATGATATTCTTTCAAGACCTAAACAGTCTCAGGTAAAGGTGGACCCATGGCATGAGGGAAGAGGACATCGGGCTATTTGAGAATAGGGACTGGATTTCACTACATCTCATGGACCCCTGGCTGAAGGTTGTCATTCTTGGATGTAAGTTGGACGACGATTATCCGTAAATCAGGTTGAACATTTGGTACTTGGTATATGTTCTCCATGGAAAATTGGTGAAGGTGGATTCTGGACTTGAAAGAAATAGCGGGATAATTGGCGGAGCTTCGGGGTGATTTGACGGAAGATTGAAGTTAATAAAGAGTCGGGCTAAGGGTCGGGTATGCAATGGACCTGAGAAGAAAAATGATTCAAATTTATTTTTAAAAGAGAAGAGGGTGAATCTTTTATTATTGAAAAAGGACGAAAATGTTTTTGATAATTTTTGAAAAGGGAAGGACAAAATATTTTCGGTATTTTTTGGATAAAAGGAAGGAAAAATGTTTTTTTGTATTTATAACAAAAAAGAGGAAAAATGTTTTTGGTATATTTTGATAAAAGAGGGGAAATGTTTTTAACACTTTTGGTAAGGAAGAAAAATGAGAGAAGGGTCTCAGAATGATTATTATTTATTATGTTCTCACTTGTATTAGGTTTACCTAAATGCAAAGATAAATGTCAGACGAGACCCGAGCCTGGGAAAAGTGGTTTTGAAAAATATTTAAAACATGGTTTGACTTGTTGCCAAGCTCGTGGATAGGATCTTGTTTTGGAAAAAGATAAAATCACGCAAAAATTTGGATAACATGTTGACCGACCCAACATTTCGACAGAGTTTCGGGTATTAGCCGACAAACTAAATATGACTTCCCTAGGTTTGACGCCTATATGAGGGTATGCAGTTATTGGGTTAGTGAAAAGGTTACCCCCTTTGCCGTGACTTCCACGATATATGTCTTTCTTTTGAAGGAAATCATTATGTGTGGACAAGCCATTTGATATACCTGAGTGTACATTAATTGCCTCATTATATACCTCGTGGGGATAATAGATGAGAGAGAGAATTCAATATACTCGACATACGTGAATGAGTTCCCTGTTATATACCTCTAGTCATGACTTCGGTCAAGCGGTACCATTCGATATACGTAGAAACTACTTGTACAATGGAATGTGAGAGTCATATTATGTAGGCTAACTACGACCTGACAGACCAGTGTCCATCTCAAAGTTAACCCCAATACTGGACAATATTTGTCGATAGCCATGCTCTTGGTGAGGTAGTGTGCAAAATTCATGATTCTTTATTATTATAATATGGAGAGAGTATTTTATTTGGCATGATGATCATTATACTAATAAGGAAGAATGTACAAGTATCATGGAAAGTTAATCTGGCATGGAGCATGAAGATTATACTAAGTGTGGATATGTGAGAGTGTGTGATATGCGAATATCTACAAGTGAGTGTGTGGTAGTGAACCTAAGCATCGATCAACTATAAGTGGCATGTGATATGTGAGCATTGATAGGTGTGATAAGTGGAGGCGTGTGCTAATGACACCTAAGAATGGATATTCTAAGTTGTGTAGGCAACATGTGGATACAAGTGATCCTATCTGTAGGTAGTGTAACGTGTACGTGGAGAGTATGTACAAGTGTGTAAGTGAGGATTTATATAGGCATGAAGTATATATATACAAGCAATAATAGAAGAGAAAAAAGTGGAACATACATGTAGGTGCACATGCACACAAGTAGAAAATGATAACACCCATGAAATAAGAGTCTCGCCCTCTTATGACAAGTAAGACCTAAACAGAGTTGCCATAGTGGCCATCATCGATAATTCCTTCCCCTTCTCACTGTGGGCCTACTTCGGTAGGAAAGAGATGGAGGAATAAAGGTCTCCTGACCTGTCACTATTTAAGGGGGTGCTTCGGCCATCGTCGATATGGGGTGATGTAAAGACATATAATCTCCAGCCTAACTTGCATAAATTAGGAAACAAAACATTTTGTCGCCCCGAGAGAGCGGCATCAAATACAAACTGATGCTTATAAAACCAATAGTTCAGAGTTTCATGGGATAAGTTACGGAATGGGAAGGTGTTCAGCACCTATCCCGCCCTTTTGGTCTCTCATGGGCCAATGTTACTATTTTCCTTAATTTCTCCATGACGTGTATGTGCATGTATATATAAATGGAGATATAAAATTTTCAACTCATGTCATGGGAAAGACTAAGTGTGGTGATCCAAAGGAATGTTCCCAAAATAACAATAAAAATATGATGTTTGCGCTTGCCGAGATGTTGATCGTTATAATGAAACGATAATATATGTTAGATAGGACACACCTATGAATAAAAAGTATAATATATAGAAATAATTTATGAATAATGAAAAGAGGAAAATAGGAAAATGAGAAAATAAGACTCGAGTCTCGAGTTTTAGCCCGAGATGCCTACGTAGCCTATAAAGGCATCAAAGTCCATGTTGTTCTCATGCGTTATAAGGGTGGGGTTTATCCCATAGATTCAAATGGGAATTTATTATATGTATATTTGTAGAAAAGATATTTTTAGTTTTGAGAAAATGTGATGAAGAATCCCGTTGCAATTTATAGGTGTAACCCGTTTTTTCTTTGTTTCAGTTTTTTTAATAGAAAATAAATCATGTGCAATATAACTAATAAAGGATGAGATATTAATGTATGTGATGAAAAGTTAAATTAAAGATTTATATAACTAAAGCGAGAATAAAAGGAATTTAAAAGAGAGAAGACTATTTGGACCTTCTCTGGAGACTTGGAGATTGATCTTGATTGATGATGAGCTTCCTTGCAAGTGAATGACGAATATTGGCTGATTTTTGCTGAATAGGGTGTGAAAATGATGGGAATGAAAGGTGAAGAAAGGTTTCAAACAAGGAAACCTCACTGACTTAAGAAGAATGTTATTGAGATCACTGAAGTTGATATCTCTGACATGTACCTTGGAAGTGATCTCATGTTCTCATTATATAGGATATGGGAATGCCGATCAGTATAGACCTTGCTCTACCAATCGACAGGTGACCCTAGACACACTACTGATAGGCAGGGAAATGGATCTATCAATTGGTAGTCTCATACAAATTTTTAAGGAAAAATGGTGATAGAACGCAATCCATAAATCCAAATTGCGTATGGGCTATACAGTTAGAAAGGTAATTTAGAGACCTTTGAGATTCCTTCAGGCTACTTTCGAGTTCGGGAGTTAACTTTGGATCAAACATGGCTCAAAAATGCCCATCGATCCTCCTGATAAGGGATCGTTAGATGACGATGGATCGCTCATCCAAACCATAAGTCTTAATCCCACATGGGGTGGACTGTTGGGAAGGTTATGCGAGGCACGTCGCTATTTTAATGAGCTTTGCTTAATTTTGAGAGTTGAGTTTGGTCAATTGGAGCTCGAAAGTGCCTGGTGACCCTTCAGAGTAAAATGGATCTTACGTCCATACCGTAAGGTTGATTCACTCATAAGGTGGATCATTGGCTCATTCGAGATGAATAATTAACTTTGGTCAAACAGACATTTGGGAGCGCCTAATGGCCTCCGGATCAGTTTTTAAGGGAAATTAATCGTTCATCTGAACAGTTATGCCATTTAACGCATAGGGAAAACCGTTAGAAAAGGGTTTTAGTGCCCTTCGAATATTTATGGAGCTTCTTCTATGATGATAAAGTTAATTGGAGTCAAATCGAGGTTCGGGAGCAATCGATTGCCTTTAAATCGATACTCAAGTAAGACCTAGGGTTCGTGTTTAATGGGGAGGTGCTAGGGACCTAAGGAATGACTAAGAGGTCCTAGAATGTGGTGTCTTCATGGGAGTCCCACAACTGCATGATCAATTTCTACGTGTTACATTGGATGTGCACGAAGTGTTTGTGGCACTTACGATGCCGTTTGGGTGCCTCTAGGGGTGCCAGCCCCCCGGTAGCACTTTTTCAAGCCTAATTATGTTTATTCTTGAATTCGGATCCCATCATCAAGTCGGGAGTTTCATGATTGTGCAGTCGATTAATACGTGTTATGTTGGACGCGCACGAGGTGTTCGTTCCACTCACGGTGCCATTTGGGTGCCGCTGGGTGTGCCGACCCCTTGCGGTACGTTTTCAAGCTTAAGTGTGCATGTTTTTGAATGAGACTAAGTGTCAATGTTTTTGAATTTGGGTACTATCCCCAAACTGAGAGTCGTACAACTGTGCAACTGGTTCTACGTATTACGTTATACCGACACGAGGTGTTTGCGTTACAGTTTTGGTGCCAATGGGGGTGCCCAACCCATCTTAGCACATTTTCAACCTTAAGTGTGCATGTTTTTGAATTCGGGTCTTATCCTCAAACCAAGATTCCAGTGACCTTGAAATCGATTGCTACATGTTACGTTGGATGCGTACTAGCTATTTGTGCCACTCGCGAAGCCATTTGAGAGCCACTAGGGGGTGCCCCACCACATTTTCAAGCCTAAGAGTGCTTATTTTTGAATTTGGGTCCTATCCTAAAATAGGGAGTCCGTTGACTATGTGAATGGTTACTACATGTTAGGTTGGATGAACATGATGTGTTTGTTCCACTCATAGTTCCATTTGGGTGGAACTGCGGGTCCCGTCCCCTCGTGGAACATTTATAAGCCTAAGTGAGCATGTACTCGAAATTGGGTCCTATCCTCAAGACGGGAGTCCCACGACTGCATGGCCGGTTGCTACGGGTTAAATTATAAGTGCATGATGTGTTCGTACCACTCGCGATGTTTGGGTTCCACAGCAGGTGCCCAACCCCACAGCACATTTTCAAGCTTTAGTGTCCCTGTTTTCGAGTGAGCCTAATTGTCCATGTTTTTTAATTCGAGTCATATCCTCAAACCATCACGCGATTACGCGACCGATTTCTACATATCACATTGGACATGCACGAGGTGTTTGTGCCTCTCATACTGACATTTGGGTGCCAATGGGGGTGCCCCCTACGACATTTTTTCAAGCCTAAGTGTGCCTATTTTCGAATGAGCCTAAGTGTGCCAGTTTTCGAATTCAGGTCTTATCCTCAAACTGGGACTTCAAAGACTATGTGGAAAGTTTCTACATGTTACGTTGGATGAGCACAAGGTGTTCATGATACTTGCAGGGCCATTTGGTTGTCTCTAGGGGTGCTCGCCCCCCACATCACATTTTCAAACCTAAGTGTCCCTATTTTTGAAAGAGCCTAAGTGTGCCTATTTTTGAATTTGGGTTCTATCCTCAAACCGGTAGTCTCAAGACCACACGACTGGCTTATACATTTTACGTTGGATGTGCACGAAGTGTTTGTGCCACTCATGGTGTTGTTTTGGTGCTGCTGGGGGTGCCTGCCACCATGGCACGTTTTCAAGTCTAAGTGTGTCAGTTTTCGAATCTGGGTCCTATCCTTAAGGAGGAAGTCACAGAACTATGTGATCGATTTCTATCTGTTACATTGGATGCGTACGAGGTGTTCGTACCCCTTGCGATGCCATTTAGGTGCCATTGTTGGTGGCCCCCGCACGTTTTCAAGCATAAGTATGCCTGTTTTTGAATTTGGGCTCTATCCTCAAGATGGGAGTTTAGAGACTATGTGACCAGTTGATATGTCTTAGTTTGGATGCTCACAAAGTGTTCTTGCTACTCGCGGTGACATTTGGGTGCCACTGGGAGTGACCACCACCCTGCAGCACGTTTTAAAGCTTCTGTGTGCCTATTATTGAATTTGGGTCCTATTATCAAACTGGAAGTCCCGTGACTATGTGGATGGTTTCTACATGTTACTTTGGATGCATAAGATGTTTTTGTACCACCCGTAATTCCATTTGGGTGCCGCTGAAGGTACTCGCCCCCCGCGAAACATTTTTAAGCCTGAGTGCGCCTATGCTGGAATTCAGGTCCTGTCCTCAAACTGGGAGTCCTGCGACTACGTGACTAGTTGCTATGGGTTACATTAGATGGATATGAGGTATTCATGCCACTTGTAGTTCCGTTTGTGATCCAATGGGGTCCCACCTCCCCACGACACATTTTCTAGCCTAATTGTTCCCATACCTGAATTCGGGTCCGGTCCTGAAAATCTGGAGTCCCTGGACAACGCGGTCAGTCGCTACATGTTACATTGGATGTTCACGATGTGTTCCTGTCACTTGCAGTACCGTTTGGGTTCCACACTTTTACAAGACTAAGTGTTCCTATTTTTGAATTTGGGTTATATCCTCAAACCGAAAGTCCTGCGATTTCTCTGTCGATTGAAACCTATTACATTGGATGCGCACGAGGTATTCATACCACTCTTGGTGCCATTTTGGGTTCGGTTCGACGCCCACCCCCTGCGATACTTTTTTAAACCTAAGTGTGCCTGTTTTCAAATTTGGGTCATATCCTCAAACCGGGAGTCCATGGACTATGTGATTCATTTCTATGTATTATGTTGGACGCGTACAAGGTGTTTATGCCACTCGTTGTGCCATTTGGGTGTCGTTGGGCGTGCGTAGCCCTCGCGGCACGTTTTCAAGCTTAAGTGTGCATGCTTTCGAATTCGGGTACTATACTCAAACTGGGAGTCACACGACTGTGCAACCGTTTGTTATATATTACGTTCGACCCGCATGAGGTGTTCGCGGTGTGGTTTGGGTGCCAGTGGGGTGCCCGCCCCATCTTAGCACGTTTTCGACCCTCAGTGTGCATGTTTTTAAATTCGGGTCCTATCCTCAAATCGGGAGTCCCGTGGCTTTGCAATGGATTACTACATGTTACGTTGGATGCTCACTAGGTGTTTGTACAAATCGAGATGCCACTTGTCTACCGCTGGGGGTGCCACCACCATGTTTTCAATCCTAAGTGTGTCTGGTTTTAAATTTGGGTCCTATCTTAAAATAAGGAGTCCGTTGACTATGTGGATGGTTATTACGTGTTACGTTGGATGCGCACGAGGTGTTCCTTCCACATCAGTGCCGTTTGGATGCCATTGTGGGTCCCATCCCCCGCTGAACATTTACAAGCTTAAGTGTGCTTGTGCTCAAATTTGGGTCTTTACTTCAAACTATGAGTCCCACGATTGTGCGTCCAGTTTCTACGTGTTACTTTGGATGCACATGAGGTGTTTGTGCCACTCGTGGTGCCATTTTTTATGCCACTTTTCCCCACCCCCCACTGCTCATTTTTGAGCTTAAGTTTTCCTTTGCTCCTATCTTTAAATCAGGAGTCCCATGATTGTGAGATCGGTTTCTATGTTTTATGGTGGATGTGTACTATGTGTTTGTTCCCCTCGCAGTGCCATTTGGGTACCACTGGGCTAGTACGTACCCCCGCAGCACATTTTCAAGCCTATGTGAGTTTTTTTTTCTAATTCGGGACCTATCCTCACACTGGGTGTCCCGTGACCGGGTGTATAATTCCTTCATACTATGTTGGATACTCGTGGTACTGTTTGGGTGCCACCCCACGACACCTTTTCAAGCCTAAGTATTCATATTTTTGAATTCGGGTCCTATCATCAAACTGGGAGTCCCGCAACTATGTGAACGGATGATACTTTCTACATTGGATGCTCATGAGGTGTTCATCCCACTCGTGCTCCCATCTAGGTTCTTCTGGGGGTTCTTGCCTCCTAGCGTCACATTTTCAAGCCCAAGTGTGCCTTTTTTCAAATTCGCGTCCTATCCTCAAACCGAGAGTCTCACGACTGGGCGACCGATTGATACATGTTACGTTAGATGTTAAATAGGTTTTAATAACACTTGTGGTGCCGTTTGGGTGCCGCTGGGGGTGCCCTCCCCTTGCGGCACATTTTGAAGCCTAAGTGTCCCTATTTTCGAGTGATTTAAGTGTCCCTAATTTTGAATTCGAGTCCTATCCTCAAACTAGGAATCATGTGATTGCGCGACTAGTTGCTACATGTCACATTGGACATGCTCGAGGTGTTTGTGCCTCTCATAGTGACATTTGAGTGCCGCTGGGGGTGACCCCTTACGGCATGTTTTCAAGCCTAAGTGTGCCTATTTCCGAATGAGCCTAAGTGTGCCAGTTTTTGAATTCGGGTCTTATCCTCAAACTGTGACTTTTGAGAGTGCGTGGTCAGTTGCATTATTTTATGTTGGATGCGCATGAGGTATTCATGCTGCTTGCGGGGACATTTGGGTGTCTCTAGGGGTGCTCGCCCCCCGTGGCACATTTTCAAGCCTAAGTGTCCCTATTTTTGAATGGGCCTTTTATTTTTTAATTTGGGGTCTATCCTCAAACTGGTAGTCTTGATACTGCGTCACTGTGTGAAATGTTTTACGTTGGATGTGTAATAAGTGTTTGTGCCACTCATGGTGTTGTTTGGGTGCTGCTAGGGGTGCTTGCCCCCATGGCACGTTTTCAAGCCAAAGTGTGTTAGCTTTCAAATTCGGGCCCTATCCTCAAGGCGAAAGTCACACAACTGTGCGGTAGATTGCTATGTGTTACATTCAATGCACACGAGGTGTTCGTACCACTCCCGATACCGTTTGAGTGCCATAGCTGGTACCCCCTGCACATCTTCAAGCCTAAGTATGCCTATTTTCAAATTTGGGACCTATAATTAAGATAGGAGTTTCAACCTATGTGCTCAGTTTCTATGTGTTACTTTGGATGCTTATGAGGTGTTCGTGCCATTTGTGGTACCATTTGGATGCCGTTGGGAGTGACCGCCACCCCCACAGCACGTTTTCAAGCCTAAGTGTGCCTATTTTTTAATTCGGGTCCTATTGTCAAACCGGGAGTCCTGCGACTATGCGGATGGTTGATACATGTTACTTTGGGCACACAAGATGTGTTTGTTCCACTCGTAGTGCCATTTGGGTTCCGCTGTGGGTACCCGCCCCCCGCGACACGTTTTCAAGCCTAAGTGCGTATGTGCTCGAATTAGGGTCCTATCTTCAAACAGGGAGTACCGCTATTGTGCGGCCAGTTGATATGGGTTACATTATATTCGTACGAGATATTCGTTCCACTTGTAGTTCCATTTTTGTTTCACTGGGGGTGCCCCCTCCCCCCAGCATGTTTTCAAGCCTAATTGTTCCCATGCGTGAATTCAGGTCCTGTCTTGAAAATCGGGAGTCCCGTGATAGCACAATCAATGGCTATGTGTTACATTGGATGCGCATGAGGTGTTCATGTCACTCGCGTTACCGTTTGGTTTCCCTTGACGGTGCCCACCCCCACAGCACCTTTACAAGAATAAGTGTGCCTGTTTTTGAATTCGAGTCTTATCCTCAAACCATGAGTCCTGCGATTGTGAGGGCGATTGATACATGTTACGTTGGACCCGCACGAGGTATTTATGACACTCTCAATGCCATTTGTGGGGCGGTTGGGCGCTCGCCACCCGTTACACGTTTTCAAACCTAAGTGTGGATGTTTTTTAATTCGGGTCCTATCCACAAATCGGGAGTCTAGGGACTATGCGATTGGTTGCTATGTGTTACGTTGGATGTGAATGATGTGTTTGTCCCACTCGTGGTGCTGTTTGGGTACCGCTGGGTTGTCGCCCCTGTGACACATTTTCAAGCCTATGTGTGCCTGAGCTATAATTCGGGTCCGATCCTCAAACCAAGAGTTTCACGACTGCGCGGCCGATTTTTACGTGTTATGTTGGATGTTCATGAGGTGATGGTAACACTAAAGGTTTCGTTTCATTGCCACTGGTCATGGTCGACCCCTCCCCTGCAGTACGTTTTCAAGCCTTTGTGTGCATTTTTTTTCCGAATGAGACAAAGTGTGCTTATTCTCGAATTCGTCCCCTATCTTCAAACCGAGTATCTAGAGATTGCGCGGACCAATACATCATGTTAATTTGGATGCATACGAGGTTTTTGTGCCACCGCGGTGCCGTTTGGTTGCCGATGGGGGCACCTGCCACCCCACGACACATTTTCAAGCCTAAGTGTGCCAGTTTTTTAATTTGGGTCCTATACTAAAATCGGGAGTTCCGTGATTGTGTAATTGAATGGTATGTATTACGTTCAATTCACACTAGGTTCTCATGCCACTCCCAGTGCCGTGGGGGGAGCACCCCCGGTTCGTTTTCAAGTCAATGTGTTTCTATTTTCGAATTTAGGACCTATCCTCATACCAAGAGTCCTGAGACTGTTCTTCTCATTACAACATATCATAGTTGACATTCATGAGGTATTCGTGCCACTCGTTATGCCATATGGGTTCCGATGGAGTCCCCCCCCCGCCCCCGCATCACACTTTCAAGCCTAAGTGTCCATTTTTTCAAATTCAGGTCCTATCCTCAAACCGAGAGTCTCACGACTGCGCGAACGTTTGCTACATGTTACGTTAGATGCGCAAGAAGTGTTAATGACACGTGTGGTGCTGTTTGGTTACCGATGGGGGTGCCGGCCCCCGCGACACATTTTCAAGCCTAAGTGTCCCTGTTTTCGAGTGAGTCTAAGTGTCCCTATTTTTTAATTCGGGTCTTATCCTCAAAATGGGAGTCACACGATTGCGCGACCGGTTTCTATATGTCACATTGGACAAGCAGGTGTTTTTTTTCCTCTCGTAGTGACATTTGGATGCCACTGGGGGTGCCCCTCAACGACATGTTTTCAATCCTAAATGTGCCTATTTTCGAATGAGCTGAAGTGTGCCAGTTCTCAAAATCGGGTCTTATCCTCAAACTGGGAGTTCTGATACTGCGTGGTCAGTTATTACCTGCTATGTTGGATGCGCACAAGGTGTACATTCCACTTGCGGGGCCATTTAGGTGTTTACGGGGTGCTCACCCCTCGCGGCACATTTTCAAGCCTAAGTGTCCCTATTTTTTTAATGATCCTAAGTGTGCCTGTTTTTGAATTTTGGTTCTATCATCAAATTGGTAGTCTCAAGACTGCGCGACTGGCTGATACGTTTTATGTTGGATGTGCACAAAGTGTTTGTGACACTCATGGTGTTGTTTGGGTGTTGTTAGGGGTGCCTGCCCCTATTGCACATTTTCAAACCTAAGTGTGTCAGTTTTCAAATTCGGGCCCTATACTCAAGGCGAAAGTCACACAACTACGCGAACGATTGCTATGTGTTACATTGGACATGCATGAGGTTTTCATACCCCTTGTGATGTCATTTGGATGCCATAGTTAGTGCCTCCGCACGTTTTCAAGCCTAAGTATGCCCCCTTTCGAATTCGGATCCTATCCTTAAACTGGGAGTTTCGAGACTATGTGGCCAGTTTCTATGTCATGGTTTGGATGCTCACGAGGCGTTCGTTCCACTCGCGGAGCCATTTGGGTGACACTGGGAGTGCCCACCCACCGTGGCACATTTTCAAGCCTATATGCATGTTTTCGAATTTAGGGGCTATCCTCAAATTGGGAGTCCCGTAACTATGCAAATGGTTACTATGTGATACGTTGGATGAACACAAGTTGTTCATGCCACTCGTAGTTCCGTTAGGGGTGCCTGTCCCCCCATGACAATTTTTTAAGCCTAAGTGTTCTTGTGCTCGAATTAAGGTCATATTCTCAAATCAGGAGTCCCACGACTGCACAGGTGGTTTTTACGTGTTATGTTTCATGCGTACAAGGTGTTTGTGCCACTCGCGGTGTCGTCTGGGTGCCGCTGGGGGTGCTCGCCCCTCCACAACACGTTTTCAAGCCTAAGTGTGCGTGTTTTCGAATGAGCCTAAGTGTGACTATTTTTGAATTCGAGTCCAATCCTGAAATTGGAAGTCCCGTGACTGTGTGGCCAATTACTACATGTTATGTTGGATGTGCACTAGGTGTTCTTGCCATTAGTGGTGCCGTTTAGGTGTCGTTGGGGTTCCCTCGGCACGTTTTCAAGCCTAATGTGATTGTTTTCAAATTCAGGTCTACCCTCAAATAGGGAATCCTTTGACTACATGATCGGTTGATACATATTACATTGGATGCGCACGAGGTGTCCGTTCCACTCATGGTGCTATTTGGGTAACCCTATGGGTGACCACCCCCGCGGCACATTTTCAAACCTAAGTGTGCATGTGCTTGAATTTAGGTCCTATATTCAAATAGGGAGTCCCAAGACTGCATGGTCGGTTGATACGTGTTACTTTTGATGCGCACAAGGTGTTTGTGCCACTCGCGGTGTCCATTGGTGTGCCCAACCCCTCCCTGGTGGCATGTTTTCAAGCCTAACTATTCCACTGGTCGAATTCAGGTCCTATCCTCCAACGGGGAGTCCCATGATTGTACATCATGTTACTAAGTGTTATGTTAGACACGCACGAGGTGTTTGTGATACTTGCTGTGCCGTTTGGGGAGCCTGACCCCTATGGCACATTTTCAGGCCTAAGTGTGTGTGTTTTCGAATTTGAGTCCTATCCTCAAATTAGGAGTCTCGCTAGTGTGTGAACGGTTGCTACGTGTTATGTTGGACGTGCATGAGGTGATCGTGCCACTCACAGAGCCGTTTGGGTGCCGCTACATGACCCATCTCACACGGAACGTTTTCAAGCCTAAAGATGGATTTTTTTGAATTTGGGTTCTATCCTCAAATCGGTAATCCAACGAATACACAAACGGTTTCTACATGTTACGTTGGACATGCAAAAGTTGTTTGTGCCGCTCATGGTGCCGCTTGGGGTGCCCACCCCTCATGGCACATTTTCAAGACTAAGTGTGTTTGTGATTGAATTTGGGTCCCATGCTCAAATTGGGAGTCTCAATACTGCGCAACCAATTTCTACATGTTACATTTCATGCGTACGATGTGGTCTCACCCCCCGTGACGCCACTAGGTTGCTCACCCCCACAACACATTTTCAAGCATCAGTGTGCCTGTTTTTGAATGAGCCTGAGTGTGCCTATTTTCGAATTCGAGTCCTATCCTCAAACCGAGAGTCCCACAACTATAAATCTCATTTCTACGTGTTATGTTGGTTGCGAATGGGGTGCTTGTGCCACTCGCGGTGCCATTTGGGTGCTACTAGGGTTTTCGCCCCCCGTCGAATGTTTTCACAGCTAAGTGTGTCTGTTTTCGAATGAGGGTTCTATCCTCAAACCGGTAGTCTTGCGACTGAGTGATCGGTTGCTACTATTTACATTGGACGTGAAAGAGGTATTCATTCCACTCGAGATGCTGTTTGGGTCGTAATGGGTGTGCCCCCCCCCCCCCCCCCGGTGGCACGTTTTCAAGGCTAAGTGTTCCTATGCTCGAATTCGGGTCCAATCCTCAAATAGGGAGTCCCGCTACTATGAGGACCGTTGCTAAGTGTTATGTTGGATTCACATGAAGTGTTTGTGCCACTCGCAGTGCTGTTTGGGTGCCCTAGGGGTGCTCTCCCCCTGTGGAACATTTTTAAGCCTAAGTGTGTCCGTGGTTGAATCCGGGTCCTATCCTCACAGCGGGACTACCGCAACTACGCGACTAGTTGTTGTGTTTACTTTGGAGGTGCATGAGGTATTTTTTCCACTTGCCGTGCCGTTTTGATGCCGTTGGGGGGTGCCCGTCCCCCCCCCCCCCCCCCCCCCCGACATCACGTTTTCAAGCCTAAGTGTGTCTGTTTTTAAATGAGACTAAGTGTGCTTGTTTTCAAATTTGTAGCTATCCTCAAACCAAGAGTCCCATGACTGCATGGACAGTTTCTATGTGTTACATTGGACACGTACAATGTGTTCTTTCCAATCTTGGTTCTGTTTGGGAGCTGTTGGGGGTGCACCCCCACCTTAGTACATTTTCTAGCCTAAGTGACCTTGTTTTCAAATTCGGGTCCTATCCGCAAATCAGGAGTCCTGCGAATGATTGACCGATATCTACATCGTATGCTACATGCACACGAGGTGTTCGTGCCACTCACGGTTCCATTTGGGTGCCGATGGGGGGTGCCCACCCCACACAATGCATTTTTAAGCCTAAGTGTGCATGTTGTCTTGGGTTTAGACTTTAGCTACTCCTCCGTGCGGCACTTAGCACTCCAATGACCGATGAGCTACTAAGTAAGCCTAGCAATCTAGAAAAGTTGTAACACAAGTGCTAGAGAAGGGAGAAGAGTGGAACAAGTAGAACACAAAGGAAATTATTTTTATTACTTGATAAGAGATTACAATGCTTGGCTTGGATGGTTTGTCCAAATGACTTCTCCACCTATTTATAGGCATCCCACCTCCTTAATGGGAATATTCCAGGAGGATACATATCTCCTTATCATTATAGAATATTCTATACAATACAAGTATACTCTAGATTACTCTAGCAAATCCTACACTACTCCATAACAGGCTAGATAATACTAGATAATACTAGATAACTCTAGAATATTCCGGAGAAAAATGGTGTA
This sequence comes from Sambucus nigra, assembly GCA_949130495.1. Lineage (NCBI taxonomy): Eukaryota > Viridiplantae > Streptophyta > Magnoliopsida > Dipsacales > Adoxaceae > Sambucus > Sambucus nigra. The sequence goes on from OX422214.1 coordinate 360,708,564, forward strand.
GGGATGGAGCCTTTATGCTAGAAAATTGCAGAAAATTCTCGATACGTGACACTGTGCTCGAATTCAAATCCTCTCCTCAAACTGAGAGTCCCGTGACTGCGCAACCGATTTCTATGTATTATTTTGGATGAGCATGAGGTTTTTTTACCACTCGTGGTGCCTCTTGGGGTGCCATCACCCCGCGACACGTTTTCAAGCCTAAGTGTGCCTATGCTCGAATTTGGCTCCTAGCCTAAAATTGGGAGTCCCGCGACTGTGCGATTGGTTGGTATGTGTTACGTTGGATGTACACGAGCTATTCGTGCCCCTCGCAGTTCCACTTGGGTTCCGCTGGTGTTGATCGCCCCCCGAAGCACGCTTTTAAGCCTAAGTGTGCATGTGCTCAAATTTGTATCCTATCCTCAAACCGAGAGTTTCGCGATCGTGCGAATGGTTCTACATGTTACGTTGGATGCGCATGAGGTTTTTGCGCCACTTGTAGTTCCCTTTGGGTGTTTGTGGGGGTGCCCCCGACACATTTTCAATCCTAAGTGCGCATGTGCTCGAATTCGGATCATATCCTCAAACCGGGAGTCCCATGACTTCGCGGTGCCGATTGAGTGCCACTGGGGGATGAGTTGTTCTTGCCACTCGCAGTGATGGTTGGGATCCACTGGGGGTGCTCCCCTTATCCCCCCCCCCCCCCGGCACGTTTTTAGGCCTAAGTGTGTCTGTTTTTGAATTTGGGTCCTCTCTTCAAACCTATAGTCTTACGACTGAATGGTCAATTTTTACATGTTATATTTGACTTGCACTAAGTGTTCATGCCACTCGCAGTGCCATTTTGGCTTCGCTAGAGTTTCTCTCCCCTCACCTCCCGCGGTATGTTTTCACACCTAAGTGTGCTTATTTTTTAATGAGATTAAGTGTGCCTATTTTTGAATTTGGGTCCAATCCTCAAATTGGGAGTCCCACGATAGTGCAGACTATTTTTACATGTTGCATTGGATGCGTACGAGGTGTTCGTGCCACTCGTACTGTTATTTGGGTTCCACTGGGGGTGCCTGACCCCTACGCCACGTTTTCAAGCCTAAATTTGCCTATTTTCAAATTTTGGTCCTATCCCCAAACCTGGAGTCCTGCGACTACGCGATCGGTTGCTACATATTACATTGGATGCACATAATGTTTCGTGCCAATCGCGGTTCCTCTTGGGTGTCGTTGGTGGTGACCCCCCATCCCCGTGGTGAATTTTCAATCCTCAGTGTGCATGTGCTCGAATATGGGTCTTATCCTAAAATCATGAATCCCAATATTGTGAGGCCAGTTGCTATGAGTGAATTTGGACGTGCATGAAGTGTTTATGCCGTTTGGGTGCCGATTGGGGTGTCCCCCGATACGTTTTCAAGCCTAAGTGTGGATGTGCCCGAATTCGTGCCTATCCTCAAACCTGGATTCTCATAATTATGCGGCCAGTTGCTACATGTTACATTGGACGTGCACGAGGTGTTTACACTACTCGTAGTGTCGTTTTGTTGCCACTGGGAGTGCGTCCCCCCCCCCCCCCACCGCGGCACATTTTTAAGCCTGGGTGTGCTTGTTTTTGGATTTTTTTCCCATCCCCAAATCGGGTTTCCCGCAACTATGAATTATGTTACTACATGTTACGTTGGATGCGTATGAGGTTTTATGCCACTCGCGGTACCGTTTGTGTTCCGATGGTGGCGACCGCCCCCCGCAACACGTTTATAAGCCTGTGTGCATGTGCTCGAATTCGGGTCTTATCCTCAAATCGGGAATCCCGAGGATGTACGTTCGGTTTCTACATGTTATGTTTGACAAGCACGAGTTATTCATGCCACTTGCGGTGCCATTTAGGTGCCGCTGGGAGTTCCCACCCCCCAGCGACACGTTTTCAAGCCTAAGTGTGTCTGTTTTCGAATGATCCTAAGTGTGCCTGATATCAAATTTGGGTCCTATCTTTACATCGGGAGTACCGTGATTGAGATAAAGGTTTCTACGTGTTATGCTAAAAGTTCATGAGGTGTTCATGCCACTTGCGATCCTGTTTGGGTGCCGCATGGGGGGGGGGGGGGGGGGGTCGGCCCCCTACGACACGTTTTAAAGCCCAAGTGTGCATGTTTTTGAATTTGGGTCATATCCTCAAATCGGGAGTCCCGTGACTGTGAAGTCGTTTAATATATGTTAAATATAATGCACACGACATATTCATTCCACTCTCAGTACCGTTTTCTTTACGCTACGGGTGCCCGTCCCCTGTGGCACTTTTTCTAGCCTATTTGTACCTGTGCTCGAATACTAGTCCTATCCTCCAACAAGGAGTCCCGCAACTATGTAGTCGATTGAAATGTGTTGTGTTAGAAAAGGATGAGGTGTTTGTGACACTCTCATTGCCATTTGGTTTCCCCTGGGGGTTCCCGTCCACCAGTGGCACGTTTTCAATCCTAATTATGCCTATTTTCAAATGAGCATAAGTGTGATTTTTTTTCGAATTTGGGTCCTATCTTCAAATCGGGAGTCGCACGACTGTGAGGACGGTTACTATGTGTTACATTGGATGTGCATGAGGTGTTCGTGCCACTTTACGTGATATTTAGGTTACACTGGGGGTGCCCACCCACCGCGGCACATTTTCAAGCCTATATGTGCATGTTTTCGAATTCGGATCCTATCCTCAAAACGGGAGTCCCTCGACTACACAAACGGTTTCTATGCATTATGTTGGATGCACATGAGGTGTTAATGCCACTCCCTATGACATTTAGGTGCCGCTAAAGGTGCCCCTATAACATTTTCAAGCCTAAGTGTGTCTGTCTTTGAATTTGGGTCCCATCCTCAAATCGGGAGTCCTGAGAGTGCGCGATGAGTTACTATATGTTACATTGATCAGCACAAGGTTCTTGTACCATTTTCATTATCGTTTGGGTATCGCTGGGGGTGCCCCCCTCATGGCACATTTTCAACCCTGAGTGTGCACGTGCTCGAATTCGGGTTCTATCCTCAAACCCAGAGTCCCGTAACTCTGTGGCCAATTTCTAGTGTTACGTTGGACACTTACAAGGTATTCATGCCACTCGCAGTTCCATTTGGGTTTCGTTGTCGGTCCTCACCCTCGTGGCATATTTTTAACCCCAAGTGTGCCTGTTTTTTAATTCGGGTCCTATTCTAAAATCGGGAGTCTCGCAACTACGTGTTCGGTTGATACGTGTTTTGTTAGATATACACGAGGTGTTCATTCCACTTGTGGTGCTATTTGGGAGAAGTTGGGGGTACTCAGCCTCCCCAAGGCACGTTTTCAAGCCTAAGTATGCTTGTCTTTTAACTCTGGTCCTATCCTCAAACAAGTAGATTGCACGATCATTTGCTACATGTTACGTTTGACACGCACAAGGTGTTCGTGCAACTTGCGGTGCCGTTTGGATGCTACTGGAGGTGTTCGAACCCCATGGCACATTTTCAAGATTAAGTGTGCCTATTTTTGAATTTGGGTCCTATCCTCAAACTAAAATTCCTGCGACAACACAACCAGTTGATATATGTTATGTTGGATGTGCACAAGGTGATCGTGCCACTCTCAGTGTCGTTTGGGTGCCGTTGGGGGTGTCCACACCCCGCGGCACATTTTCAATCCTAAGTGTATCTACACCTATGCTCGACTTATGATCCTATCTTCAAACTGAGATTCACGTGACTATGAAGTTGATTGCTACATGTTACATTTGATGAGCATGAGGTTTTTGTGCCACTCACGGTGCCATTTATGTGCCGCTGGGGGATCCCCCCCCCCCCCGACATGTATTCATGCCTAAGTGTGTTTGTTTTCGAATTTGGGTCCTATCCTCTAATTGAGAGTTTCGCGACTACGCGTTCGGTTGCTACGTGTTATGTTGGATGTGCATGAGGTGTCCGTTCCCCTTACGATGCAGTTTAAGTGTTGCTGGGGGACCACAACCACCACCACCCAGCACCTTTTCAAGCGTATGTGTGCATGTGCTCAAATTTGAGTCGCATCTTAAAATCGGGAGTACCGCAATCTCATGGCCAGTTGCTACGTGTTACATCAGAAAATAACGATGTCTCATTCCACTCACAGTTCCGTTTAGGTGCCGCTAAGGGAGACCACCCCCCCGCAGCACATTTTCAGGCCTAAGTGTGTCTGTTTTCAAGTTCGGGTCCTCTCCTTAAATCGAAAGTCCCCCGATTTAGTGGACGGTTGCTACGTGATATGTTGGACGCGTATAAGGTGTTTGTGACACTGGCGGTTCCGTTTCGTAGTCATTGGGATCCCCTCCCCCACCCTCGGGGCACGTTTTCCAGCCTTAGTGTTCTTTTCTTCAAATTTGGGTCCTAGCCTCAAACTTGGAGTCGTGCGACTACACAACCGGTTAATATGTGTTACATTTTATTCACACGAGGTGTTCATTCCACTCGCGGTGCCTCTATGCCCCGGTGGGGGTGCCACCCCCCACGTCACGTTTTCAAGCCTAAGTATTACTATTTTCGAACTCATGTCCTATTTTTAAAATGGGAGTCCCGTGACTGTGTGGCTAATTGATGTGTGTTACGTTGGAAGTGTACGAGGTGTTTGTGCCACTTGTGGTACCATTTTGGAGCTGTTGGGGGTGCCCTCTTCCCAGCCCCAACCCCACAGCATGTTTTCAAGCCTTATGTGCCTTTTTTCAAATTCAGGCCTATACTCTAATTGGGAATCCTGTGACTACGCGAACGGTTTTTACATGTTACGTTGGATGCGCACGAGGTGTTTGTGCCACTCGCGGTGCCGTTTGGGTTTCTCGGGGGGGGGGGGGAGGGGGCTCCCCACATCACGTTTTCAAGCTTAAGTGTGCCTGTTTTCGAATTTGAGTCCTATCCTCAAACCAGTATTCCCACAGCTGTTCATCTTTTTACTACGTGTTACATCACACATGTATGAGATATTCATGCCACTCGCAATGCCATTTTTTTTCTTTTAGGGGTTCCCGTCCCTTCGTGGAACGTTTTTAGGCCTATGTGATCCTATGCTCAAATAAGAGTCATATCCACAAATCTGGAGTCCCGTGATTGTGCGGTTGGCTGCTATATGTTACGTTGGAAAATCACGAGTTGTTCGTACCACTTGCATTGCCATTCGTGTGTCGCTGGTGTGCCCGTCCCCCAGCGGCATGTTTTCAATCCTAAATGTGCCTGTTTTCGAATGATCGTAAGTGTGCTTGTTTTCAAATTCAGTTCCTAATTTCAAATCGGGAGTCCCGCGATTGTGAGGTCGGTTGCTACATGTTATGTTGGAAGCGAACGAGGTGTTAGTTCCACTTGCGGCTCTGTTTGAGTGCCACTGGGGATGCCGCCTACTGCGACATGTTTTCAAGCCTATGTGTGCATGTTTTCAAATTCAGGTCCTAACCTCAAATCGAGAGTCCCTTGACTATACATACGGTTTATGTAGGATGTGCACAAGGTGTTTGTACCACTTCCTTTACCATTTGGGAGATGTTGGGGGTGCCCCCCGTCACGTTTTCAAGCCTAAGTGTGCCTTTTTTGAATTCGAGTCCTCTCTAAAAACCCGAGATTGCGCAGTCCGTTTTTATATGTTACTTTGACGCGCACAAGGTGTTCATGCCACTTGCTTTACCGTTTGGTTGTCACTAGGGGTGCGCCCCTCGCGGCATGTTTTCAAGCCTGCGGCCAGTTGGTAGGTGTTATGTTAGACACTCGCAGTGTCGTTTGGGTTCTGCTATGGGTCCTCACCCTCATGGAATGTTTTTAAGCTTAAGTGCGTCTGTTTTTGAATTCGGGTCCTATCCCGAAATTGGGAGTTCCACAACTACATGTCCGGTTGATACTTCTTTTGTTTGATGCACACGAGTTGTTGATTCCACTCGGAGTTCCATTTGGGAGCAACTAGGGTTTCCCAACCCCCTCAAGGCATGTTTTCAAGCCTAAATGTGTATGTTTTCGAATTCGGGTCCTATCCTCAAATCAGGAGTCCCATGACTGCACGACCAATTTATACGTGTTATGTTGGATGTGCACGAGGTGTTCGTGCCACTTGTGGTACCATTTTGGTTCCCCTGGGGGTGCTCACACCCCCGCGGCACATTTTCAGAATAAGTGTGCTTATTTTTGAATTCGGGTCCTATCTTCAAACCGGGAGTCTCGTAACTATGTGGCTAGTTTCTATTTGTTACTTTGGATGTGCATGAGTTGTTCATGCCACTTGAAGTGCCATTTGGTTTCCGCTAGGTGTGCCTGCCCCTACTACACTTTTTTAAGTCTAAGTATGTTTGTGCTCGAATTTGGGTCTTATCCTCGAATGACGAGTCCCGCCACTACACAGTCGATTGCTAAGTGTTAAATTGGACGTGCATGAAATGTTTGTGCCACTTGCAGTGTCGTTTGGGTGCCACTGGGGGCACCCACATAAGGCTTTTTGCCTAAGTGCACTTATTTTCGAATGATCCTAAGTGTGTTTATTTTTAAATTCGGGTCTTATCCTCAAATCGGGAGTCCCGTGACTCTGAGACCGATTGCTACGTGTTATGTTGGAAGCGCGCGAGGTGTCCATAACCCTAGTGGTGATGTTTGGGTGCCGTTGCAGATGCCCCGTCCCTCTGCGGCACTTTTTCAAGCGTAAGTGTGCCTAAGCTCGAATTCGGGTCCTTTCCTCAAATCGGGAGTTTGTGACTGTGTGTCCAGTTGTTACGTGTTACATTGGATGAGAAAGAAGTATTCATGCCACTCTTTATGCCATATCGGTGCCTCTAGGAGTCCCCACCCCCACACGGTACGTTTTAAAGCCCAAATGTGCCTGTTTTCAAATGAGCCTAAGTGTGCCTATTTTCGAATGTTGGTCTTATCATCAAATTTGGAGTCCCACGATTACATAGCCAGTATACGTGTTATGTTGGACATGGGAGAGGTGTTTGTTCCACTCATGATCCCATTTGGGTGCCAATCCCCCAGGACACATTTTCAAGCCTAAGTGTGCCTTTTTTTTAATTTGGGCCCTATCCTCAAACCGAGAGTCCTACAACTGTGAGATTAGTTGCTACATGTTATTTTGGATGCGCAAGAGGTGTCCATGCCACTTGCGATGCTTCCGGGGGTGCCCACCCCCCGGCATGCTTTCAATCCTAAGTGTGCTTGTTTTCGAATGAGACTAAGTGTATCTGTTTTGGAATTCGGGTCCTATCCTCAAATCGAGAGTCCTGTGACTACATGGAAGGTTGATACATGTTACTGGGATAGCCCAATTATAAATGTCAGATAATATTAGATACTTTAATGTCATTTCAGCATTTAAAGTAATCGTAGACATAGCCAAACATTTTAAGTTAATCATATATGCTAGTGACTATGAAGACTATATTATCCCAAATGCTAGTATTAATATAGAATTCCAAAGCTATGTGAAATTCTCCAAATTCCCCTATGAAGGAATACAATTGAGAATTCCTAGTGGTAGACTTAAACAATAAATATTAGCCAGAACCAATATTTCAGACTACAATCATACTTATAGTATTAGGAAACTAAGACTATACAAAATAGACCCTTGTTTATTAATTAAGAAAGTGTCACTGGAAACATAACCATCCAGTTTGGTCCTCCTAAGACTACTAGAAAAAGTATCTATACTGAACAAATTAGATTTAGAAATATGGGAGGAGCCATACTTAGTGATCCCTCATAAGGAGAATATAGTAGTAAGGCTAGTTCTAGATTATTACGACAAACTCCAATAATTAGACCTAGAAGATAATTTGGTCAAAAAGCTTTAGTTAGAGAAAAGCCTAGAATCCAAAACTTTGGGCATGAACCCTAAGAATTGAACATGAAGATAATTATAAAAAAAACTTAACAGAAGTCATTCTCTTAGATTCTAAGACAATGTTAGATTTAATATGATATCCCAAAACCATACACTAAAATTAAAATAATCTAAGAATACCAAAGAACTTCCTAGAAACCTTAGATTAGTGGAAGAAAGAGTGGAAAAATTAATGCCAGTAACACAGGTAGGTTCTACTAAGCAGGAAATTGAAACTAGCGGTAGGCTGAACGATGCCCCTAGACTTTTAGTAAAACAATAGGAATAAATATTCTTATTTATTCAAATACTTTAGTAAAGACTAAACATGATTATATAAAAAAATTTCCAACTAGTGACAATAGTTTTACTCCTGTTAAGACAATGGCAAGTCAAGCCATAAACCCAGTAGGAATATACCTTAATTTAGATAATGTCCAAGATCGAAAGAAGCCTTAGATGGATGGCAAAATCAAATGAATATGTGTTTTGCATCTTATGAACAATGGGATGCAAGTTCATGAAAACAATACACTGAGCAATCCATTAGAGGAATTTTTAAAAATATTTAAACAGATTAAGACAAGCTACAAATGCAGAATCCCTAGCTAATGTTGAAAAAATGAAAGAACATCAAGAAGAAAGATCAATTGAAGAATATTTTCAATTATTTACAAAAGTATTCATTGGATATGGATAATTAGATCTAGATAATGAACAAGACTTATCAAAAACTAAGCTAGCTATTCTTAGTATATGGAAATTAGATAAGATCGGTGAATATAGCAACAATTATGAACAACTATATTACCAAATTAGAGAATTTGGTGAAACCCTAAAAGAGGAATATTTTAGAAAAATACCAGCTATTGGACAAATACTAATTAATGAATACAGGAATTGTCCGGGAGTTGTTAGAGTTAAGAATAACTTCCTTAGTGAAAGAATTAATTTTTCCAAAGACTATATCATATCTAAAAGACGAGATATAACTCAAGGAAAGTTAACTGAAGAAACTTTCAAACAGATTCCTCTAATTAAAGACAAAAGAGACATTGCTCCGATCCAATGTGGATGTAGTAATGAATAATTTAAAGAAAGGAAATTCAAAAGGAATAAACCAGATTGGAAACAAAAGGCCAGGCTTTTAGTTTTTCTAAAGAAATATAAATTCAGACCATCTTCTACCTTTAGAGAAAGGAATTTTAAAGCTAAGAAAAGTAGATTTAACCAAGGACGGTATTTTAAGAAGACTACAAACAAATATAAGAAAGTTCCTAATTTCAAGAAAGAAAAAGAAGTAGTTCAATCTAAGACTTCTACTAAATAATGTTGGACTTACGAAAAAGAAGGAGACTTTTTTAATGATTATCCTAACAAGAAAGATAAAAAGATTATTAATACAATATTATATTTTGCAGATTAAGAAGAATTAAATATATTATATGTTATAGAAATATCAGACATAAAATATGATGATAATACAAGTATCTAGAGTAGATATATAGATAGTGATTCAAAAGACTCTAATAGTCATATTGATGAGTATGAAGACTCCCAAGGTACTCTAGACTTATATATGATGCAAACTAATCAAGAAGACGATTATATATATTTTGAAGAAGCTTGGTATAAATGTATATTAAGCCCCTTTTTAAAGAAAATATGGACAGTTAGTAATCCTGAGTTACTAACATATAAACCTAGATGTTACCACAATGAAGAACTTTATTGCACATTCGAAATGAAATATAATAAGAAAGACTTTTGCTGTATAGAATGTTTTGAGACTATACAAACTGAACTATTTATGGTTTGTGTTATTTGTCAATTACACTACTATGAAAGTTGTTGGAGAACTAGATTTGAGAAATTTTTACTTGCCAATATGATCATCAAATAGATAGAGATATTAAACTATATTATCATGACATAGATAAAAACATAGCCAAGAGGTTACAAGAAAATCAAGACTTAAAAGGAAAGGGAATTTCCTATAATCTAGAAGAAAAATACTCAGAAAGTAGTACATAAGACTTAACACCATTTGATTTTATAGATAGACCTCATAAAGGAATATCTATTGTAGAAAATATTAATTAAGGAATTTCTAGTAAACCTAATGCTTGCTTTGTAGAATTATTTATACAACACAAAAATTATACTAAAAGACTTTTAGATTTTCTAGATACAGGATGCTCGCAAAGTATTTGTAAGGCTAATGCCTTCCCTGAATAATATTTTTAAGACACTAATCTTGAGATCCATGGTAATGTAGCTAATGGAGAACCATTTACCTTATATTTTCAAACTATTCCTATTTTTTCAAATTAGGAAATCATATAAACAAAACTGTAAATCATCAGTTTTGGATTATGGATCCCTATACTAGTTTCACAGGAAATATTATTTTAGGATAAGAATTTATTTGTAAATACCATCCTTATACTCAATATAATGATAAGATACTACTTAGTGGTAAAGAGGAGTTTAATATTATTTCCCCTCTATTGATCAGAAGACTTCTTTTGACCTTATGCTTGTCAAACCCAATTCTAGACTAATAACCCATCAGAGTTCTTCAACTGAGCATGGTCTACCTAGACATACAAATCAATAAGAAGCCCAATAAATAACTAAACCCTTACAAAACGACTGTAAGTATCCATACCAAAAGCGTTATAAACAAATAACGCTTATACAACAAAAACTTTTAAATCAAGCCCAACAAGCCTTATTAAGGCCCAAGCTAAATTCAAACAAAAGAAAATGGATATAGAATCAAAAAAGGGAAAAATTAGGCAACTAGCAGAGCCTACTTTAGGATAAAATCTCACTGTTAAGTGGGATAAAGACCACAGTTATTGTGAAATTATCCCTATTAACCCGGATGCCACTATTAATGGTGGAACCTATAAGAAAGGATAGTCACAAGAAGACGGAGAATAATTCAAAAAATAAATACATATTATGCTTCAACTTGGCATTGTTAGAGAAAGAAAAAGTAGACATAATTGCCTTGCCTTCTACATTCAAAATGAGTCTGAATAAAAAAAGAAAAGAAAAAGACATATGGTCATAGACTATAGAAACCTTAATAAGAATTGTGAATTTGATTCTTATAAAATTGCAGAAAAGAATAATCTAATCAATCTAATTGAAGATAGACTTATAGTTAGTAAGTTTGATTGCAAGTCAATGAACCCAGATAGTATAGCTTGGACCACCTTGAGTGTTCCCGAAGGAAAATATGAATGGTTTGTTATGCCATTTGGATACTTGAATGCCCCTCAAGTATTTCAAAGACAATGGATAACATGTTTAGACTTTACTCAGAATTTTGTATTATTTACATAGATGATATTCTTATAGCCAGCATGACAAATGTTGAACATGTAGACCACCATAAGAAGATTATTTTAAAATTAGATAAACATGGAATTGTTATTTCTGCGAGGAAAATGCATTTATTCCAGACCAAAATAGACTTTGTGGAAATGCATATTAATAAAGGAAAATTATCCTTAGAAGAATACATAACCAAGAAGATTCTTGAATTTCCAGACCCACTAAGAGAACAAAACAATTACAATCATTCTTAGGATTGCTTAATTATGATGGAGAATTTATTAAGAACCTTGCTTCAAAAAGACAATGCTTATCATCCAAACTAATAATTGACTAAAGATGATTTTGAAGTTATAAAACATATCAAAGGAGTTAAGAATACTCCTCTACTTGAATTGCCTAATTTTGAAGATCATTTTACAGTAGTAGAAACACATGCCTCAAACAAACAATGGGGAGTAGTGTACTTTTCCATTGATCATCAAACTAAAAGAAGAAACTTTATACATACAGTTTTGGAACTTTTATTGATCCGCAAATAAGATATACTACCCATGGAAAAAGACGTTTTAGCTATGGTTCGTGCTATAAAGAATTATATGCTTTTTCTTAGACCTAAGCATTTTACTGTTTATACTCATTCATCTTATGAAGTAAAATTTTGAGACTTATACTTGTAAAAATTAATAACCGATAGATTAATTAGATGGTAGTAATTGCTTGGTGGATATGACGTCTCTGTTATTCATATTAAAGGAAGTAAAAACACCATTTTAAACATTATATCTAGAGAACCAATGTTTGCTAATACTAATATCATTTCTTGTTTTATGATGTAAACAGATTTAGACACCATGAGTTCCTTTGGAATAAGTAGACCGAACAAAGAAGACGTTGCAAACTATCTTAGATGTGTAAAACTAAATGATGGTATAATGATAAAATAGACTCACACTCATATCCAAGAAAGACTAATTCTGGAAAACTTCGATGATATTCTAGTTCCTCCTAGAAAATCAAGAAATGAAGTTGTTGCCCTAAATAGACTTACCGGGAAAATGTATTTTCCCCAATATAGACCAGGCCAAAGATATCTAGACTTGATAAAATATAGACAAGAATTTTGAAACAATGAAACTAATCTTATAAACGCCATATAGTGGAATGTAAAAAACATATTATGGATAGAATTCAAGAAGAATTTGGTATCCATTGCTAGATTCATGAGAACTCAAAGACTTGCAGTTACTCAACTTAGTAGTACTAATATGCCTAGATCTAAAACTCAGACATATGCTCGGACTCATGGAGAAACCTCCAAATCTTGACATGTTGATAACTTTTATTATCAGCAAAAAACTTTGAAGACCAAGATTGTTATACCATTTGGTAATAATAATTTTCCATTTTCATAAGAGTGTCAGAAAAAGGGTGATATCATTATTAATAATTTTAATATGTTATTATCTAAGATTAATGGAGATGCCTTAATAATTAGTGGCTACTTCAAAAAAATTCCAAAAAATCTTTTTGGAGAAGCAAAAATGGCACACATAACTCTTATAGACTATGGGTTCATTGGACTCATCTATATTCAGACTGTAGAAGACTCTATTGCTTTTAGAAACATTGTCCATGAGTATGACAAGAAAATAGAAGAATTTTTTCCCTTATTTGCTAGAATTTATCAGATTCCTCTAAGTTCTTGCAGGGGAAAAAGAGTTGAAGGTTTTAGACTCGTGAGATTTTTCTCTTTTGCGTTTATAGACTTTGAAATCCTTTCTAAAGATGAAATTAAAGACCTATTTGTTAAAAAGTCCAAATTCCAGATTGCCCAAACCATGGAAAAAATCAAGATTATGGAGTTGTTAACAAGCCAAGAAATATGGTATACTATTTACCATAATGCAGACTTAATAATTCAAGCTGATGAGCCATTCAATGGAAGGCTCCCGAAAGAATTTAAAGAAGTGCTAGAGGTAGCTTTGCCAACAAGCACCAGAGTAGTGGCACTTATTGATGAATACCTTTGTAATAATAATGATCCACCAAAGACTAAAGACAAATTAGAAAAAGTCGAAGAAGACATGGACGAGACAAAGATGGTCCCCATGGAAAAAGAAAGGGATTCCTCTTTATTTGAGGAATTATTGAAGACGGAAGACACGTAACACAAAAGACGAAATTATCACAAGATGCCAAGACTGCATTTTAAAAAGAAAAATTTTAGATTTAGACATTTCAAAAGACGTCAATGCTTCTTTATGAAAAGATATATTTTAATTATTGAGTTTTCTTTTACTAGTTAGCTTTTTGCAGTCGGTTATCAATCATTTGTAATTCCCTTAAGTTATGAAAGGGATCGTTAGTTATTTGGTAAAAGGGAGTCAAATAATAAGTGAGAGAAGTAGTAAGAGAGAGAGAGAGAGAGAGAGAGGGGGGGGGGGGAATAATATGTCAATTAGTGAGTAAAACCACTTATAGTTAGGGGAGAGGTAAGAGTTTTATTTACTGATGTTATGCAATAAAAAATATATTATTTTCCAAAATCTCTTTCGTTACATTGTTACTATACTCCAAACATCTCTAATTTTCTATTAATAGAGGACTATTGTGTGGAACCTCAAGTTTAGCACGTAGATGTTATGCTGTTAAACCTCCGTCAGGTGCCGATTTGTCGTGAGACATTAGTCAGGTGGGTATTAGGCATGGTGGCGTACAACCATGAAATGAGTCTAGTGATAACAGAGGATTAAGGTGTGACACAAAAAAAGAGAGTTACAGGTGGTATAGGCCAGAGAAGGATAATAACAAACTAAATAGACAAAGGGAAGAAGATAAAGTAATTGTATATCAGAAGGAAGGTATAAACTCAAACCAAAACCCTTGTATTTCAAATGATATTGTTAAATTTCAAAAGTATTTGTATGAGCCTTCAAACAACTACAAACTTTTTAGCATTTGTTAATCAAACAAACCCCGACTTAACAAGAGAAATTCATGAGTGGACTCTCTCAGACCCTCAGAAAGACTACTTATAGAATCTGCATTAATATTTGGAGGAGGTAGCTTCTAATATATAAACCAGATTATTTAGTGGTTAACACGCGAAATACCTAAAAAAAGAAACAATTAGAATAGAGATCCATTATCTCTTCAAACAAGACTTAAGAACTGAAGAATTTGCAAAAGAAATTTTAGAACAAGAAAATTATCAAGAATATACTAAGATACTTCGAGATACTATAGATGTATTAAGATATATTGGACGTAAAAAGTTAGCCGAAACAAGAACTATCTTAATTAGATCATGGGGAGTTCATCCACTCCTTAAATAGGTAGAGACATTGGCACCAAGAACTTATCGTATATTTTTATCATTTTACGGTGATGGTGATTTAGACAAATTCATAGAACATAACCTAATCCATATTATTAATCAAATATATAAAGAGACTAGATGGATAAAACCTCAATATCGTATAAGGTGTTTAATATTAGGTTAGTTTCCTTCAAAACCTCTTGAAATTTTTAGACATCCTAAGGAAGATATTTGGATAGATAATCCTCACTATTTCGAAATATAGTACGATAGTGACAGAGAAAGCTTTAGAGGTATTCCTAAACCCTTTACACTTAGACTTTGGGATTAATTAGAATTTAAAATAAGCTTATAGATTTTAGAATCTATTGGGGTAGAAATTAAACCTTATAAATAAAACAAAAGACAAAGTGGTCCCTAAACTTTAGATAAAGTGGTCCCTAATAAGACAAATCGGTCCCAAGAATTTGTGGGCAATATTAGTCCGTTATTTAAGCCCGCTAACAGACGTCCTTAGAAGATCCGGACATGGTGTGTGTGTGTGTGTGTGTGTGTATGTGTGTGTATATTCCATCTCCATCTCTCTCTCTCCGAGAGTAATCGCAACGTTCCAATGTCAAATGATTTACCCACTTGCTTGTTCTTAGCGGCCTGGTCACCTATCTTTATTGGATATCCAAAATGTTTATGTTTCACTTTGTTCAGCCCGTTATGTTTTCGATGTCACTAATGTCGTGGGTGGTGCTATTATCAACCTCTTTCTCTCGTTCTGCCTTTTCCCCAAGCCCAACTTGAAATGGTTTATTGGATCAAGTATAATAAGGTATATAGGTCATGCCCTCAACTAGAAATGGTAGCTTATGATTCAATTGAAACGACTTGTGAAGATGACGATTCAATTGCCCCTAAGTAAATGCCATATGGGTTTGAATTGGTGGTAGGAAGGTTGACCAGTGAATTATCATCACCGACCATTGCATAGTCTATAATAGTGATATTGGGGACATAAGTAAAGTTATTTTTGGAGGTGGTAGTGAGTCTCTATCCCAAAGGATATTATCATCTCATCGGGAATAACAATACCTTAAGAATTTCTTGATCTCCATTGATTATTTATGTCGAATAGGTTAACCATATACTCGTATGATTTGTTTTTCTATTAAGAAATTTCAAATAAAAGATGAAGATTCATTAGACAATCTGTAAAAAATAGATAATTATAAAGAATTAAAAGAAAAAACTACTACGTGAGTCAGTTGTTACTAGTATAATACAACCTTTCTAATTAATCCCTTCACCATGAATGTCTCGTGAGAAGATGAGGATACATCCCCTCTTTCCCTTTTATGGCTTAGTAAACCACTCAACCAAGCATATATTTGGCTTACGGGTTCTGAGTTTGTAAACATTAGACCCACTATTTGTTGATTTGGTGTCGTAATGGGACCAATCCCAATGAAACTGAAATTGGTTCCAAAGATATTTTTATATCCGCAACTTCCATAAACTTGAATAAAAATCTATCATTACATTTTAGAGCATTAACTTTTCTAAGTTGAGAACTTTTATAAGGAGAAGATGGAGAGAGTATTAGTCACCAGTCGAAGTCTTTCAGACAACCACATGAAAAGCATCACGGGGCTACCCCTCAAAAAGTAAGAACGACCTTATCTCCAGGCATCCAGGCCATTCAAGGTCTCCGTCAGTATCATTGTCATGATGGTATGATATCCAGGAAATAATGTCTGCAAGTTATGGGTCCACCAGCAATTCCCCAGTCACCAGCAGCAATTTTGATACTAAGCTCAGAACATCGGCTCCGGCATATCCAGCATTGCCAGCCTCCTGCAAATGCACGGACCGTAACACTGTCAAAAGGGAGATCATTCCTCCAATAACCAATGGTCCGGCCATCGAAGGCGAAATGCGAAGAAGCCTAGCCACTAAATCCCTGGGAGAATAGGAAAATTCGGGTAAAGCCGCGGAAACATTGGGATTTATCCCCAGTATGGTAGAAAATTCCTCATAAATATAACAAACTTCATCCAACCCAAAGCGGAATACATGGTCTTCGGGGTACCAAAATTGTACCGCTGCCATCAGCATGTTCCACTCAATGGGTCGGTTGCGCCACAAAGAAACTCAATGCATATTGAAAGCATCGTAGTAAACATTATAAGAGCACATTGCTTCCAAGGCTTTGAGGTAGTTAGAAAACTCAATGCTACTAGGGAGAGCCATCTTGTAAAACTAAGAAACAAGTAGACAAGTGAAGCTGTGCTGAAAACACTCCACCCTTAACCTTTTTTATACTTGAGAACCCTTACAAAAGACATGACCCCTACATAAATCGGAGGGAATCCTACCCCAAAAAGTACAAGAGGATGAAGAGGGCAATAATCAAATCTTTAAATTGATGGGACTGGACTTAATTGCCAATAGGCAGGACAAGGGTCTTACCGATCGCTAACCCCCTATTTTTGGAAATTTTCCTTTTTCCTCTTATGTCAAAATCGAAAGCTCAATAAAAAATAAATTGATGTTCTCAACAAAATTTCAAAAATCCTTTTCCACCCCTGTATAATTTCTCATTTCTAAAACTTTCCTTCAAAATCCCAAAATTATCTCTTTTTACGGTCTCAGCAGCAAAGTAAAAGCGCATGTGCATACATTCATTTATTCACCATTAACAAAAGATAATAAAAAAACAAAAAGAAAACATTGCATTGCATATATATATTTTCTATGTTACATCAAATTTTACAGGAAATAAAAAAAAAACAAAAAACAATGGGACTCAGCCCGAACCCATATTATCTCTCTCTCACACCTACCCTTCACCCCTCTCTCTAAGAGCTCCCACCCCTGCGACGTGCTCCCTTTCCCCTACGACGAGATGACGCACCACCACTACCCGAGCCATAGTCCTCCCCCGACGAAGCAGACGAGACCAAGCAAGAAGGAACCAGGACCGCATCCCGAATGTGGGCAGTTGCTGAGGATATCCAATCTCTGATGTCCCTCAGCTAAGTGGTCGACACCCGGACTTGTTGCAAGAAGAAGGAAAAATCATCATCAAAGAGGGATTAAAACAGAAAAGGAACGAAAAAGAGGAAGAAGGTATATCGCAGGACGAAGAACCTCCACTATCAAACCCAACTCCTCCGGATCCATCGCATGAGGGCGGTGAAACACAGGCACCATCCCTCCATCAGCCCGTCGAATGTTGTATGAAGGGGTATGAAATTGCACTAAGAGGACCTCTGAAGTCGTCGTAACCGCAGACGCCGATGAACCACCACCGCTGTGGGAAGACCCCACCACCCGACTCGAACCCACAGGAGGGAAAGACAAGGCATCGTATATGCTGGGCACCATCAACCAGCTCATCATAAAGTCTATATAGTCATACGGCGCAGCCCTATCAGTATACAATAGGTAGGACGCATCTATCATTGCCGCGATCCTCGCATCCTCCAGTAACAGTCGCTCCCACCTCATAGACATAGGAGGTTGCGCAGGTGTCACCACCACCTCCTCCTCCACATTCTGTCGAACCACCCACTCCCCGAGATACCAAGAATGGACTAACTCATGCGCCAACAAACGCCTCATCTGCGCGTTCACCCCGATCGCCCCGTATCCTGAATAGCTATCCCCTAAGGGTAAAATGTCACCTGAAAATCCCCAGAAGACATAAGTCAATACAGAATCAGAACATGCAAAAAACTAAGACTGAAGAGGAAAGAGTCTTACCCTAACACTGGTCAGGCCATTCAAGACCTGACGCACTGCCTCCAAAGAAAGAGATACCTTCGATTGCCGATTGGCCTTGCGCCATCGATATAATCGACAGAAGTCCCCAATAGTCTCGTCCTTCAAGGCAATCAGCGGGGTATTGCACCCAATGAACTCATAAAACCACATCTACCAAAGACAAGAATTCACAATCAAAAAGAGACACATAAGGAAAAATGCGAATGCATGAAAAGAAAATGCGCAAATTAAAGAATACCTCAAGGAGATATGTAGCTCCAATATAAGTTTATCGGCAGCACCAGTTGAATGCGTCCAAAGAAAAATAGAGGGTCGCCAAAGTCAGGCTCCACCAATCATAGAGAGGGATGTTCAAAAACATCCTCAAATACGGCAAGAACCACAAATGGATGACGTCGCCACTCGACGACACCATGAAACCTCCCAGCACCAACAATATAAACAATCGGTCCAGTTGCCTCACATGTAGCCTGTCCTCCAAATCAACCTCCCTACTCAACAAAACATCCTTCAACAAGTACAATCGAATGGAATCCTCATACACTATCCTCCCTACATCGCCGAGCGCCGCCCTCATCGCCTCCAACCTCACCCGCAGAGAACGATCCACCTCTATCTACTCCCCATCGCAATCCAACCCCAGCAGCTGCTGCACATCTATGGGAGTCATGGTCATCTCCCCAAAGCCAAAATGGAAGGTGTGGGTAGTATCCCACCACCTCTCCCCCAAAGTGCACAAGACCGTTGTCGAACGAGGCATCTCATCCAGCGCAGATGCCAACCTCCCAAAACCCGCTGATGAAACCACCCAATGCACCACAGATGGAGGATGCTCCTAGACATCCTTAAGCCCCGTCGTCCCATGGGCATCCATGTTCCTCAAAGATATATCAGACTGTCAACAGAAAAAAAAACCTTGTCAAAATTCCAGATTGAAGGAAAAATCACCAAAAAGAGAAGAATGCCAAAAGTCTTTACTTACATAACCACCAGAGTTCACCACCCTCGAGGAGCGATGATACGACGTCTCCCATAGCAAGGTCCCCTCATCTATAACAGGCTCGAATGTGTCAAAGGATATCTCACTCCCCAAAGCAAGAGGCGTCATGTCCCTCCACTCCACGTTCGCCCAGTCATCAACAGTTAACCATTCCCTATGCGCTGCAGTGCTCACAAAGGCGGCCATTTCTTAGAGATCGAAATGCTAGAACGATTTGCAGAGGAAAATCGCAGAAAGAAAGAAAGCAAGAAGCTATGAAAAATGAAGGGAATTCGCCCCTTTAAATAGGATGCCAAGGGTAATGCCGATCGACATTGATCCCCCACCCTCACCGATCGGCACTGACCCCTTACCTTCTCGAGGTATTCCAAAAGTCTGTGCCACTACCGAATGGCACCCTCCATACTATGCCGACCGGAACCCCCCTAAAATTTTGTACAAAAATTCCCAGAAAATACCAGAAAGCCCTGAAAAATTCTCAGAAAATTCCTAAAAATCCCAGGAAGGATTTAGAACATTTTCACCTAGAATTTTTTTTTCACTCCATCATGCGGAACCCCTATTTCCCTAGAGAAACTCCCAAAAATCAAGTAAAACTCCTCCCAACAACATCCCCGGAGGATCTCTAAAAATCCCCTCCCCAGTGGAATTTTGGCTATTCCTTGAGAGGATGCAAAAGATTTTCCCAGCAATCGGCTCCCCAACCCAAAACAAAACCATAAGATAAATATCCCTGACAGAGTTACGCAAGAAAATCTCCACATAAGCCCGCAAAATTGGCTTCAACTCGCAGAATTGGTCATCTCTACTCAAGCCCACATAATTGGCTTCGACT
The DNA here is from genome assembly GCA_949130495.1 of Sambucus nigra. Lineage (NCBI taxonomy): Eukaryota > Viridiplantae > Streptophyta > Magnoliopsida > Dipsacales > Adoxaceae > Sambucus > Sambucus nigra. The sequence continues at coordinate 360,728,653 of OX422214.1, forward strand.
TGCAGAATTGGTCATCTCTACTTAAGCCCGCATAATTAGTCATCTCTACTTAAGCCCACAGAATTGGCTTCGACCCACAGACATGGTCATCTCTACTTAATCCCACAATATTGGCTTCGCCCCGCAGAATTGGTCATCTCTTTAAGCCCTTAGAATTGGCTTCGACCCACAGAATTGGTCACCCTCATCTTTAAGCTCGCAGAATTGGCTTCGACCCGTAGAATCGATCACCCTCATCCTTAAGCCCGTAGAATTGGCTTCGACCTGCAGAATCGATCACCCTCATCTTTGAGCCCGCAGAATTGGCTTCGACCCGCAGAATCGGTCACCCTCATCTTCAACCCCGTAGAATTGGCTTCGACCCGCCGAATAGGTCACTCTCATCTTCAAGCCCTCAGAATTGTCTTTGACCCGTAAAATTGGTCACCCTCATCTTTAAGCCCTCAGAATTGGCTTCAACCCGCAGAATCGGTCATCCCCAGCACCTCCTCAGTAATTGGCCTAAACCTTTCCTCCAAACCATCCCTTAAGTCCTCAGAATCGATCTCGACCCCCTGAATTGGTCATCCTCGTTTCCTTAGGGCCTCAAAATTGACCTTTACCCCCTGAATTGGTCATCCTCTCTCCCTCAGGTCCTCAGAATTGGCCTAGACCTTCTAAATTTGTCATCTTCCCTCAAAAGCATCATACGGTGTCCATTCGACGACTGTCATTTATTCCAAACTCACTCGTTGAGGGGCTCTATAGACACCCCATTCTGTTACCCCTTAAACTCTCCTTAGGTCCTTAGCACCTCCCTTCATCACTATAAACCCAGGTCATACCTCAAGTACTGACCTAAAAGCCATCGAGCACTCCCAAGCTCCGTTTAATAAAAATTCAAGCTCTTCAGCTCAACTGATACTGAATGAATCTTCAAATGGACTTGAATTCCCTTTCCATTGGTCCACTCCATGCACAATTCTGACTTACGGTACTAACAAATGATTTATTTTACTCCGAAAGGTCACCGAATGCTTCCAGGGCCCGATCGACCAAAGTCAACTCCCCGAACCATATCAAACCCTTTGGAATGTCTAAGTACATCTCCTAACCTTTCCAACGGTCTACCCCATGCGTGATTCGGACTTACCATGCGGACGAACGATCCGTTTGTCTCCGACGATGCCCCGTCCAATGGGTCGATGAATGTTTCCGATCCACATTTGACCTAAAGTCAACTCCCGAACCTGGGAGCGGTCCAATGTATTTTGAAGGTCTCTAAATTACCTTTACAATGGTCCACCCCGTGCACGATTCAGATCAATGGTTTGCGTTCTACAGCCAATTTTCCTAAAAGGCCTGAAAGATACTACCAAACGGCAGGTCCCAGACCCTGCCTATCGGCAGTGTGCCTAAACGTACCTACCGATTGGCAAGAACAGGGCTAGGTCGATCGGTAATTACCTGGGCCTATAAAAAGGAGTCCTTGACCTCATTGCAAGGGGAGCCCAGATCAGAAACATATCACTCTCAGCAAATCCAAAAAACCTCTCTCGAAGTCAGCACGATTTTCACATCAAAATCCCTTTCCAGCCTTCACTTTTCCTCATCCTTTTCATCAAACTTGGTGAATTAATCACTCCCCATCATCATCCAAGTGCAAGGGCTATTCAAGATCAATCTTAAGATCTTCAAGAAGGTCCAATTTCCTCAACTCTCTCCTTAAATTCTCATAAATTCGCATCAACTTATTTTATTACTTAACATTTTTATTCTCTCATCTAACATATCCTAATATACTTTTTACTTAGTATTATTGCACATCTCTTATTTTCATACAAATAAAAACCCAAAAAATAAGAAAAATAGGGTTTGCTCATGAATTCCAAATGGGAATTCTCACACTTTTCTTACACTTTTCTCACAACTAAAACACTTTTTCTACACACACACAGAAATAAGAGAAGTCCCCGGTTGGATTTATGGGATAAACCCCACCCCTCGTTTTGCATGCGAACTACGTGGACTTTGATGCCTCTATAGGCTACGTAGGCATCTAGGTTAAAATCCGAGATTCGAGTCCTATTTTCACTCTTTCTTTCATCTCTTATTCTCTCTAAATTCAATTTTCCTAGGTTACATATATATACATATATTTGTTCTTAGTGGCGTGTTATCCTATATGCGTTATCGTTCTATCGTAATGATCGATGTAAGGATAAACGCGTAAATCGTATTTTCTAATATTTGTATACCTTCCAACGGATGACTCTCTTTACCCCTTCCATGGTACAAGTCGATAATTCCTATCTCCACTATATATATACACATGCACACATATCACGGGGAAAATAAAGGAACATAGCAAAAACCCATGAGAGACCGTAAGGGAGGAATGGGTGCCTAACACCTTTCCATTACGTAACTTAGCCTCCAGACCCTTTTCGAATCATTTGGGTTTCGTATGCATCAGTATGTCTTTGGATGATGTCCTTCGGGATGGATCCCTTTCTTTTGTCTGTTTTGAGTAAAATAGACTGGAGACTCTATCTCTCTACATTTTTCACCTCACCCAAATGACGTCGGCCGAAGCGTTCCCGAGAGGGACGCGCGGGACCTAGGATCCTCCCTCACGTCGCTCGCTCGCCGCGAGGATCGGGGATGGCCACAAGAATGATAACTCGGATCTTTGCAAACTCTAAGTATGTGTTTAAGATTTTTAAATCTTAGAAAACATGTGCAAAAATTGTATTGGATTGTAAACTGTTTTTCCAAAATGCACACTTGTAAACTCTGACGAAAACACGCTTTAAATAGGAATTAAGTGCCACCTCGAAAACTGTGTCGCTCGAATGAGAATGAATTTTCGTTCGCGTGACATAGCCATCTCATTTGAACGAGACAGCTTGTCGTTTAAATGATGTCGCGTGTTAGTTTGACTTTTTGACTTTTTGTTTAAAACGTCTCTTCCAAAAGAGATCCAAATAAGTTAAACTCTATTTCGATCTTATCAGAATAAAACGTAGTGTAAACCATTTAAAACACTTTTAAAAACATTTAAGAATACTTTTTCTTTATAAAATTGCATCCTTATCTTTTACAGAATTAATTCCAAGCACCATTAATTGTACGCATTCGTACCTGTGTGATCTCGGAATGCAGTAAACTTTGAAGACGCATAAACTTGCACGAATTAAACTTCAGCATGATTATTTCTTTCAAGGTTTGCCGCAATGTCTTCAATTTCTTCAATACATCACAGACCAAGTGGGATCATGACAAAATAAAATCCCTCAATGACATATTGCAAACACGGTTTTGTGCACGGAATTAAGTCAAAACAATACAGGGACTCAATTGGAAATTTATGCCCTTACAAATCTCCCCCTTTGACTATTTTGGGACAAAACTAAACCAGTGAAATGCCTAAGTCGGGCTGTCAATCCGTATAATGCCTAAATCCAAAATCAAAAATACAGTACACGGACAAGTATATGTAGGGACCGACAAGCATGAGCTGTCTGAATGTGATGTAGACTTGAAATCTCGAATTGTTGAAGCATACCTACACACATGAAACAGACAAACAAATACCCAGTGAAGTATGTAGGAACAAATGAAACCAATATATATATATATATATATATATATATATATATATATATATCCAAATGATACCAAACGACAATAGATACCGATATGAATAAACTCTGAAAAATCATTTGTTAAACAATTTGAGCAACAAAATGATACCAATGTGTAATACCAAATTGTAAAATATAAAATCAAAAACATGCTCAAATCTCTCCCTACATCACATACATCTCTCCACCTTTTTGTCTCGAAAAGATAATTCGGTGAAAAGATAAACCAATTAAAGTATCTAGCATGAAGATATACCAATTTGAACATTTGAAATTCCTAGATAATCATGAAACAACCAGCTAAATATGATCAAATAATGACAAATTAGTAGTTAGTAAACCAACGAATCACACAAAGAATATAGTAATGTAATCATGTGTGATAAACGGAATCATATGCAAAATCAAATTTTGAACCAATAAAACCTTCATATCAACCAATCAGTCCAAAAAACTACCAGCAGTACCAAAAATATCCCCAAAATAAACCACTGGACTGCAAACCAATGAGAATCAAGAATTCAAGCTGTCATTCGAATGAGCCAAGGACGTCGCTCAAACGAGATGAGGACTTCGCTCAAACGAGACTTCGCGCGACATGACAAAGTTTCACATTTTCCCATAAATATTATATATTTTTGCCTAGTGAAAAACTTTCCAGAAAAAAATCAGTGGAAGGGCCTGACAGTAGCAAAACAGTGCTAAAACAATAGGCTTTTAACACAAAACTCATAAACTCATAAAAACTAACAATGTGAGTTATATGCAAACATAGTACCAAAGTGTTCAAACATGGACTTCGAATGTATTGGCGTGAAACTACAACAAATGAGTCACAATTCCAACACATCGAAACGATCAAGAAGCTCTAATCAATAGCGATAAATAATTAAACTTTATCGTAGCCATATGACAATTAAAGTGTAAACTTAATGAACTAAATATACTACATGCACACAAATCCAGAGTTTTGACGATTCTAAAAATAATAGCATCAAATTGTAATGTTTCAACATTAGGATTAGTTGTGCAAACCCGTTTAAATTTTCTCCAACCAAACTCCCTTATAAATATATTTTTTTCAAGTTCGTTTGAGGTTTCTAGCATTCTCAACTTATATAAAATCTTATTGGCCCTTTTCTTAGAGTATTGCATTTTCTTTTGGGCTCTTTTAAACGGTGGCTTTCACGACGAGTTAATTTTGAACTCTCGCAGCCTTTCTCGTGAATCACTCATCATTTTTCAATTCAAATCCTCGCGGTAAACGATTCTTACATGCACACTTCTCCTTAATTCTACTTACTCATAAATGACAAGATTGAGATAAGAACACCTCACCAAATTCAAATATGCAAGAGAAGTCAAACATCCATATCAACTCGTGCATGTGTGCAATGTTGGCATATATACAAAGTCAAATCAAAATGCATATCAACTTCGAAACAACCCCATATAAACAATGGTTAAGATCATTCTAAGCCTCGATAATAATGACCAAATGTCCTAGCCACGTGGATATTGAAACGATGGGGGGTCCAAGCACACCAATATGTCACATCAAACATGTAGACTCAAATACAAAAAACAAAAAAAAAATAAGAAAACACAACTATTTTTAGTTTTTCAAAAAATTTATCAAAAATAAAATCTTTTATATTTTTCAAATAAGACTCAAACAAATGAAAAATATAATACAAAGAGGTAAACATGTCATAAAACTATCAAATTATAAACATGATGCAAGGGTTAGCGTATGACAAAACATGCAAGCTACTATCCATAAGAAATAGCAAGAGATGAATCATGTGCATGCATATGAGAATCAACCAACGAAGCATTTAGCATCTCCAAAACGGACTTCTTAACCCAAACAGGTGTATACCTAACAAAGAGGGTTTTCGGAACGAATGGGACACTACGTTTAAACTTCCTATGGTCTTTTCTAAGATCAAAACAAAAACTCCTAAGGTGACATTTCCTACCACAATACGAATATGTGAAAACGCGATGAGGAACGTGACCTTTAAGTTGACCTTTTCTAATACCTTCGGATGTGGTTGATGCTCTAAAACAAAATATGGTTTTGGCTTTTACATTTGAACCACTAGAACAAGATAAGCCGCTACCATCACTACTCTAGTCTTTTAAATCATTTTTTAACTTCAAAACTTTCGACTCAAGCAAACGATTAGACTCCTCAAACTTTCGAGACTCCTACTTTAAATTTTCAATTACCCCTGGAAGGTTATCTCGCTCCCCCTCAATATGAGAAAACTTATCCCTTAGAGTCTTCTCACGTGCCTTAAATTCATTAATCGAATTATTTTCCTCAACGGCATAAACCCTAGAATTTCTCAAATCCTCTAACTCTTTTTCTAAAATGAGGACTCTATCATCACTCTCCTTTTTCTAAACTTTAAAAGATTTAAAGTCCTTAAATAAAGTTCCAAACTTCTCACGAATGATATCTCTTTGAATTTTAAATGTTTGGAAATATCCAATCATATTTTTAAAACGTGAATTTTCTTCCTCCAAAACTTTAATACGTTTTGTAAACTTTAAATTCAAATGATGTAAATTGTCAAAGCTTAGAGAATCCATTGAGAGAAAATAAACACAAGAGAGATAAACAAACACATGGGATCACAAAACAAATAAATTATGTTTTCAAGCTCTGATACCAATTTGAAAGAGTGGCATCTTTATGCGTGTTTCAAATCAAACCAATTTTTATCAAAAAATTGTCCAACTTTTAATTTGCACCAAACCAAGTTGTGAAAACCAATTTTTACTTTAAACCAATTTTATCTTGATTAAAACTAAACATGCATCTAGTGATTAAAGCAAGTAAAGTAAAGTAAAGTAAAGAATATTCACAATGCCGGATGTACGAGAAAAAAACCCAAAACGGGAAAACAACTTCGGACAGCTCAATCCAGACAATCACTATGAATAAAGGTTTTACAGAGACATATTAGCCTTACTCAATGACTCGATCCCCATGGGTCTTGATGCTCCTTCTGATCTTCTACCATTCTTCAATAGTGCCCATGCCGAAATTCCGTCTTCTATGATACCTGTCCACAACACATGCGTCCACATATGTCTCGGTGTCCACCGAATGGCTTTAATACGTCTACGATGTCGAATAATAAGTCCTTCTCTTTTCTTCACCGTAAAACCCTGATGTTCAAGTGTAGAACAAACCTTCTTCGTGCAACAAGATCATGTAAACATATAAGAATGATAATTTGAATCTTTGCAAACTCTAAGGATGTGTTTAAGCTTTTTAAACCTTAGAAAATATGTGCAAAACCCGTACTAGATCGTAAACTGTTTTTCTAGAATGCACAATTAATTCTGACAAAACCACGATTTAAATACGAAAAAATCACCACCTCGAAGAACGTGTCGCTCGAAAGAGATTGCCACGTCATTCGCGTGACATGATCATCTTGCTCGAACGAGCTCTTATGTCATTTGAACAACGCCGCGTGTCAGTTTGACTTTTTGACTTTTTGTTTAAAACGTCTCTTGCAAAAGAGATCCAAATAAGTCAAACTCTATTTTGAGATTATCATAATAAAACGTAGTTTAAACAATTTAAAACACTTTCAAAAATATTTTAAAATATTTTTCTTTATAAAATTACATCCTTATCTTTTATAACAATAATTTCGAGCACCATTAAGTATGCGCATTCATACATGTGTGATCTCGGAAAGCAGTAAACTTTGAAGACGAATAAACTTGCACCAATTAAACTTCGACATGATTATTTCTTTGAAGATTTGTCGCAACGTCTTCAATTTCTTCAATACGTCATAGACCAAGTGGGATCGTGACAAAATAAAATCTCCCTATGACATATTACAAACACAGTTTTGTTCACGGAATTAAGTCAAAACAATACAGGGACTCAATTGGAAATTTATTTCCTTACAAATCTCGCCCTTTCACTATTTTGGGACAAAACTAAACGAGTAAAATTCCTAAGTCGGGCCGTCAATTTGTATGATGCCTAAATTCCATCCCATAAATCCAAAATCAAAAATACAGGACACGGACTAGTATATGTAGCACCGACAAGCATGAGTTGTCTGAATGTGATGTAGACCTACACACATGAAATAGATAAACAAATACCCAGTGAAGTATGGAGGAACAAATGAAACCAATATATATATATATATATATATATATATATATATATATATATATCCAAATGATACCAAATGACAATAGATACCAATATGAATAAACTCTGAAAAGTCATTTGTTAAACAATTTGAGCAACAAAATGATACCAATGTGTAATACCAATTTGTAAAATATGAAATAAAAAACATGATCGAATCTCCCCCTACATCACATACATCTCTCCCCCTTTTTGTCTGGAATAGACAATCCGGTGAAAAGATAAACCAATTAAAATATCTAGCATGAAGATATACCAATTTGAACATTTGAAATCCCTAGATAATCATGAAACAAACGGCTAAATATGATCAAGTAGTGACAAATTAGTAGCTACTAAACCAATGAATCACACAAAGAATATAGTAATGTAATCAGGTGTGATAAATGGAATCATATGCAAAAATCCAATTTAGAACAAATAAAACCTGCATATAAACCAGTCAGTCCAAAAAACTTCCAGCAGTACCAAAAATATCCCCAAAATAAACCAGTGGACTGCTAACCAATGAGAAGCAAGAATTCAGGTTGTCGTTCGAACAATCTAGGGACGTCACTCAAACGAGATGAGGACTTCGCTCGAACGATACTTCGCACGACATGGAGATGTAGTTTGAACGAGATCACGCGACATGCCAAAGTGTCACATTTTCCCATAAATATTATATATTTTCGCCCAATGAAAAATTTTCCATAAAAAATTAGTGGAAGGGCCTAACAGCAGCAAAATAGTGGTAAAACAATAAGCTTTTAACACAAAACTCAAAAACTCATAAAAACTAACAATGTGGGTTATATGCAAACATATTACCGATGTGTTCAAACATGGACATGGAATGTAAAGGCGTGAAACTACAACAAATGAGTCACAATTCCAACACATCGAAACGATCAAGAAGCTATAATCAATAGCGATAAATCATTAAAATTTATCATAGTCATATGACAATTAAAGTGTGAGCTTAATGAAGTAAATATACTACATGCACACAAATCCAGAATTTTGACGATTCTACAAACAATAGCATCAAATTGCAATGTTTCAACATTAGGATTAGTTGTGCTAACCCGTTTAAATTGTCTCCAACCAATCTCCCTCATAAATATATTTTTTTTCAAGTTCTTTTGAGGTTTCTAGCATTCTCAACTTATATAAAATCTTATTGGCCCTTTTCTTAGAATATTGCATCTCCCTTTGGGCTCTTTTAAACGGTGGCTTTCATGACGAGTTAATTTTGAACTCTCGCATCCTTCCCCGTGAATCACTCATCATTTTTCAATTCAAATCCTAACGGTAAACGATTCTTACATGCACACTTCTCCTTAATTCTACTTACTCATAGATGACAAGATTGAGATAAGAACGCCTCACCAAATTCAAATATGCAAGAGAATCAAACATCCATATAAACAAGTGCATGTGTGCAATGTTGGCATATATACAAAGTCGAATCAAAATGTATATCAGCTTCGAAACAACCCCATATAAACAATGGTTAAGATCATTTTAAGCATCGATAATAATGACCAAATGTCCTAGCCACGTGGATAATGATGCGATGGGGGGGGGGGGGGTCCAAGCACACCAATATGCCACATCAAACATGTAGACTCAAATACAAAAAACAAAAAAAAAATAAGAAAACAAAACTATTTTCGGTTTTTCAAAAATTTTATCAAAAATAAAATCTCTTTGTATTTTTCAAATAAGACTCAAACAAATGAAAAATATAATACAAAGAGGTAATCATGTCATAAAACTAGAAAATTATAAACATGATGCAAGGGCTAGCGTATGACAAAACATGCCAGTTACTATTCATAAGAAATAGTAAGAGATGAATCATGTGCATGCATGTGAGAATCAACCAACGAAGCATTTAGCATCTCCAAAACGGACTTCTTAACCCAAACAGGTGTATACCTTATAAAGAGGGTTTTGGGAACCAATGGGGCACTACTTTTAAACTTCCTATGGTATTTTCTAAGATAAAAAAAAACTCCTAAGGTGACCTTTCCTACCACAATGCGAATATGTGAAAAAACGATGCGGAATGGGACCTTTAAGTTGACCTTTTCGAATACCTTCGGATGTGGTTGATGCTCTAAAACAAACTATGGTTTTGTCATTTACATTTGAACCACTAGAACAAGATAAGCCGCTACCATCACTACTCGAGTCTTTGAAATCATTTTTTATTTTTAAAACTTTCGACTCAAGCAAATGATTAGACTCCTCAAACTTTTTGGACTCCTTCTTTAAATTTTCAATTACCCCTAGAAGGTTATCTCGATCCCCCTCAATATGAGCAAACTTATCCCTTAGAGTCTTCTCACGGGCCTTAAATTCATTAATCGAATTATTTTCCTCAACGGCATAAACCCTAGAATTTCTCAAATCCTCTAACTCTTTTTCTTAAACGAGGACTCTATCATCACTCTACTTTTTCTAAACTTTAAAAGATTTAAAGTCCTTAAATAAAGTTCCAAACTTCTCACGAATGATATCTCTTTGAATTTTAAACGTTTGCAAATATCCAATCATATTTTTAAAACGTGATTTTTCTTCCTCCAAAACTTTAATACGTTTTGCAAACTTTAAATTCAAATGATGTAAATCGTCAAAACTTAGAGAATCCATTGAGAGAAAATAAACACAAGAGAGATAAACAAACACACGGGATCACAAAACAAATAAATTATATTTTCTAGCTCTGATACCAATTTGAAAGAGTGGCATCTTTATGCGTGTTTCAAATCAAACCAATTTTTATCAAAAAATTATCCAACTTTTAATTTGCACCAAACCAAGTTGTTAAAACCAATTTTTACTTTAAACCAATTTTATCTTGATTAGTCATAAACATGCATCTAGTGATTAAAGCAAGTAAAGTAACGTAAAGAATATTCACAATGCCGGATGTACGAGAAAAAAACCGAAAACGGGAAAACAACTTCGGACAGCTCAATCCAGACAATCACTATGAAGAAAGGTTTTACAGAGACATATTAGCCTTACTCAATGACTCGATCCCCATGGGTCTTGATGCTCCTTATGATCTTCTACCATTCCTCAATAGTGCCCATGCAGAAATTCCATCTTCTATGATACCTGTCCACAACACACACGTCCACATATGTCTCGGTGTCCACCGAATGGCTTTGATACGTCTACGATGTCGAATAATAAGTACTTCACTTTTCTTCACCGCAAAACCCTGATGTTCAAGTGTAGAACAAACCTTCTTCGTGCAACAAGATCATGTAAACATATAAGAATGATTATTCGAATCTTTGCAAACTCTAAGGATGTGTTTAAGCTTTTTAAACCTTAGAAAATATGTGCAAAACCCGTACAGGATCGTAAACTGTTTTTCCAGAATGCACAATTAATTCTGACAAAACCACGATTTAAATACGAAAAAATCACCACCTCGAAGAACGTGTCGCTCGAAAGAGATTGCCACGTTGTTCGTGCGACATGATCATCTTGCTCGAACGAGCTCTTATGTCGTTTGAACGACTCCGCATGTTAGTTTGACTTTTTGTTTAAAATTTCCCTTCCAAAAGAGATCCAAATAAGTCAAACTCTATTTCGCGCTTATCAGAATAAAACGTAGTGTAAACCATTTAAAACACTTTTAAAAACATTTTAAAATATTTTTCTTTATAAAATTACATCCTTATCTTTTATAAAATTAATTCCGAGCACCATTAATTATGCGCATTCATACCTGTGTGATCTCGGAATGCAATAAACTTTGAAGACGAATAAACTTGCACCAATTAAACTTCGGCATGATTATTTATTTGAATCTTTGCCGCAACGTCTTTAATTTCATAAATATGTCATAGACCAAGTGGGATCGTGACAAAATAAAATCTCCCTATGACATATTACAAACACAGTTTTGTTCATGAAATTAAGTCAAAACAGTACAGGGACTCAATTGGAAATTTATGTCCTTACATAATGCTTTGCCCATAAGATAGGCTACGCGAACATAAAAGGCTGAGTTATATTTGAAGATTAAAGTGGAAGTGGAGAAGATAATCGCAGTTGGATTCATTAAGACCATTCAACACCCAATATAGAAGTCAAGCAATATGACTCTTGCAAAGAAAGTCAAAAAGCATATACAAGTCAGCATAGATCTTAGAGATCTAAGTCCTTCTTTCCCAAAGGATGAATTTTCTCTACCTATTATCGATAGTTTGGTGGAAGACACCACCGGCCGTGAAATATATAATTTCATTGATGGGTATGTGGGATACAATTATATTAGAATGGACCTTGCAGATGCGGTGATGATAGCTTTCCAAGTCCCTCTCGGTAGTTTCCACTACACTATTATGCCTTTTAGGTTGAAGACTGCAACTTACCAATAGACTATGATGGTTATATTCCATTAATTATTTCATGATATATTGGAATTCAATGTAGGTGATTTGATGGTGAAGTAAAAAAAAAGAGCAACCATGTTTAGGATCTTAGAAGAGTCTTTGAGCGATGCCAGAGGTAACTTCTCAAAGTGCACCTTTAGATTTATTGTGGGGTTCTTAGGATTCGTCATCAATAGGAAGGGAGTACAAGTTAACGTAGAAAAGCAAAAGGCTATTTTGCTGATGCCGCAGCCAAAGAGTCAGGGACAGCTCAAGAGTTTCTCGGGAAAGGTCACTTATCTAATAAGGTTTGTACTAGACAATCACCCATTTGTGCTACTCATGAAATATAAGGATAAATGGGTTTGGGGACATGATAAAAATAAGGCATTTGAAAGAGTGAAAGAAATACTGACTTCCCCTTCAATAGCAATCCCACTAGAAGCATGTACACCTTTGATTCTATACCTCACTTGTACTGAGAGATGCATAGGCTCTTTTCTCTCCTAAAAAAAAAAGGAGTGGAGCGACTTATATACTAACTGCCTCGAGTAATTTCGAGGATGGATATAGGTATAGAAATGTAGAAAGGCATTGTTTAGCTTTGGTTTTTGTAACACAAAAGTTGACACATTACTTGCTCACATTGGAAAAGCTGATTTCAAAACAAAACAAAACATAAATCAATCTGTCACAAAACATAAATTTGTCGAGAAAACATAAAAAATGTGAATTGGAATTCAAAACAAAACATAAAGTGTGAATTGGAATTCAAAACAAAACATAAAAAATGTTATCGAGAAAAGATGAGAGGATCACACCAATCTATCACATGCAGCATGAAGAGTTTTAGTCTTTGTAGCTACTGTTTGATGGTCTTGCTATAATTCATCAAATAAATCAAGGGTTTGATCCACTTGAAAAATGGGGCAATTGGCAATTGTTAAGTTGAGTAAAATATAAATAAAAGTAATATGGTTTCACCCCACTAGACAAATTAGGAAAGCAACAAGACTTGTGTGAGAAAAACCTTATTTACTTATTGAAGTATGCCATCACATGTCTCTTTATGCTTTGTTAAAGTGTTTATGTAGTGTTGGAACTTCTCCTCAGTTTACGCAAAGAATAAAGAGGATCATAATCATGATTTATCTAAGACCAAATATGTCAGAAGAAGAAAATAAAACTAACCTCAGATTTCATCGCTTCTTCAAGATTTGTAAATCATTCGTAAAACTACACAACAAGAATGTATATAATAAGGAGCAAAATTTTTAGATATATATTTTCTATTTTCAGTAAAATCCAAACAACATTAGGGAACCTTGAATATGTAACATTGGATTAATGACTTAATGCATCCGGCCATATCTTATCATACTATTGGTTTTTAGCAGTAAAATTACCCAATCCAACCTAACATAAATGGATGTTTTTTTTATTAAGTATATTAATGAATCTTCCAAGGGGGTTGAAACCCATATACAAGAGAAAACATAAATGGTTGTTCAAATACAACGCATACATGGTAGGAGGAAAATAAGGGGGGAATAGCTCAGGAAAAGCAACACAACAGTATAAATTGAATTACACTAAAAGCCCCATCAACTAGTGTTTTAACTCCTTAAAAGATCACTATTGACCTCTGTACACATCACAAACCATTTAGACATTGCATGCATTCACTGCCAGCCATATTCCTAGAGAAAAATAATCAGTATGGGCCAATAAAACTGAATATGTTATATGTCAATTACCATATGTACCATAGAGGGTTGCGTTTGTGAGTGAGACAGAGAAGAGAGGATAGGGGCGAGAGAGAAGAGAGAACAGGGGTTGTCGCTGCTCTGCTTTGGCGGGGGCTAAAAGATATTCTGCTTCGACAGGGGTTACCATTGCTCTGCTTCGATGTCATGTGTGACAAACTCTTCCAGTTTTAGTTCCTGAAAGCACCCAAATGCAAGGATTAATCACGCAACTCAAATGGTAATAGCGATGAGTCATAGAGGAACCTAATTAAGAGCATGGTGATAGAAATCAATCAAGATCCGAGATGACAAATCTAATTGTGTCAAACCTCAGAAGTGGTAAATAAGCCTATGGGAATAAAATTATGTAATATAACATAGCATATAATATTACAGAATGTCTACTTACAGAATTACGCTCAACATTTGATATTCACCAAATAATTAAAAAAAACAAGGCATGTTTAAAATAGATGAAAGGAAATTTTTACTGTTATTAGAATGTCATTGAACATACACTCGACAGATAACATGAGATGAGGGATTCGGTCAGTATGTACTTGGTGGTAATGATGTTACCACATAGATAGAAATAACAACGGGATCAAATACTTATCCAATTGTGGTAGCATCTAGTTGTCAAAATCAAGAATTATTGAGTAATGTACTGAAAACCACAAGAAAAAATAATAAAATGTAAAACTATAGCAACTTTTAATGCCTTTTAGTTTCCCTCCTTTTACATTTTAATCTATATGTCCATGGTATACCTGACCATTATGTACATATTCTAGAAAAGAAGGAACTTCACGATAGCAGCATTGGTCACTACTTTCAACTTCAAGCGATTTGTGAAAGCAAATGATGTCCCCGTACTTAAGCTACAAAAGGGGGAGGGAAAAGGAACGAAGTATATCTTTCACTCAAGTCACGTCTAAAACTTATGTAATAAAAAAGGCCAATTTATTCAATTGAGCTTCTTGTCAGTGTATTCACACATGACGTTAGGATCAAATTTATTTCCTGCATATCGAAAGAAATGGGTAAGACAACTACCCAAGTAAAATCACAACATATACTACTTGCTTAAGGAGCTCAAAACATTTTTTAAATGCATAGTAATTAGAGGGCAGACCTTAACGAGTACAATTTCTTCATTGTAAGCAAAGAAAAATCAACCAAGGGTATGTTTAAATCGTATTTTGGCAAGTATCCCATGTGCACATTTGAATGGAGACCTGATTTCAGACCCTAAAGATAAAGTCACATTGTCTGAGTATGGATTTAATTTTCGACAGTCCCTATTCATGTTTTCTCTAAATGCTCGCTCTACTATATATCCAAAGTAGTGGGAAAGTCATCAAAGTTAGAAGACCTGACACAAATTGTATATTGTAAAACAAAATTACAGTAAATTAGTTAGTTAACAAAGCAATTACAGTAAATTGTATCTAAAAACCTCAACAACTATTATTCAAGTTGCTTATTATTAGTGAAGGAATAATATTTCCTATTTTAGGTATATTATACATAAGATTATAGCTAAATTAGTTAGTTGACAAATCAATTTACTATCTACGGGTGGAAGGTTGATTCTTAAAAAGAATGTGTTGTAGTCCATGTACACATGCGTAAAATCTTCTTTAAATTCTCCCAAAAAGGTTATTTATACAATTCAAAATATTATTGCCAACCTTTTTTTTGTGGGGGGGGGGGGGGGGGAATTTAAGGGATTCCTAACTACCATTGGTGTAAATGTCAGCTTATATGTAATCATATTGAAGAGGGAGGCAAGGGTCTTTATGATATTGAGGTTGTGATAAAGTTTTTGAAGACAAAGAGACTTATGACATTCCATTCTAGGGTTGGGAAGGGTGTTATCTTTGAATGGTCATTTATAGAGTTTTCTTGATGTAATTTGAATTTTGGATAGGTCTGTTTTTTTTACTGGAATATCCAAAGGGGGGGATTTGTAAGAGCAAAATTTCTAATATTGCTCATAGTATACGCCTTGTATTATTTTAGGCTAGTTTGGCGTATCCCGTTATAAATCGCCATCTAACGTCACGACAAACCGACATCAACACTCAAGACTTCCCGGCATCCCATAAATGTATAAATCAATTTAGAGTTAAAATTAATTCACAGACTTTATTTTTAGGATGTTAATTTTTATTAAAAACAAACAGGGGTTTTTTAATTTTAAAAAGAAAAATATTTTTTATTTTTAAATCTCGTTCAAACGAGATCGTTACCTCGTTCGAATGAAATTAATATTGGTCAGAAGTGTCACACACTGCTTAATTATAGCGTCGACCGCCACCAAAACTAATTCAGGTGAGAGTAAATAAATACCATTCTCAGCATGTGACAAATATGAGACATTAAAAAATCAACCCGCAAGATAAATATTTGAATCAATCCCAAAAGATTAACCATCCAACTAAGCGATAAAAGATCCATCTCCATGCTAAACTCAAAGTAAATCCAATCTCTAATAATATGTAACTGAATAATCTCCAACTGAATCTAGTGAAATAACTTAATAAAACCCATAATAATTTTGGAACCAAATAGCCGACTCAAAACCATAAACTGTGTCTCAATATAAATACGAAGGAAACAAAACTAAACTAATACACATAAAGTAAATAACTCCAGCTGCACCTCCAAGAAAGTCTCCAAGTAATCCTATGTAGCTCCTCCAAAACTTATCCAGAAAAAGTTAGTCAACGTACGAGGTCAGAGCCCCAAGCATGAATACATACTACTCCCCTCAAATAAGGTCCGTGAACCCAGACTATAGCATTATACGCAATAAATATCACAATAGAATATTTTAATTAATACGAGATAATTAAACGCAAGAAAGGTAAATTACTAACCACCCCCAAAGATTCTTATAAAATCACACCAATATCATTTTCAATATCCCACAGTCCCAAATTGTTAATTTAATTAAATTCACCACATGTATAATTTTTCTCATTTTATTATTAGGTATGGCGTTCCTCCCGCCTCGGGTGGTTCTCCCACCATAGTGGTCCTCCCGCCATGGGTGATTTCTCCACCAAAATACACACCCTCTCGTCAAAACACCAGCTGATCCGTTTAAACTGTCGACCCCTGCTAATTAACGAGGTTCCACACATGACACGACATAAAATGTTGGTTGGCCCATTTAAATTATCGACCCTCACTGATTATGTCGCCAATATATTTTAATACCCATCTTATTATCTTAGGTATTAATTCTCAAATTTTCAATTTCATAATTAACAAATTACCCCCACCCTTTTAATCGATGTGAGATCCTCAAAAAATACGTTAGTCCCATACCTATGGGTCACCAATACATCCTACCCTATGTATAGGATGAATTTATAACATGAATCTCGACCTAGTCTCATTCCTAGGTTATCATAACGACGATAAAGTATAAAAAATCAGCCCACCCCTTATATAATAAAGTCGTAATAATCTACACTCACTAGTCCCATACCTAGAAGGTGTAAATCATCAAAAGGCCTATCCACTAGTCCCATACCTAGAAGGCATCCTAAAATATAGGGAGAACAAAAATACCCAACAACCCGTCGTCACCATAGCAATTTAGTAATACCAACAAGTCACACAAACAAGCATAAGTAATCAACGTATAAAACTATTCATAATGGTCCAATTCAATTAAATCTTTATTTAATTTTCACATCGTCATAACACCCAATTAATCCTAGTTAATTATTTTAAATTAAATACACCAAGATTTCATCATTAATACATCATGTTTCCAATTTCAGTATTTCTACACAATTTACCTGAATTATACGTCCCTAAAATTCATTTAATTCAAAATCAAGATTTTTCTACATGCAACCTATGCCAAGAAAACCCAAAATCCACTCATCAACCCTACGTACCCAAGGATTATGAATATTATTCAAATTAAAATATTTAATAAAAACAGTCCCATAATTAGTGTCCACTTTCTCTAATTAAGTCACTAATTGATTTTAATCAAAAACACATGGTTAAGGGTTTAGGTGACGCTTAAAATGCATAATACTAAAGGAAAGGAATAGAGAATCTATGCCTGAGATTAAGTTGAAGAAAAACTGGTAATACAGTTGGATACCTCTCGAAAAATTAACAAAAAAGTGTTATTTGACAAACTTAATTAAACCCTAATTAAGCCTTTCAAAACTTGTGACACAAACTTGATTGTGTAGGAAGTTGATGATTATGGAGGAGAGGGAAAACTTTTGGAAGAGTTCCATGGTGAAAAACTTGTGAAAAATTGATTATGATAAGACCCCCACGAATTAGAATGGTTATATACTAATTAGGAATCATAATCCCACTCTAACACTACAAATAAAATTACTGAATTGCCTTAAATCTGGGCATAGTCGATCGATCGACTCCCCAGGTCGATCAATTGATCGATGAGGTACGTCGCCTTTGCCAAAGCCCCTAGTTTAATTCTATTTAACTAAAAAAATTATTTCCCATTAGTCACGGCCTAAATCCGTGACAAATGCCTTTTTATTTTTATTTTAACATCCCATTATGACTCTGATTTTAATTTTGAATTCAATTCCGCTTGAAGATTTACTCTTCTAAAATCATAACCAACATATTTAACCAATAAAAATTATTAAATCCAAAAATTTATTTTTCTCGAAGGTTCCAATTAATAAATAAATTAATTATTAAAAACACGGGGTGTTACAAGAAGGGTTGTTCTTAGTTTTTATCTAATGAACATTGTTGTCAAGTTTTATTTGTTATAAAACTACCGCAAGTGCACGGGCTATTGAAATATAGCGGGTGTAAGTACGGGTCGAACCCACAGAGATTTCGTCAACTTTTATAAAATATCGATTGTCCAACTAGACATATGAGTGTGTCAATGTGATTGAGTGATGGAACAAAATAAATAAATAAATAAATGCGTGACACAAATTATGTAACAATAAAAATAAAGACGGAATAAACGAACAAGTACAAGAGATAATATTAAATGTGGAAGAATCTAGGACGTCGGTTCCGTTTGTCAATTTTAATTAAATTAACACATCAATTTAATTTCGTACTTCCGAATTTATAACACAAAATATACCGAATCTCGTCGCGTACATTTCGGAGAATATAACAATACATGTGCTCAAAATATTTTAACGTCTCTTAAATTAGACACCATAAATCCCTATTCCCTCGAAAATATCATGTTTAAAATTTTTAACGTGTATTTAAGCATGAGGTATCAAAACATCTAAGTGCAAGCATAACCCATCAAAAATGACAACTTTAAATTTTTTAAAGCATGAATTTATAATTAATTCGTTGATGTTTAAAAATACACACTCGTGTAATTTTAAGCGAATACCGAATTTTTTATTTCAAATTAGAACACGTCGGAGTATGTACGAAATTAAATTAACATGCGTGGTTTAATTAGTCATGACAAACATCACCTAAGTCCTAGTAATTAAACTACTCACACGACATAATTGACACACAAATATTGCAAGCTGAAAAAATAATTTTCATTAATAAATGTCAACTTACAAAATTTCGGGTCCAATACTTGAATTACAATACACAATATGCTCCTTCAAAGTGTGCCTCCAAAATACTCTCTACACAATTTTTTTTTCTCTCAAAGTGTCTTTTTTTTTTCTTTCCAAAAGTATATTTTTCAAAGTGTCTCCAAGTCCCCCATTTATAAGAAAAAAAAAACTCCACACGGAAGGAAATAGGGGAATGATGGAGTAAAATCATGGGGGTCGTGTGGTGATGGGATGTAGCAGAATAGTGGGGTTAATGGGGTGATATACTGGATCAAAGTCGTGGGGTTAATGGTGTAATGGGATATTATATATATATATTTTCGCCAAAAAGATAAGGTAAGGGAGGGGAATTGAACCCCTGACCTGACACTCCTTTACTTCCCACTTCGCAGCCACTGAACCAAGAAATGCCTTTGGTAATAATATGCCTCCAATTATACTTAACATGATATTAAATCCCAAATTTCATAATTTGCACAATAACTCAATTCACCATAACTTCTTCATTCGGAGCCCGATTAACATGCCGTTTGAACCGACATGACCCTCATTTCGGTGCCAACAATATTTCAGTAGTGTTCAGGTCTCGGGATTGACTTTGGGCGTTGACCCGGGGCTTTGACTTTGACTTTCTTTTGAATTCAAACTTTGCACGGCCATAACTTCTTCATTTCAACTCCGATTGATACGCCGTTTGAGCCCAGGCGTCCCTTGATTCAAGGCCTTCAATTTCCATGGTTGGTACGAGTCCTAAATCAGCCATTTGAATTTACAATTTTGCCCCTGAAGGTGCGTAAGTGACCTTTTCATGCTCAATTTGCGTCCGGACTTCACCGCTTTCTTTTTAAACCTGTCAATACTAAAAAATAACTTGAACAAGAGATTAGCAATGAATATAAGATGTGAGCTTGAATTTACCAAAATTGCTTTATTAACCCCATTTATTCTTAAATTTATATTTTTCTCTAAAATAATAAAAATATCTATAAAAGCTCTTTATTTATGATAAAATGAGAATAACAACACTTAGATTTGGGTGTAAATAATACAAAATAATGCACTCATCAAACATCGATCGAGGGCATACTGTTTTGACTCATCAGAAGGACGTTTGAAGCCTGTTCAAAGGAGAATGCCTTCTCCTTTGAACGAGACTATGTTTCGTTCTAACAAGATGAGTTTCTTGTTCTAACGAGCCTCAAAATTCGTTTCGGTGAGTCGTTGCCTTGAAAATTATGAACGCCCTATAAATGCTTATTTCATGTTTCGATTTTTTAAGACTTTTGCCAGATCCATTTATGCATATATTTTGTAAAACTTCTTCTTTGTTTAGTGTTCTAAAACACCTTTAACGTATTACATAGATCCTAAAAATTGTTTGTGTGAATTCATTTAAACCCTAGATTGTTTTAGTATCCTGCATACACCTTTGTGCATAAGGCATCCCCATAGCTGTCCATTGTGATTCTCAAGTGAACTCACTGCTGAAGAAAAATGTTGATCGGTAGATGCTAAGCATGGAAGGCCATGTGTGGACTGCTTGGAGACTAGTGGTTTTCTTTAGAGATTTGTGAAGACTAGTGCATTATACTTATGGTGGTTATCAAATAGTTTGTAAATTGACTGTCTTGTAATATTTCTAAAGTGATGAATAAAGGTTTTGCCTGAAAGGATTTTTTCCTGAAACTTTGCCTTTGTTGAATACTTGGTTTACTTTATCTATTTTATCATAGATGTCTGTTTAGGATAAAAAGATAAAAATTTTAAAACAAAAATTGGAATTTTTATTTGTGACCATCCTTCCCCAGCACATTTATTTCAACATTTCTCAAATTAGTATCAGAGCATTCAATTGTTTTTTACCCTTATAAGTCATCGTGGATAATTGTTATTTAAATGTATCTCGTCCAACTCCCCCATGCATAGGATGAACTTAGCGGCCCATCATTGAAGTGATCTTGTATTTCGTGTCATCCCTCGAAAGGTATATTTCTTCTTGGAAAAGATTTGTGGGAGATAAAATAATTGTACATATGCAATAGTGAGGCCACTTATTTTAGATACTTATGGTATGGAATTATCTTTTCCTCCTATATCTTCCAATGTCCCAAAATTTGATGGATGATTGCAGATGAATCTCGAAATACATTTATTTATTTTATTCCTTTGCTATGAACTATCTTTAGTTTGGCAATGCATGATTTGTATCCAACGAGGTTATTTGTATAACCAAAGTTTAATTTGGTTGTGGTTGCTTATTATTTTCGATATGGTGAGATTAGAAGCATCCTAATTATTTAACCCTTCTTATTTGACGCCCCATCAAAGTATAATTTCCATTCGTATTTATCTTGACTTGTTGTGTCCATGATATCTTAGTTCAAAAAATGGGCGATGATTCCATCATTCTCCTCCAAAGCAGACTCGGGTAGATAATCTAAAATGGTCCTACCTTATATTTCCTTTTGGTCATACATACTTTTCTTGAATTAAGCCAGTAAGAATAACAATTTGTCCATGTTACTATTAAGTGAATGTTTTACGAGAGTACTTTAAAGGATCCATCTGAGAGAGCCACTTAAATTAGAAAGGGATCATATAGTGCTACAGTTTCTGATTTCCCACACGCAACGTAAGCATGATTTTTCTAGAGTTGTATACATTTCTTCGAAGGCGGTCATCTTTCTTCTAGCTTAGTATATAGCTTTTTCTTCTCATGATTCTTCGTTGTATTGTGACAATATGCCTCCTTTTCCCTCCATTTCAAAATATATTAATTTTTTTTACTTCTCGTGTACCGAGATATTATTTTCAAGGTTGATATCATATAAAATGCATCTTTTTAAACAAAATAACTTGTTCATTTCATAATTGAGAGAAAATCTATATGTATAATTGACCTACTTTTGGGGAGGATTTGTGCGTGGTTTGTAATCAAATTCATTTAGCCTAGATTCAATGTAATTTATCCACATCATAAATTGATATCCAAACTAAGATTTAACAGAGGTGTTTTTGCTACTGGGGAGTTCAAGCATTGTGTGATTCTAAGGAGGAGAATTCAACTTTCTTGTTCGTTCCATGAAGCTTTGGATGAATCTCTAATTGTCGATGGGGGAATGCTCAATGTTAATTAGATAACTTCTCGGTAGTAAACAAGAGATAGGTATTTTCCTGCATTGTATAAATGGTTTTCAAGTTGAATGGGAGATTAGGATTCATCAAGTTTTTTTACCTTAACGTGGAGCTCCTCATAGATTTGTCTTACAGCTTGATTTTGTCTTATTTACTTTGATTATCATATCTCTAACAAATACGACACTTAGATATAGATTGGATCTACATAGATTCATTCAACTTGAACATAGAATTTGCATCTAGTTAATTTTTGTCATGGGAAATGTAAATTTGTCAATTGATTAGTTCAATAAATAGATATATATATCTCCAAGTTGTATGTTTAACTAGGGTTGTAAAAAAATTAAAAAAAATTTAAAATTGCCTAAAATAGAGCTAATTAATTGAGAAACCTATTCACACACACCCATTATAGGCTTATTTGAGTTAAACAAAACTTGCACCAAAACCTCATGGATTGACATTAACGAAATCAAGCTAAGGACCTTTGATTAATTATATTTCATAAAAGAAATAATATATACAAGATCTATGCAAGTAGGCCTAGGTTTTAGATCACCATACATTTGTGGTTCTTGTAGATACTCTAATATAAGAGATAGGGATGTAGAAAATGATGTAGATGATGATTCACCACCATAAATCCTTCAATAGATGAGAAAAACACATTTGATCTTCTAGTATTTGAATTACACCAAGAAAACTATGTGTGTGATCACTCTTTGAGATGAAAACAAGGTGAAATAATTAGGGATGAAGTGGTCTTTGTCTAATAAGTGTTCTCAAAGATTTATGGGATTTCTATATGGAATATAAATTATACGAGGGACCCAAGGCAAATAATTAAATTGGCTTGCAAATACGAATATGGAAATTCGAAGTTTCCATTGTAATTTATTTATTTTTCTATTTAATTGTAATTATACCTACTAAATAATTACAACTACACTCAAATTTAATTATCTCAAAATTATTCGAATAGGGAGGCATTGTTTGAAAATTAGATAGTACACAATATGATTCCTTCTTAGTGAAATTCAATTTTCCACGAATCAATTTTCACAAACATCTTATATATTTCTTAATTACAAACTAAACTTATTTCATATGCTACCAAATAAAAAAAATCCACAAGTCGTGTTTACTGATAAAATCAAAACTTATATTTTAATGAAGGATTATTATAATCTAGAATATATCTTGGATACAGATTCATCTGGAAGATGATCTTAAACATATTCACACAATAATTCTCAAATTTAAATAGGTTATTGAGCCAATAAATTGAATCTCACATGTATCAAGTCAAAATAATAATTATGTGAATAGTCCAATCCTCATATCCCTCGAGATTAAAATTATATGCACCATTTAAAAATTGTTAAATTTTGTAAGTCTAATCCAATAAACATTTGTACAAAAATATCACCCTTAGCCCTATTCAATACAATCTTGATGTATCGGCACAATATTCTTTAAACAATTTGACAAGTTCACGAATCATTAGACTGGATGATAGTAAGAAAATGTTTCAAATGCTTTGTCGTTCAACCCAAGAAATTTCATATTTAGGTTAACCTTTAAAAGGGTCACTTTATTCATTATTTCCAAGGAATGGATGAAAGCCCACTCTGCAAATGTCAAGCCATCTTAGAGATGAAATCATCAAAAATAAAATAAGAACTTGGAAGATTCTTTGGACATTTATAGTTTGTAAGCTAGCTCACCACTACATGTGATCCCATATTCCATCTATTTAAGAAGGATTCCATAAAGATCTATAATACATTATGTTAGGAAGCCTTTTAAAATATCCCATAGAACCTTAAATATCCTCCTCAACAAGGACCATTGTTTATCATCTACAAGACCATTACCAACATGGATATAGGGGCTATGCCAAGTGAATATATGGAAACCTTATGAAAGTAATGTTCCATTTATTATGTTATCCAAAATATGACCGCTTACAAACTCAATTACGATGCCTTGGAAAAGTATGCCTTATTAGTTTGGATCACCTGAAAGCTCATCCATAACATGTCATCCTTCAACATATGTCTTGTCTCTATAATGGACCTGATAAAGTAACTATTTGACAAGCATGTGATCTATATAGGAATGGAAATACGGATCCTTCTACTAGCCAAATTTGAGATAATTTATGTTAAACAATACATCCTCGTGAAAAACCTTTGGGTGATGAGGAAGAAAACACAACATATTTCCCTAAAAAGTATATATTTAAAATATATGATTAAGAAAGGTAGAGGATTTACTTTTATGGAGTAGACAATAAATTATTTTTCATAGTCCTTATATCCCCCAATACCAGCCACCGCCCTACTACCATTAATCTAGCATTTGAGTGCACTAACAACATGGTTATTACCTCATACATGTGTATCATATAACTATAAGTTTATTTAGACTCCACTTTATTCATCATCCAGATCCTATTAAAGTGTAAAATTAAAGTACAAAAAAACATCCAATCACTCATACCTTAGTTAGGTTCTTCTAGATACGAGCACCTTAAATGCCATTTCCTACCTAGCGCCAAGAACAGTTTCGTCAACAACCTCTCCACCATTGACTCCATGATAGACATCTAGGATATGACTATTGACATCACCTAAATAATCAAGATCTGAAGCATATGTTTGTACTACTATGATATCAATAAAGGTGAGAGGAACATTTTTGAACCCTTAGTGTGGTACTATAATGTTTGGTGTCTACTCAACGCTATCTATTGCCAGTTCAATGAAAAATTATATGACCAAATCCCCCTCAATTAACTAGACGTCAAATTTATAAAAAAAATTGCATAGCTATACAAGATAGGATTCGACCCCATCTATAAACGATTCGATATCATCATCGAGATGACAAAGACAATGAAAAAGATAAGTAGCTATGAATGAGACCCCCACATAAGTAGCCACACCCTCACCAAAAATATTCTATAACGGGCCTAATATTGAACCATAATGAAAAGCTATTGGATAGACTATGTCAATAAGTGGTACAGATGCCAACAATATGCACCATGTCAATATCTACCACCTTGGGATCTATATATCATTACCTCAACTTGGTCATTCTCTAATTAGGAATTCAAAATCAACAGTAAAGAAAATACAAAGGCCTTCATTGGGTATGAGTTGTTATTGGTCACCATTTAATAATTTATAAAATGGATTGAGGTGGATTCGTAAGTCATAATTAATGATAAGAAGTCTGCTAAGATCATACACTAAAACTTTATATGTCATTTTAGCATGCCCTGTGCACTGGTATCCCATAAGGCATCCAATTTATAAAAAGTGGTATCCACTCTACTTGATGAATATTGGATATCTTGACACAAGTAATTCATGCACATCCAAAATAACATCATGATAATCATTAGCAAAATAGTGATAACCTATAGAAACTAGTAAAATAAACTACCTTATACCCTCTATCGGGGCTACCCCCTTACTTTTAATTAAAAATCATTGGAGGTACCCTCCCTTGGAGTCATTCTAGAAATTCAAACTATAGAATCCAGCTATGTCCAAATGTAATATGATAAATTAGCACTTCTGGACAAGACAAGACTCAAAGTTGTGTATGATAATCATGTCTATCAAAGGTGCATCACTGGGGCATTTAGCAAGAAAGTGAAAGTTCGAGACATCCAAGAAAGAAATCTAATTATAAATAATAATCCAAAGTACTCTCAAACTTCTAAAGTCAAGTTCTTACCTAATGGGTAAGGACCCTACCTCATCACTAAAATAAACACTGAATAGGTAGATAACTTGGAAAACCTCAATATTGTCACGGTGTATAATAACCCTTCACCTCAATCATTGAAAGTAGTTCTTCCCCTTTATACATAATAAATAGGAGTAATTCTGGGGCCGAGGTAAAATATATTAAACAAAATGGGAAAAAATAAAAACATCCCAAAGAAAAAGCGGCCAAAAAATGAACAAGAGACCTGATTAACATAATATCATCCATATAAAATACTAAAAATACCACCACATTTTTCCATGCTTCTTCTAAATAAAATTTTAATGTGAACATTGATCAAAACCGAAATATTTTATTTCCATGATTATCGAAGCAAGGCTTGATAGGTTACTGCTCCTAAAAAAGTGCATCGGGCTTACCAAAGCGAGGCTCTATAGGCTCATGCTCCTAAAAAGCGCATCAGACTCGCCAAAGAGGGGCTCGACAATTTCGTTCTCTTAAAAAGTTCATTAGTCTTAGAATAAAAAGGCTTGATAGGTTCGTGCTCCTTAAAGCGCAAAAAAATTTCCAAAGTGAGACTCTAGAGGTTTGTGCACCTAAAATGTTCACAAGGCTCTCCAAAGCGAGGCTCAACGGGTTTGTACTCCCAAAATGCACATTAGGCTCATCGAAATAAGTATTATCAATGTGAAAAAACACCTATTCTAATACCGGGTGGCCTATCCTCTACTAAAATAAAATAGGAATCTAAGTATGGTCTCATTATCAGCATCACTGTCGCAACAAATAATAAAAATAATACTCATAAAACCATACAATCAAAACGAATAGAATAATTGTCATTCTTGGATAAATAATATGTGTGAATAAAATAAATTATCGGTCACCAAATAATAACATCCCCTGAATAAAACTGAATAATAATAACTGAGCGCTGAAATAAAATCTATAACGGTAATATAAAATCGTATCCATCTAAGGGCAATGCGCCCAAACTGAAAACTGAAGTGAAATGATCCTATCTAGATAGAATGAGTTGAGGCATCTAAATTAAGTCTTGTACCATCCTCAACTACTATAACGGATAGACTGGATCTATTCCTGGGGTACCAGCTATTGCTACTTCACACCTGGGATTTTAAAAGAAAAACGTGGAAAAATAATTTCTCGTACGTCAAAGCTCGAAAAGTATAAAATATTTTGCAAGTATATAATTATTTTAAATCGATTAAAACTGTAGAGTATTACTTTCCTAATTAATCGGTCACACTCACATGAGATAAAACATGACCTCTCAACTACAATACGCACCTAACGTGCTCATTTGATTCTCCTAATTAAACTACTCAGTCTAACTAGGACATATAACCGCTATCTAAGCCCATTGCCTGATAATACTCTCTATTAGCTAAGTATAACTACCTTCACTAGGTATGCATTCATAAATAATATTGTAACAACACACCTGCTATAAATAAATAATCACGTAATACAAACAACATAGCTATGCTAGTGCTATAAATAGATATATACACTATGTCATATAAATATACATATATATCACTCACTATATACGCATAATCATATCCCCGGAGCATAGACCTCGTAAATACATCCCTTATGTGTTATTCGGCTCCAGGCATCATGCATCACACTGAGCCACCAGGTCAGAATCTCACCACCGAGCCAAAACATAACACATACAACGGCGGCGGTGGGGTCGCAACCACACCACATCATACCCAACCGGTCTCCAAACTAATATTTATCCTCACACATGGATAGTGGCCATGAAATAGTCCTATGACCCCGAGGAATTAATCCAACACCAGTTGGTCAATGCTAGGGTGACTGCCCACTACGTGCAACCTCCGGCGTTAGCACTACCGAGTGAGTATGTTCAATATAAACAAGTAGCATACACACATACACACACACACACATATATATATATATAGAGAGAGAGAGAGACGTCACTTTAATATGTACATATATACAGACTACCGAGCTCGTATGCATATCCCACAGCGCATGGCTCACCCAATACTGAAGTTTTAACCAACTTCCCAATTAATTATTTAAATAGCCACTCACTTAAATTATCGATTCTCCTCACTAGAACCCATATATTCATTGGCCTATCACATGTACCAAACTCTGGAAAGCATTCCCCAATTATCCCACGGTACCCCGAAAGTTCCTAAGGTCATTCTTTAAGCCCTAACGGGTCAAAATAATAAACGAATAAAAGCTAGGCAGGACAATAAACAGAACTGGTTAGCTGGCAGACCGAACGGGTTCGGATGAGTGAATCAGTTCTCTCCCAGCAAACTGGTTTGGTTTGTTAGGCTGCTTGTCATCTTCTTCCTCTATTTGTTCTCCTCTAAACCCACAAATGGAGGTCCTAAACCACCCCAAACATAAAATTGACCCACTATATCATTATCCTAATGTTCCAAAATCAATAAAACATATCATTAACCATGAATCCTATAGCAAACACCTTGTATTACAAATGAAACATCAATTCAATTCAACTTATAATTTCCCCAAAATGTTTTTCAAAAGTTCAATCTTCCTATCAAAGTTCTACTTGCTCATCATTTTAATTCCAAAATACATTTTGAAATTGTAATATGTTTAATCCTAACTAATAATAAACTTACATCACAGATCTCTTATCATCTAAATTTCTACATCAATCAACCAAAGTTTTAATCTTTAATGTTTTAAATCTTAAAATTTTATACTGGTTATATCCTAAATAAAATAGGCCACATAAAGGCTACATGGAGAGACAAATTCCCTCCTTTAAGTTAAGAAAATGGGTTAGCTACATTATTAATTGTTCTCGGCTCAAATACCCATGTATTCGGCCTGGTGATCTATCTGTTAGCTTGATAGATGTCTCGTGGAACTAAAGGGACCACCTTATTGACCTAGTGATTGTTTTTATCGTACTTGCCTATAGATGTAAAGAAGACCCACCAGTTAGGCTGGTGACACCTAAGCACGTGGTTAATATGCATGTTTTCCCACTCCATTTGAGATGTAACTAATTCATTATTATTTGTCATATCATGTGTAAATGGTGTAATTGCCTAATCTATAAAGGAAGTCCACATGTCCCTCAATAGGGGGGATAACTAATTATAAATAGCACGAAATCTAATAGAGATAGGGCACTAAAGTCATCTCTCCCATGAAAACCCTAAATTCATATCCACACACAAAAACTCATAATTCCATCATGGCCCCTGTGGGCATAGGTACCATTTTTGGATCGAACGACATAAATCTTATCTCCTCTCATTATCTCTCATCTCCATTATTTATTCTCATGAATTACCTAAACCATTTTTAGATGATAACAAATTGGCATCATCTAAATCGACAAGCCATTGATGTTTCCTACCAACCTTAAATTCCCTTTTTTCTTTCCCCTAACCCTATAATTTTTTAGAATGATGGACAACCTAAAAAATAATTGTACGGTTGAAGCTATAACTCCCTTGACTCCTGTGGATATGGGCAACATTTAAGGAATACTAATGATCCTGGCGAAGGGTTCAGGAATCTATATAAGAGAGCATTGAAAAGCTAATATAAACATTATAACTGAACAGGGTAGACCTGCTATAGATCCGGCTACCCAAATAGAGAGAGCGACATTAGAAGGAGGAGGAGGAGGAATGTCACCTCCAGCCCCATATAGGGACAAGAGGCATGTATATAAGACACAAGCTCTCTAGAATCCAAGGAGATTAAACCGAGATCATATGACAATGGGAGCACATCCCGGTAGTTCAAATTGCACCAGGATCGATCATATTATACCGACATCACCTCCTCCCTTTGATCGATGACAAGCAGTCCTTTTTAGAAAAAAAGACCCAGCATGTTGGAAAGTCTCAGTAGCGGGTCATTCTTTGATCGGATGGGCACACGTCACACTAGAGGATAGGTTGTGGTGGATCCCAAGGAGCTTAACATGTGATGAGAAGAATATGCTCGCTCGATCAATAATGGATTTCATCGGTCAACCAAATCCAGGTCTAGCCCCAGATTAATTGCCTAGGTCGAGCAGACTTCCTAGGAAGAGAGTTCATCTGAAAGTCTAGGCTGAATAGTCAAATCTGCAATAGTAAAAACTAAATCGTAGGACGAAGCATGGAAGGGATCCATTCAGTGCTAAGAAGATTGATTAGGAAAAATGGCTAGATCCAAAAAACCTCTCCATAGGGACTTTGTCAAGGGATCTCCCTTCGTCCCCTCTATTGTGGGTTTTTCAACCTCTGCCAAGTTCAAACCCCCTGTGGTCACACTAAAGTATGATGGTAAAACTGAGCTCATTTTACATGTGGAGCAGTATTAGATGGCTGCAGACATTAATTGTCCCTAATGAAATGTGTGGGTACC
The DNA here is from genome assembly GCA_949130495.1 of Sambucus nigra. Taxonomy (NCBI): domain Eukaryota; kingdom Viridiplantae; phylum Streptophyta; class Magnoliopsida; order Dipsacales; family Adoxaceae; genus Sambucus; species Sambucus nigra. Next base: position 360,759,484 of record OX422214.1, read on the forward strand.
CGAAATTCAGAACTATGGGCCTGGACGAGTAGCCCAGTCCTGGCGGCCCAAAGTCCAGGCCCCTCATCTTTTATAATTGATCCGATCTCCCCCCACGATCCCATGAAGGGAAGTTATGGGGGAAATGGAAAACGTGGAGGAACCCATCACCCCCACTCATCTACATGCACATGTATTTATTAAACCCTAGGTCCGGGGAAAAAGGACAAGTTGTATTCTCTGTAATCACTCTCCGAAGTGTATAGAAATAATATCGACTGCACCACCGTGGACGTAGGCACATCTTGGCTGAACCACGTACATCCTTTGTTGTGTGATTGGTATCTTGTATTCCTTGTTCTCGTCTTGATAATCTTTCTCTCATATTTATTTTTGTTGCATAATAATTGCCTCTACAATTGGCGCCGTCTATGGGAAGCGTTCATCTTTCCCTGAGAAGAGCCCACATCAAGAAAGGAAGTTAAGATGTCTGGTCACAGCAGCAATGCCTCCCAAGCAGGAGATATTCAAGAGCCACCTGCTCCTCGCAGGATTAGGTCTGAAGTTCGACGTTCAGATCAGAGAGCTCGCTTGGAAAGACCATCTTTAGAAGAGAGTCAGGGACCAGCTAGGTCCACGCAGATATCCAAGTTGATTCATGCGTACGAGGCAAGGCACCACAAGCAGAGGGAGTCTTCTCGCAGATACGAGGCTGAGAATGCTTGCTTGAAAAGAAGACTAGAAAGGGAGCTTCGCCCTGATAACCGGAGACGCCCATATCGCACTCCTAGTCCTCAGGAGAGCAAGTCTCGCAGTCGAGGAAGGAGACCTAGGCGAGAATCTCAAAGGGATGAAGGAGGTGAGTCAGACGATAACCTTCATGAATAGCTGCGAAGAGCTCGCCGCCACCAGAGCCCTGCTCGTAGCGACAAGCACGTACGAAACATGGTCCGTAGGGAGATGGACCAGCATCCCGCTCACCACGGAACAAGATCAACTAGAGAGCTCGCGAGGAGAGCTCTCAAAACCCAGATGAAGTCACCTTTCAGAAGAGAAATCGAGGAGGAGCAATCTCCCAAGAAATTTGCTATTCCAAGGTTCAAGATTTACGATGGAAAGACTGATCCCATCGATCACGTCAGGCAATATCGACAGGCCATGACCCTCTGGAGTCATCGGGATGCCCTGATGTGCCGTATTTTACCCTCAAGCCTTCATGATGTAGCACAGAAGTGGTTCTAAAGGCTCCCCCACCGGTCGATCAAGAATTTCAAATCCCTAGCCGAACTCTTTACTGCCCGATTCATTACCAGTAGCTCCCATCCCAAAAGGATGGATGCTCTACTGACAATGAAGAAAACGCCTCAAGAGACCCTCCGAGAATATGCGAACAGGTACTGGGAGTTATTCAATGATATCGAGGACTGCGCGGAGGAGGTGGCAGTGGCCTCCTTCAAAATTGGGCTCCCTAATTCTTCCTTTCTCTACCAATCCCTGACGAAGAAGGAAGCTTTGACTATTGACGACCTTATAGCCCGAATCGAGAAATACGCAAAGTTGGAAGATGTCACCAGCTCTAATACAGGAGAAAATCGTCTAGCTAAGCTCACTACCAAGGTAGGTGAGAAAACTGAGAACCAGAGGAAAGGAGGAAAGAACGGGGGCAAAAATGGCTCCAAAAATGGAGGGAACCAGGACGCATCGAAAGCATTCCAGGCGGTCAACACCGTCTTCAAAGAACTAATTTACAAGGTTCTCGCGAAGATTAAGGATGGGCCATTCATCAAGTGGCCCAGGAAGATGGGGGGAGATCCCTTGAAGAGGAACAATGTGTTGATATGCGCTTTTCACAAAGAGGGAGGGCATAAGACCGAGCACTACAAATCTCTTAAGTCTCACCTCGAAGAATTTTCCCAGTCCGGGCATTTGAACGACTTTGTGGAGAAAAGGGCAGAGAAAGTGACTGCTAATAGAGAGATGAGTCCCGATAATGTGCTGGAGGATGATGCTGGACACGAGTTTGTCGTAATTCACGGAGTATCTGACGTCAAGCAGATACAAGGGAACTCATCTCAAATGGAGATGAAAAAACTTACAGCGGTAATACAGGCCTTTCAAATCGATCCAGCAAAATCACAGTCAGGAAAGAGTCGACGAGCAGAGGACGTCAACTATAACAAGTATATGATTTTCACGGATGAATATTTGATGGGAGTAAGGACCCCACATCATGATGCCCTGGTCATTACACTTAGGATAGCCAACTTTGACATCGACAAGTTGCTCATCGATCAAGGAAGCTCATCCGAAGTAATGTACCTCGACATGTTCAGGAAATTAAAGTTGAGCGTCGCCGACCTTAAGGAAGCTACTGTACCTTTGGTTGTCTTCGCTGGGAAAATGACCATGCCCCTAGGCAAGATAGTGCTTCCAGTTCGTGCTGGGAACATCTCCAAGATGATTGAGTTTTTTGTAGTTGACATCGAATCTCCGTACCAAGCCATCCTCGATAGAGGATGTCTTCATGCAATGAAGGCGGGCTCCTCGACCTACCATCAGAAGCTCAAGTATGTAATCGAGCGAGGAGTAATGGAGATCCACGACGACCAAGCGATGGCAAGGAAGTGCTTCATAGCAGCCATGCGACCAAAGCCAGAGAAGAAGGCCGGTCAACCCAGCGAGGAAGTTGAAGAGGGTGTAATACCTTCTAAATAGCAACTAAAGTATGAAAGACAAGGAGTAGAGGAGACCAGGCTCCTCCCCTCCGAGCGTGTCATCGAGGACCTGGTAGAAGTTATAGCCGAAGTTGGTGACAGTAGTAGAGTCTTCTTGATTGGAGCATCTCTCATCGATCAAGAACAGAAGGAGTTGACGACCTTGCTAAGACACGTAGATGTTTTTACATGGGAACCATACGAGCTGCCTGGCATTGATCCTGATATGGTTTGTCATCAGCTGCATGTCGACCCCACATTCAAGCCAGTCACGCAGAAGGCACGAAGAACTGCACCTGAGAAGGCTAAAGCGGTCGAAAAGGAGGTCAAAAAACTGCTGGATGCAGGATCTATATGGGAAGTACAATTCCCTAAGTGGTTGTCCAACCCAGTAGTAGTTTTGAAGAACAATGGGAAGTGGAGAGTTTCCATCGACTTCACTAACCTCAACAAAGCATGCGCAGAGGATAGTTTCCCCCTACCAAAGATAGACCAACTAGTAGATGCCACTGCAGCTCACGAGCGAATGAGTTTCCTGCACGCATACTCAGGATATCACCAGATCCCCTTATATGCCCCAGACCAAGATAAAATGGCGTTCATCACGATGGTTGGGTTGTATTGCTACAAAGTCATGCCATTTGGGCTCAAGAATGCAGGGGAAACCTACCAGCGGCTGGTCACAAAAATGTTCAAGGATCAAATGGGAGACACAATGGAGGTCTACATTGATGACATGCTCATTAAGAGCAAGAAGAAGGAAAATCACCTCTCAGACCTGTCAAAGACCTTCGAAATCCTCAAGAACTACCGAATGAAGCTTAATACGAGCAAGTGTTCCTTCGGTGTCCAGTCAGGAAAATTTCTTGGATACTTAGTCAGCAAGAGAGGCATAAAAGCTAATCCGGACCAGATCGATGCAATCAATAGGGTACAGCCACCTCGAACAGTCCGGGACATGCAGAAGCTCACTGGAATGCTCGTTGCCTTAAATCGCTTCATTTGCAAATCCTCCGAGAAGTGCAAGCCTTTTTTCCAGCTTCTAAAAGGGAATAAACCAATAGAATGGAGCCCGGACTGCTCGCGAGCATTGGACGAGCTCAAGTCTTACTTAAGCTCTCCATCGCTGCTTGTCATTCCACAACTAATGGATTCTTTGTACCTATACCTCTCGGTATCCAGTCACACTGCCAGCTTGGCGTTAATATGCGAGGTCGAAGGAATCCAACACCCCGTTTACTACGCGAGCAAGGTCTTATTAGACGCCGAGCAAAGGTACCTGCCATTAGAGAAGCTCTCCTTTGCACTAGTGATAGCCTCGAGGAAACTGAATCATTATTTTGAAGCTCAAACTATCATCGTCCTTACATCGCACCCCCTTAAGGCGATCCTAAGGAAAGAGGATTTATCGGGCAGATTGTTTAAGTGGTCAGTCGAGCTTGGCTGGTTCGACATCCAATTTCAACTAAGGACCGCTATCAAGGGTCAGATCCTCGTTGATTTTATAGCCGAATTCACTGGCGAAGAACTCCCCGACTAACCTCAACCAACAAAGAAAAAAGAGAACCCAGCAACAGTGGAAACCTAGAAACTATTCGTTGATGGAGCCTCCAACTCAAAGGGGCCAGGCATAGGCATTGTCCTCATCACACCAGAAAACACCATCCTTGAACAAGGAATCAGGCTTGGATTTGCAGCCTCTAACAACGAAGCAGAGTACGAAGCCCTAATATCCGGTCTCCAAAAGGCACAAATTCTGGGAGCAAAATGTTTACAGGTGTTCGGCGATTCTCAACTAGTCTCCAATCAGATAAGTGGAGATTACAACGCGAAGGATGAAAGGATGGCAGCCTACCTCGCCCTGGTGAGGAAACTAATGATGAGATTTGAGGAGATCAACATCCAGCAGCTTCCCAGAGGGCAAAACAGTCATGCCGACGCCTTAGCAGCCCTAAGCTCGACAGTTGATTCTAGTCTTAAAAGGGTGATTCCCATAGATTTCCTCATTTTTCCAAGCATTAACCACAACAGTAAGCTACCAAATGTGGAACAAATACTCCAGTTGGGATCAACCCCCAGCTGGATGGACCCCTTAAGAGACTATTTAAAGGAGGGCACGCTCCCCGAGGACAAGAAAATTACCCACCAGATAAGAGTCAAAGCTGCTCGCTTTCACTTATCCACATGAGGCGACTTGTATAAGAAGTCCTTCTCCGGTCCCTACCTTAGATGTGTCCACCCAGGCGATGTCAAGCAAGTGCTGTGCGAGCTTCACGAAGGAATCTGTGGAAGTCATATCGGAGGAAGATCTCTAGCCTTTCGAGCAATGAAGGAAGGCTATTGGTGGCCATCTATGAAAAAGGACTCCGCATTATATGTCCGCAAATGCTCGAAATGCTAGCTTCACTCTCCAATGGTCCACCAACCAGGTAGCGACCTAAAATCCCTGACCAGCCCGTGGCCCTTTGCCTAATGGGGGATGAACATCGTGGGACCACTACCCACTGTTGTCGGCAATCGCAAATACCTGTTGGTTGTAACTGACTACTTCACCAAATGGATCGAGGAAGAACCATTGGCAAACATCCGAGACGCTGACATGATAAGATTCATATGGAGGAATATAATCACTCGATTCGGAATCCCCAGAACCATCATCACTGATAATGGGACACAATTCGAGAGTGGCCCCTTTCAGGACTTCTGTAACGAGCACGGGATCAGGCACAACTTTAGTTCGGTGGCCTACCCTCAGAGCAATGGGCAAGCAGAAGCTTCCAACAAAACTGTAATCGATGGATTGAAGAAGCGACTAGAGCGAGACAAGGGCGCATGGGCAACCGAGCTACCCCATGTCCTACGGGCATACCGAATAACTCCTCGACGAGCAACAGGAGAAACCCCATTTTCGCTAACATATGGCATGGAAGCAGTCATTCCACTAGAAGCGGGCTTGCCAACAATAAGATCCGACCTTATCGACCAAGGCCAGAATGATGGGGCATTGCTCGCTGAACTCGACCTCACCGACGAGCATAGAGAACTGGCCCTGGTGAAGCTTGCGAGCTATCAGAAACAGCTCGCACGGCATTACCACAAAAGGGTTAACCCAAGAAGATTCCAAGTTGGGGACTATGTTCTAAGGAAAGTCCTGGGCAACATAGTAAGGTCATCAGACGGCAAGCTAGGCCCAAACTGGGAAGGACCCTTTAAAATAACTACGGACGACCTGCAAGGTGCATATCATTTGAAAACAATGGAGGGCAAAGAGATACCACGAGCATGGAATGCAGCTAATCTCAAGAAATTCTATTTTTAAATTCTCAAGGAATTCTATTGTTGAATCTTTTTCTTGTATTTATTATGTGAAAGGAATAGTTCATTCCCCTTAATACTAATGAAATCTGTAAACTGCATTTTATCACACATCTTTTTCCAAATCACAGGCACAATGGTCGATATAGCAGGGGAATACCCCTCCTCAGGTGATCGTCATGAAACACGAAAGACCTCTTAGACTTGCCCTTGGCAATATATAAAGCCCTACAGAGGATTCTTAGGCAATACGACCGGATTTTATACTAGCCATCAAACCTACTTTGGTTGAGCAAAATCCTGATCGGATGAAGACATCCAATACCAGGTGTGTCCTCACCAATTGCCCTACTTAGGCCTAAGGGAGTGTGACGACACAACCTAAAAGGTAAAATGGGGCATAATGGTATTTTGGTATTATACTGGAGTGGGGGGACACTTGCATGGAAAAATAAAAAGGATTATGAAGCAGCAAGAATATAAAAAGATTGGATGAACACGTTTAGTCGGAAAAATCGCCCAAAACACGAACTTTTCATTGATCTCTTATATTTACAACAGTGATAATACATGTTTAGTCGGCGAAGCTCGTCCAAAGCATTTACATTATCAAAAAGGACAAAAGAATAACAACTTGTTATATTTACAACAAAGATAATACACGTTTAGTCGGCAAAGCTCACCCAAAGCATTTACATTATCAAAAAGAAAAAACCTACAAAAAATTCAAGAAGGAGGAAGCCTCCGAACAAGATAGTCTGCCACCCTAGCTCTTCTTCCATCATCAGGAGCAGGGACCAGCTCTTCCACAGCCTCATCTGCGTCCAACTCTAACAGTTGTCGAAGAATAGCATCAATAGGGATCCATCTATCATCCCTCCTGAATGGATTGGGCATCAGAGTGGAGGAGGACATCTCGTGACGATACCATAACACTGAGTTCCTCGGGACCTAGAGTTCTTTCAAGGCAATCAACCACCCTCTCATGAAAGAAAGTTCTTCGAACTCGGATAATCTTAGGGGAGCATCTAGCCATCCTTGATCATAACCGTCATCCCATGCTTGTCGAGGACCCTTCTTGAATAAATGCAGCAATCGAGTAACGTCCCTTTGAAGCCCAGCAGCAGTTATATATGCTCGGCGGACATCATCACGGAGCTCTTCCATATTCTTATCCCGCTGTTCTTATGCTTCCCTGTTCCTGCCCCTAGTTCTCCTACCAGCTCGCGGGAGGGGAGGACGAGTGGAACCTCGCGGCATAGGAGGAGTATGTCCAGCTCGCGAACACAAGGAGCCTTGCAGAATCGCTGAAACAGTGCTCGGCGCATGATCTCTAAGTTGCAGGACTTCTCTCCTCAGGTTTTCATTCTCCTGCTACAGGAATTCCCCAAACCAAAGTGTACTGTGATTGATCAAATTTTGTCCAATAACTGGAGGGTCACTTCGTGATGGGCGCTGGTCCGGCAAGGCGTAGTTAGCCTAAGCTATATGACTCTCACTTTCCATTAGTCAAGTACCTTCGACGTATATCGAACAGTTCCCCCGCATCGTACCGCTTGACCAAAGTCATGACGGGAGGTATATCGCAGGGAACTCGTTCACGTACGCCGAGTATATGGAATTCGCTCTCACACGTACCGTCTCCATGAGGTATATGGTGAGGAAATTCACGTACACTCAGGTATATCAAATGGCTTGTCCATACGTACCGATTGCCCGTAAGAGCAAGACGTATATCGTGGAAGTCACGCCAAAGGGGGGAGCCCTTTACGATTCACCCAACAAACTACATACCCGCATATAGGTGTCAAGCCTAGGACACACATATAAGATTGTTGGTTTCAACCTGAAACTCTGTCGCAATTTTAGGTCTGCCCGCCGCTCGAATTTTTGCGCTTTTTAAAACGGGACCCTGTCCATGAGCCTGGTCACAAGTCCAGCCATAGCTTTGCATATATTACAAACCCAATTTTTCCAGGCTCGGGTCCCGTCCGGCATTTTATTTTTCATTTAGGAGAATTTAATACAAGTGAGAACATAATAATTATAATAATCATGCTGAGATCATCTTTAAAAAAAATCTTTCTTTTTCTTTATCAAAAATCCAAAAACATTTATCCCCTATTTATAAAAAAATCCAAAAACATTTATCCTCTCTTTATCAAAAAGCCAAAAATATTTTGCCTTCCAATCTAAAAAAAAATGGCAAAAATATTTTCATCCTTTTTCTCAAAAAATATATTCCATTTTGCGCCTTCTCAAGTCGATCGCAAGCCCTTGGCATGGCTCCTTATTGGCTTCGATCTTCAGTCAAATCACCCCGGAATTCTGTCCATTCCCCTATTACTTCTTTCAAGTCCTAAATACATCCCCCTTCCATGGAGAACACAGATCAAGTACCCATTGTGCATCCATATCTGATGGCAGTCCTAGCTCGGCTCGTGTCCAATTTTGACAACCTCAAGACTGAGGTCCGAGAGATGCAACAAAAATATATTCCCGTTCCTCAAGAGCCCGAGTCCCTATTACCTCGTGCTATGGATCCACTCGAGCCTATTTGGGTTCCCTAAGAGTATCAACACGCTCCACGTGCCCCTCCTCCTAATGGGCCGCCGCCTGCCCAGCTTCCAATGCGGAACCTTGCCGAGCATGGGGCCAACTTGCCTATGATCATTAATCCGAAATAGGAGGAGTTGAATAAGGTCAAAGAAGACCTCAAGATGCTTACTAAGAAGTTTGACTTAGTCAAAATCTCTGGGAATTACATGGACTACACCCACATGTATCCTTATCCTAAAGCGAGGCTACCCGAGAAGTTCAAGATGTCAAATATCAAGAAATTCAGAGGAAGTGGACCCCCGATTGTTCATCTCCACAGCTATCACCGTTCCATGACCCTACTAAGGGCTTATGAAGAAGTGATGGCCCAATTTTTTCAGCAAACTCTGAAGGATAGTGCCCTCCAATGGTTTTTATCTCTCGAAGAGTCTAGAATCGTAGTTAGGAGGATGTAGCCCGAGAATTCATGTCACAGTACAAATACAATAAAGAGCTTGAGGTCACCCACCGGGATTTAGTGCTGCTAAAATAGAACTCTGGGGAATCAGTCATTAACTTCATAGCCCGATGGAGGAAAAAAGCACCAACCATGACCAATCGACCTTTCGAGGAAGAACAAGTCACTATAGTGAAGAAGAATTTCTTACCCCATGTTCGAGCAACCATGGGAGGATAATACTATCCCCATTTTCGAGCTCTCAGAGAAGAAGGAGTAGAAATCGAAGAAGGTCTTGCTAAAACAGATGTGGAACCAAAGAAGGTGTCCGGACAGTTCACCCCCAGAAAATATGATAAGCCTTCCAGTGCTACAGTCTCAAGTATCGACAATATCTCTCAACCAACCACCTCATGGGCACCAGAAAATCGTCCTATCCTAGTATGAAAAGAATACACCGACCTCCATGCTCCCCTCTCCAAAGTTTATCAAGACTTATTGAGCCGAAACCTTATCAAACCCTTAGATCCCCGTCCTTTGCCAAATCTGCTCCCAAGAAACTTCAAGGCAGATGCCCATTGAGCCTTTCACCAAAAAGGTGTCCATACCACCGACTAGTGCTTTCACCTTCGAAATGTAATCCAAGGTCTAATTGATCGGGGTACTATTGCCCCACCAGCTAATCCTAAGCCAAACACTACTCATAGATCACTCCCAAATCATAACAATGCTATCTTCGTAGAGATGAAATCAAGATTTGATCCCTCAACTCAAATCACACCCATATACTCTCTCAAACCTCTCCAAACCTGCCCACATTTCTTCCTATATCCTGCTAGCCTCACTGATCAAGCACTGTCACTCCTTACCAGAGCATGCATCACTGTCTGTACCCGTTCTGAACATGGAAGTATGGAATTATCTGAAGTCTTTAACCAACTCCTAGAGTTCGGGCTGAAATTGCCCTCACGGATGATCATTGATTGCCAGAGATTCAGTACGCTGTTCTTGGAAGCACCAAAATGGGCTTGAGAGTCAGACAGTTGGGTAGTATTAACCGATAAAGTCATCTTAGATGATGTTGTCCAGGTTATAGCAGAGATATTCAGGCGAACCAACGATATTTGCAGTATAACTGAGCTACTTGATACTCTGAAGCTACGAGGTCTCCTGGTCCCTTCACCCTTACATATCCCCACAGAATGGGAAGACCTGTATGAAAAAAGCCATTGAATTTATGGAATACAATGACTTTACATGGAAATACAGAATTATTGTTCGTCGGATGGGGGGAATAATTCAGAGATTCGAATGAAGAACAAGCTTTCAAGAAAACTTGCCCGGTAGCTGACATGTGTGAGATGATATCATTTCAAGAGCTTCTTGGAGAAATAAATAAGGTGGCGGAACAACTCGAGGTTGACAAGGAAATGAGATTCATGTTCTTCCCTTCTTCAGTAAATTACATGACCAGACCAGGGAGGCATTACCAGATTCCAAGCTCACTACCAGCCAATGACAAGGGAAAGGGCACTGAAAACCTTCCTATGCCAGAGATGACCCTCGAGGAGAGTAAGATCCTCGATCAACTACAGAAAACTTAATCTAACATCACTCTATGGGGGATTTTCATGTCTTCTCAGCTGCACAGAAATTCTTTGATCAAAGAAATGTTTAATCAAGTTGCTCACTAGACCCACAGTTTCTCCTTCTACCACACCAGAAGACGCGGTAAATTTAGTCGGATCCTTGACCTCTACCTGAATGCTATCCTTTTCTGAAGAAGAAATACCCAATATTTGGCCAAACCACAATCGTGCACTCAACATCTCCATCAAAGTTATGGGGAAGGTTGTACCACTCTCTTTTGTCGATAATGGATATGCCTTGAATGTCTACCCACTAAGAACCTTCAAATATTTAGGACTGAAAGAAAGCGACCTCGCTCCAACCTCCGTTGATGTACGTTCCTACGATAATACCCGTTGGGAGGTGATGGGATCCATAAAGCTTGTAATAAGGGTTGGACCTATAATCCTTGTCGTCGAATTCCAAGTTATTGACATCCCAGTTTGTTTCAATCTATTTCTAGGATGACCTTGGCTCCACGATATCAAGGGTGTGTTTTCCTAGCTCCATCACAAATTGAAGTTCTTTGCCAACGGACAAGTCATCACTATTTTGGGCAATAACGACAATACCGAGGGTGAAAGTACTAGCAATATGATCCTTGAGATACAACACGGGTCAAATGATATGCTCTTATCAGGATTCCGAGTTGAGCCACTTCTGCTCTCGGAAGGGGACGATTTCAAAGAAAGGGTTTGTCTAGAATACGACTCTCATCACAACCTGAATGTGATTCAGATGTCCAGGAACATGCGCTTCATGCCCAAACTGGGGCTAAAACAAAGACAACAAGGTATGCTTGAGCCGATTGAACTGAAGAAAGCTTTCCCTCCTTATGGTTTGGGGTATCAACCATCAGAACAAGAGCTCAGAATGATCCTCCAGTCTCAACCAAAGAGAGGACTAGACTGCATTCAGACTATCCCAGGTAACTCCTTGAATGGACGATTCATCAAAGAGGGCGAAGATTTCTCCTTTTGCGGCTGTCTAGAACCATGGTATGACCATACAGACAAGAAGATGAACCCTGGAATGGAGATCTTTTTTCAATACAGCTACCCATGGGTCGAGAGTTCCCAACACAATGTATAATCGTTCATCAAAGATACCGAAGAGAATAAGGAAAGTGACTCCGAACATTCCTTCAACTTACAGACACTGGGGCTAACACTCTATGTGGTTCACTCAGGCACTACATCAACGGATCCATCCCAACTGATTAAATCTTCTAATACACCTCTCCTCAACTAGCATGCTGTGCCAGTTCTACCTGTTGAAGTCCCTCCTAATCCCAATGTTTACCCTATTTCTTCTTCTGTTGTCTATCCTCGCTCAAATGTAATCGAGTACTCCTTTGATGAGGTTCTCAATGATGTTTTTCCTATCAATGAAATAAATGAAGATTTTGAGTATCTTGGTGTGCCTTACATTAACTGTTTGGATTCTAATCAAACTTTTGATGATGGTGATTTTGCAAATGAATAATTCATAACTGATCGAAATAAGGTTAATAATAAACAATATAACCGCATTCAAGTTAATAAAGAAGAGACTGTTATTGTTAACCTCGATTCTAGTAGACAACAACGCGAGATTAGGATAGGGGCTACCCATGACGAGCATGAGCATGCACACCTCGAAGAATTGCTGAAGGAATTCATGTATGTCTTCGCATGGTCCTATGACGATATGCACGACATTGATCCTGAAATAGATCAACATGATATCCCCACTCTCCCAGATTACAAGTCGGTTAAACAAAAGTTGATAAATCTCTGTACCGAATGGTCGCTCAAGGTCAAAGAAGATGTGGTCAAACAGTTGAACGTAGGCTTCATTCGTGTGATCGAATATCCCACGTGGCTAGCTAACATAGTGCGTGTGCCAAAATTAGGAGGGAAGGTTCGGATGTGTGTAGACTACCATGACTTGAACAAAGCCTCTCCAAAGGATGATTATTCATTACCCAATATCAACATGTTCGTGGACAATACAGCCAGTCATGCTCTCAAGTCATTCATCGATGGGTTTACCGGATACAACCAAATCAAAATGCACTGAGACCACCAAGAAAAGACCGCATTCATCACCCCATGGGGAACCTTTTATTATATTATTATGCCATTTGGTCTCAAGAACGCTAGGGCTACTTACCATAGGGCTTCCACAACCATCCTGCATGATTTGATTCATAAAGAAGTTGAGGTCTATGTGGATGATATGATTATCAAATACAAGACTAGAGAAGGTCATGTTCCCACTCTCCGAAAGTTCTTCGAACGAATGAGACAGTATCAGATGAGACTCAATCCACAGGAAATGCATCTTCGAAATTACAAAGGGAAAACTCTTGGGATTCATAGTCAGTGAGAAGGGGATAGAAGAAGATCCTTCCAAGCTTAAAGCCATACTTAAGATTCCACCTCCCCGAACAGAGAAAGAAGTTTGAGGTTTCCTTGGGAAATTACAATACATCACCCGGTTCATCAGCCAACTAACCCCCATCTGGGAACCTATCTTCAAACTCCTCCGAAAGGATTCAACTAAGGTTTGGAACGAGGCCTGCCAAGAAGCTTTTGACAGAATCAAATAATATCTAACCCAACCCCCGGTACTCATGCCACCACAGCCTGGTCTCCCCTTGCTGCTATACCTAACCATAACCGACACTGCAACTAGGGCTTTGTTAGACCAATACCTTGAAGCTTCCCATAAAGAAAGAGCCATCTATTATGCCAGTTACAAATTGGTCGGATACGAGGTCAATTACACTACTTTGGAAAAGGCATGTGTCGCACTTGTCTAGGTCACCCAAAAGTTACGGCACTACATGCTCGCCTTCCCCATCAAACTTGTATCCCGAGTGGACCCCATCAAATACCTACTTGAGAAACTCGCCTTGTCCAGCTGAATGGACCGATGGTTGATGCTTCTAGCCAAGTTCGATATTGTGTACGTCACGCAGAAAGCCATGAAAGGAAGATCCATCTCTGACTACCTCGCTGATTACCCCATGGATGAAGCCGATGTCTGGATCTCTGAATTTCCATATGAAAACATCCTCTCCACTGCCCAGTTAAATCTCCGATGGCAAATGTTCTTTGACGGCGCTGCCAACAAAAAGGGATATGGCATTGGGATACTTCTGATCGCCCCAGATGACTCCCACACTCCCATCGCCATCAAGCTAGATTTCCTTTGTACCAATAACATGACTGAATACGAGGCATGCACGATAGGCCTCAAATTTGCTCTCAAGAAAGGTATTCAATGCCTAGACATCTATGGGGATTCCGCCTTCGTCATCGATCAAGTGCTCAAAAAATGGAGAGTTAAGGACGAGAAGCTCCAACCCTTCCATGCCCACTTAGAATAACTAGCCTCCCAATTCTAAGACACCACCTTCCATTACCTACCTTGAGAAGCATATAACCTAGCCGATGCCCTTGCTACCTTGGCCTCCATAGTTGACATGCCTAAAGGAATAACAATGACCCCCTTCCTTGTTCAAAAGAAAGACAAACTAACCCACTGCTACCACATTTAGCTCTTCACCACAGAAGATCCCGAGCTATCCAATTGCTGATACTATGATATCTAGCGCCTCCTCAATCATGGTAGGTATCCCAAGGGTTCCAACAAGAAGGATCGAGAAACCCTTTGAAGACTGGCCACCCAGTACATCATCTGTCACAAAATCACTACTCAAAAGGAACTTCGATGGAAGTCACATACACTTTATCGCAGGGTCTAACATTAAGAAGATAATCCACAAGATCCACAGTGGGGAATGCAGACCCCACATGAATGGCCACATTCTTGCCAAGAAGATCATCCAATAAGGCTACTACTGGACCACCATGACCCAGGATTGCACCGCCTATGTCCGGAGATGCCTAAAATTCTAATAATTCTCTAACCTTCAGCATCTTCCTCCGCGTGAATTATACAACATGACCTCTCCCTTGCCATTCTCCATTTGGGGCATCGACATCATAGGGAAGGTTACACCGAGGGCTTCCAATGGACATGCTTTCATCCTAGTTGCTATTGATTACTTCATTAAACGGGTTAAAGCAGAGTCATACACGGTGCTAAATGCCAAGAAAGTGGCCAAATTCATCAAGAAAAACATCATCTGCCGATATGGGGTCCCACACTAGCTAGTATCAGATAACAGGTTGCATTTCGAGGCAGAAGTCATAGAAATGGTCATGAGTATGGGATTTAGAGACAAAAATCTTCTCCCTACCGACCTCAAACCAACGGTGCAGTCAAAGCCTCCAATAAGAACCTCAAGGCCATTATCAGTAAGATGACAGAAAGCTATCGAGATTGGGCCGGCCGGATCCCGTATGCCCTCTGGGGCTACCGAACCTCAATTCAATCCTCTACTGGGGTTACCCCTTACTCTATAGTTTACAACATGGAAGCAGTCCTTCCCATGGAGCTATAAATACCCTCGTTGCGCATCATGCTTGAAAACGAGGTCAGTGAAGAAGACTGGAGCCAAAGTCATCTTGACGAGTTGACCCTCCTAGATGAAAGGAGATTAAAATAGGTATACCATATACAACGGTACCATTGTCGAATATCGCGATCATTCAATAAGAGAGTCAAGGACCGTGGTGTCCAAGAAGGGGACCTAGCCCTCAAAGAGATAATAGAACCTATCTGGGACCTCAGAGGGAAATTCCAGCCCAATTGGAGCGGCCCATACCTTGTAAAGAAGATCATGTTCGGTGGTGCCGCCATGCTCATCGACTTATATGTGGAGGAAATGGCTCGTCTAGTCAACCTGGACCGTCTCAAGAAATTTTACCCCTAGTCCGAAATCTCGGCGTGGTATAACTTTTCTCATATCCCTTCTATTCTAAAAAAAATCTTCATTTCCCTCTACCCAAAACTACGTGGGCCTGATCCTCAGCAAAACCATTTTCAAACAATTTAAATATCTTCAAAACCCCAGAGGTACGTAGGCAGCTCATTCACCTTACATGGGCACAACCCTTTCTTTTTCACAAAATACTATTCTTTTCTTATTTCCGAGAACAACAGTCCATTGTAACATATACTTGAACAAGAGGATTACGTATGCCTTAGCAATCGGTATAGATAATTCAAAAACATAAAACTCATCAAAAGGCACAGCTGGATGATCAAAAACTTGTTTATTTCACTAATAAGACATTATAGTACAAATTACATGAGAAAAGGAACGAATAACTCCCTTCCCCCTACCTTCCAAAAAAAGCCAAAATAAAATCCCCACATTGATTCCCTATTACAAAATAAACTCTCCAAGAGTTATATCCACAGCTACCAGAGGAGCCCACTCCGTCATCATCATTTGCATCCTGGGGTCCCCAAGCTTCCCCTTCCTGAACAGAGTGCCGCAGGTGCTCCATGGACTGATAAGCCCGAAAAAGCTTCAAAAAAACCGCAACACCTCCCTCCATGGTATTAAATAAGACAAGCCACCTTTGTCCAGTCTCCACTGCCAACATCTTCTGACCACTCTCCTCCACACCGACTTTATATAATCCTCAGGGATATGCCAAACTCTCTCAACAGACTGAGAAGGGCGAGTCGATGGACTTCGATTCTCCCACATAGAGCCAAGCCACATGCGCAGATGCTCAGTCAAATCTTCTATCGGAAATAATTCTAGTGTCCGAGGTTGCACGACCTGTTCCCAGCCAAATTGACACAGAAGCTGCCAAGGGAAATAGAAAGAGGTATGTCTAAGACTAACCAGCCGGACATACGGGTATTCTCCCAGCTATAGATTAGGTAGCAACTGTCCCCACCAAGGCACTGACCAGCACAAATTTAGAGCCCCGTGCTCCACTAACCAGTTCTCTCAACTCCCGATGACCAAGCCAACGCTGATGAAATAATGCAAAAAGAAATTGGGTACAACCGACAAAGGGTATTCCGGAGGAGTCACCAGGTGGAGTCTCTCAGACAACCACATGAACAGCATCACGGGGCTACCCCTCAGAAAGTCATAACGACCATCTCGCTTGGAATCCAGACCATTCAAAGTCTTCGTCAGTATCACTGCCATAGTATTGCGACGATATGACATCCATGAAGTAATGGCTGCAAGTTGCGGGTCCACCAGCAGTTCCCCAGTCACCAGCAGCAATTTTGATACTAAGCCCAAAACAACGGCTCTGGTGTATCCAGCATCGCCAGCCTCCTACAAATGCACGGACTGTAACACCACCGAAAGGGAGATCATTCCCCTGGCAACCAGTGGTCTAGACGCCGAAGGCGAAATACGAAGAAACCCAACTAACAAATCCCTGGGAGAACGAAAAAACTTAGGAAGAGCTAAAGCAACACTTGAATTTATCCCCAGCATGGCAGAAAATTCCTCGTAGGTAGGATAAACTTCATCCAACCCAAAACGTAATACATGGTCTTCAGGGTTCCAAAATTTTACTACTACCACCAACATGTTCCACTCAATGGGCCGCTTGCTCCACAAAGAAACTCGACGCATATTGAAAGCGTCATAGTCAACATTATAAGAGCACATTGCTTCCAAGACTTCGAGGTAGTTAGAAAACTCAATCCTACCAGGGAGAGCCATCTTACAAGACTAAGAAATGGTAGGCAAGTAAGTAAGAATGTGAAGGTGTGATGAAAACACTCCACCCTTACCCGTTTTTATACTTGAAAACCCTCACAAAAAACATGACCCTTATAGCAATCGGAGGAAATCCTACCCCACAAAGTACAAGAGGCTGAAGAAGGCACTAATCAAAGCTTTGAATTGATGGTACTGGACTTGACTGCCGATAGGTAGGACAATGGTCTTACCGATCTGCAACCCCCTATTTTTGGAAATTTTCCTTTTTCCTTTTTTGTCAAAATCAGAAGCTGAATAAAAAATAAATTGATATTCTCAAATAGAATTTCAAAAATTCTCTTCCACCCCTATATAATTTCTCATTTTTAAACTTTCCTCCAAATCACAAAAATATCTCTTTTTACGGTCTCAGAAGCAAAGTAAGAGCGCATGTGCATGCATTCACCATTAACAAAAGAGAGTAAAAAAAAACATTGCATTGCATATATATATTCTTCTGTGTTATATCAAATTTTGCAGGAAATAAAAGAAAAGAAAAAAACAACGGGACTCAGCCCGAACCCACATTCTCTCTCTCTCCCTCTCTCTAAGAGATTCCACCCCTGTGACATGCTCTCTTTCCCCTACGGCGAGACGACACACCACCACTACCCGAGCCAGAGTCCTCCCCGATAGAAGAAGACGACATCAAGCAAGAAGGAATCGGGACCACATCCCGAATATGGGCAGTTGCCGAAGATATCCAGTCCCTAATATCCCTCAGCCAAGTGTTCGACACCCGGACTTGCTGCAAGTAAAAGGAAAAATCAGTATCAAAGCAAAAAAGATCAAAACAGAAAAGAAACCAAAAAGAGGAAAAGAACAAAAAGGTATATTACAGGATAAAGAACCTCCTCTGTCAAACCCAGATCCTCCGGATCCATCACATGAGGACGATGAAACATGAGGATCATCCCTCCATAAACCCGTCGAATGTTGTTTGAAAGAGTATGCAATCGAACGAACGGAACCACTGAAGTCTCCACCGCCGCAAATGTCGGCCGACCACCGCTGCTGTGGGAAGACCCCACCGCCTGACTCGAACCCTCACGAGGGAAAGGAAATGCATCATATATACTGGGCGCCATCAACCATCTCATCACAAAGTCCATATAGTCATACGCCACAGCCGTATCAGTGTATAACAGGTAGGACTCATCAATCATCACCGCGATCCTCGCATCCTCCGATAATAACTTCTCCTGCCTCATGGACGTAGGAGGCCGCGCAGGTTGCACCATCACCTCCTTCTCAGCAATCTGCAGAACCACCCTCTCCCCAAGATACCAAGAATGGCCAAACTCATGCGCCAGTAAATGCCTCATCTGCGCGTTCACCCCAGTCGCCCCCGTATCCTAAATGGTTGCCCCCAAAGGGTAAAAAGTCACCTGAAAATCCGCAGCAGGCATAAGTCAATATAGAATCAAAACATGCAAAAACCAAGACAGAAGAGGAAAGAGTCTTACCCTACCACTGGTCAGGCCATTCAAGACCTGACGCACCGCCTCCAGAGAAAGAGATCCCTTCAACTGTCGATTGGCCTTACAATCGACAAAAGTCCCTAACAGTCTCGTCCTTCAGGGCAATCAGCTGGGTATTGCACCCAATCACCTCATAGAACCATGTCTGCCAAAGACAAGAATTCATAATCAAAGAGATGCATAAGGAAAATGTGAATACATGAAAGGAGAATGCACAAACTGAAGAATACCTCAAGAAGATACGTGGCTCCAGTAAAAGTTTGTCGGCAGCACCGGCTGAATGCATCCAAAGAAAAATAGAGGGTCGCCAAAGTTAGGCTCCCCCAATCATAGAGAGGGATGTTAGAAAACATCCTCAAGTACGACAAGAACCACAAATGGACGACGTCGTCGCTCGACGCCACCATGAAACCTCCCAGCACCATTAATATGAACAATCGGGCCATCTGCCTTACCTGCAACCCATCCTCCACATCAACCACCCTACTCAACAAAATATCTTTCAGCAAGGAAAGCCGGATGGAATCCCTAGAAACTATCCTCCCTACGTCACTGAACGCCACCCGCACTGCCTCCGGCCTGACCCGCAGGGAGAGATCCACTTCTATCTGCTCTCCATCAGAATTCAGTACCAATAGCTGCTGCACGTCTATGGGAGTCACGGTAATCTCCCCAAAGCCAAAATGGAAAGTATGGGTAGTATCCCACCATATCTCCCCCAGAGCGCATAAGACCGCTGTCGAACGAGGCGTCTCATCCAGCGCAGACGCCAACCTCCCAAAACCCGCTAATGATACCACCCAACGTACCACAGGTGGAAGATGTTCCCAGACGTCCTTAAGCCCAGTCGTCCCACGGGCACGCATGTTATTCAAAAAGATATCAGACTGTCAAAAGAAAAAACCTTGTCAAAAATTCAAGAAGGAAGGAAAAATATCCAAGAAAAAAGAGAAGAATGCCAAAAGTTAGGCTACTTACATAACCGTCGGAGCTCACCACCCTCGAAGAGCGATGACGTGATGGCTCCCGTAGCAAGGTCGGCTCATCCTCAAGTGGCTCGAATGCATCAAAGGAATTCTCATTCCTCAAAGTAAGAGGCACCCTGGGCCTCCACTCCACGTTCGCCCAATCATCAACAGTCAGTCATTACCTATATGCTGCAGTGCTCACAAAGGCGGCCATTTCTTAGAGATTAAAATGCTATAAAAATTTGTAGAGGAAAATCACAGAAAGAGAGAAAGCAAGAAGCTGTGAAAAATGAAGGGAATTAGCCCCCTTTATATAGGATGCCAAGGGTCATGCCGATCGGCATTGACCCCCTAACCACCGATCGGCACTGCCCCTTTACCTTCCCGAGGCAGTCCAAAAGTTTGTGCCACTGCCGAATGGCACCCTCTGCACCATGCCGACCGATACCCCCCTTAAAATTTCGTACAAAAATTCCCAAAAAATCTTGAAAAATCCTCAGAAAATTCCTAAAAATCATCGAAAAGATTTAAAACATTTTCACCAAGAAAATTTTGCATTTTCTCAAGTGAAACCCCTAGTTCCCCAGTGTAAATCTCAAAAGCCAAGTGAATCTCCTCCCGGCAAAACCCCCGAACGATCTCTAAGGATCACCTCCTATGCCCCAACGGTCTCAAACCTCCCCGAGTAATACGTCCAAAACCTGGACCACTTAATCACTTCCCCAGTAGAATTTTAGTTATCCCTCCGTAAAATCTCCAAAATCACAAGGATTTCACTAGCCATCAGCTCCTCAGCTCAAATCAAATTCACAAGGTAACTTCCCCGGTAGAGTTCCCCGAGAATATCTTATCTTTAAGCTCGCAGAATTAGCTTCGACCCGCAGAATTGGTCATCTCATCTTTAAGCTCACAGAATTGGCTTCGACCCGCAGAATTGGTCATCACAACTTAAGCCCGCGAAATTGGCTTCGACCCACAGAATTGGTCATCTTAACTTAAGCCTATAGAATTAGTCATCGTAACCTAAGCCCGTAAAATTGGCTTCGACCCACAGAATTGGTCATCTCAACTTAAGCCTGAAGAATTGGTCATCCTTATTTACTTACCGTAGAATTGGCTTTGACCCGCAGAATTGGCCACCTCATCTTTAAGCCTGCAGAATTGGTAATCGCAACCAAAATTGGCTTCGACCCGTAGAATCGGTCATCCCCAGCACCTCCTTAGGAATTGACCTAAACCTTTCCTCCAAACCGTCCATAGTATACCCCCCTTAGGTCCTCAGAATCAGCCTTGACCCTCTGAATTAGTCATCCGTACCCCCCAGGTCCTCAGAATCGGCCTTGACCCCCTGAATTGGTCATCCTATTTTCAAAAGCATCGTGCGGTGTCTATTCGACGGCTATCGTTTGTACCAAACTCACCCGTTGAGTGGCTCGGTAGACACCCCATTCTATTACCCATTAAACTCTCCTTAGATCCCTAGCGCCTCCCTTCATCACTACAAACCCAAGTCATACCCCGAGTACTGACCTAGAAGCCATCAGGCGCTCCCAGGCTCCATTTGACCAAAAATTAAAATTCTTCAGCTCGACTAATACTGAATGAATCTTCAAAGGTCACTCAATTCCCTTTCCAACAGTCCGTCCTTTGTGCGATTTCGACTTATCATGCGGACGAATGACCCGTTTTCCCTAAAACTCGATCTAGAGGTCACCGAACGCTCCCGGACTCCGTTTGACCAAAGTCAAACTCTTCAATTTGACTGATACTGAATGAATCTTCAAAGGGCACTAAATTTCTTTTCCAATGGTCCATCCCGTGCACGATTCTGACTTACGGTACGGACGAATGATCCGTTTTACTCCGAGAGGTCACCGAATGCTTCCAGGGCCCGGTTGACCAAAGTCAACTCCTCGAACCAGATCAAACTCTTTGGAATGTCGAAGTACATCTCCAAAACTTTACAATGGTCCACCTCGTGTGCGATTCAGACTTACCATGCGAATGAAAGATCCGTTTGCGCCCGACGATTCCCCATCTAATGGACCGACGAGCGCTTCCGAGCCACATTTGACCCAAAGTCAGCTCCCTAACCCGGGAGCATTCCAAAGGACTTTCGAAGGTCTCTGAATTACCTTGCCAATGGATTAATGGTTTGCACTCCGCGGCCAATTTTTCGAAAAGGTCAGAAAGACACTGCCAAACGGTAGGTCCCAAACACTGCCTATCGGCAGTGTGCCTAAACACACCTACCGATTGGTAAGACTAGGGCTATGCCGATCGTAAATTCCGTAGGCCTATAAAAAAGGAGGCCATGTCCTCATTGCAACGGGAGCCCAGATCTGAAACATATCACTCTCATCAAATCCAGAAAACCTCTCTCGAAGTCAGCGTGATTTTCACATCCAAAACCCTTTCCAACTTTCAATTCTCATCATCTTTTACATCAAACTTGGTGAATTCACTACCCTCCATCATCATCCAAGTGCAACGGCTTCTCTCCAATATTCAAGATCAAGCTCAAGAACTTCAAGAAGGTCCGATTTTCTCAATTCTCTCCTTAAATTCCTATAAATTTATATTAACTTGTTTTATTACTTAGCACGTTTATTCTCCCATCTCACATATCCTAATATACCTTGTATTTAGTATTATTGCACATCTCTTATTTTCATAAAAAACCAAAAAATAAGAAAAAACGGGTTTGCTCATAAATTCCAAACGGGAATTCTCACACTTTTCTTACACTTTTCTCACAACTAAAACACTTTTTTACACACACACACACACACACACAAATAAGAGAATTCCCTGGTTTGATTTATGGGATAAATCCCACCCCTCATTTTTCATGCGAACTACGTGGATTTTGATGCCTCTATAGGCTACGTGGGCATCTCAGGGTAAAGCCTGAGACTCAAGTCATATTCTCACTTTTTCTCTCATTTTTTATTTTCTCGAAACTCAACTCTCTTAGATTACATATATTTATATATACATATATTTGTTCTTAGTGGCGTACTATTCCACATACATTATCGTTCCATTATAACGATCAACGCAAGGATGATCGCGTAAATTCTATTTTCTAATATTATCATTAAATTCCTACAGATGACTCGCGTTATCTCTTTCATGGTACAAGTCGATGACTCATATCTCCACTACATATACACATGCACACATATCATGGGAAAATAAAGGAAAATAGCAAAAACCCATGAGAGACCGTAAGGGCGGAATGGGTGCGTAACACCTTTCCATTTTGTAACTTTGCCTCCGGACCCTTTTCGAATCATTTTAGTTTCGTATCCATCAGTATGTCTTTGGATGATGTCTTTCGAGTTGGATCCCTTTCTTTTGTCTGTTTTGAGTAAAATAGACTGGTGACTCAATCTCTCTATATTTTTTACCTCATTCAACGACGCCGGCTGAAGCGCTCTCGAGAGGGACGCGCGGGATCTAGGATCCTCATGCTCCCGTCCGCCACGAGGATCGAGGATGGACACACTACCGCTCTACTATCTAATATTCAAACTCCGCTTCCTGAACCTCATAACCTTAAATATGCCTTATCTCAACCACCACTACATTAAAAAATAATCTGGCACAATTTAAAACTGTGCCAGATCAATCTGGCATGCTTTTGAACTGTGCCAAAATCAGGTGTTACAAAATGGCCATTTTTTTCTGGCATAGTTTAAAAGTGTGCCAGATTTGACCAAACATGAACACTTTTGGCACACTTTAAAATTGTGCCAGAACTTGATATTTCTGCCACACTTTTGGCACACTTTATAACTATGCCAGATTGAATACATTTTGGTACTCTTTAGGCACAGTTCAAAACCATGCCAAAATTTGATACACTTTTGGCACGATTTTAAACTGTGCCAAATTTTTTTGGATCAAAGAAAAAAATGAATTATTTGAAAACTAGAAAATTCACAAATTGCGAATCTTGAAATTTATTGATAAACGAATGTAGATACAAACTTCAAAATATTACAAGTATTAATAGTTCACAAACCAAAAAAATTGGGCTGAGTTTTATCTATTTTTTGGAAATTTTAAAACCTGCTAATATAATACTTGCGTAATGTAAAGCCCGCACGACCATATAATATAACAATAAAATTACAAAATCCCGCACGGGCATAAAAACTAACAATAAAACTACAAAATCTCACACGGCTATAAGAAAAAAAAATTCCTGAATATTAACAACATTAAGTAAATAATCCCCTTGTTCTACACCATTGACTTCGCGTGTTCCACGTAGATAAAATTTAACGACAAAATGGTATCCTGCAAAACAATAAGATGTAAAAAGGAGATAATTTTAGTAACCGAATAATTTAAAAAAAAATCTTATTCAAGCTACGAAATAAAATTATTATTGTATTCTCAAATCAAAATTCTTCTGACTACGTGGTCAGCTCCTACGAGTTACGCTAGTCCCATGCGAGGTGTTAGTGCCTCTTACGAGTACATTTGAGGACTAGTTTGAGTTTTCACCCTTTAACGTATTATTTTTAAGCCTAATATAGATATTTTTAAATTATCATCATATTCTCAGACCGAGAGACCCCTGATAACCCTGTCAATTCCTACGAGTTACATTAGTCACGTGCGAGGTGTTCGTGCCTCTTACGGGACCTCTTGGGGGCTGATTTGGATTTTCACCCTTTAATGACATATTTTTAAACCTAATCTAGATATTTTTAAATTATCATCATATTCTCAAATCGAGAGACCCGCGACTACGGGGTCAATTCTTACGAGTTATATTTGTCCCATACGAGGTGTTCGTGCCTCTTACGGGACCATTTGGGGTATAGTTTAGGTTTACACCAACTAACGACATGTTTTCAAGCCAAAGTCTAGATATTTTAAAATTATCATAGTATTCTCAAACCATCTATCCCACAACTTCACGGTCAGTTCCTACGAGTTACATTGGCTCCGTGTGAGGTGTTAGTGCCTCTTTCGAGGTTGTTTGAGGACTAGTTTGAGTTTTCACCCTTTAACGTCTTGTTTTTAAGCCTAATCGAGATATTTTCAAATTATCTTTATATTCTCAAACCGAGAGACTCGGGACTACGCGATTAATTCATATGAGTTACATTAGTCACATGCGAGGTGTTCGTGGCTCTTACGGGGTCGGTTTTTATTTTCACCCTCTAATGGCTTGTTTTTAAGCCTAATCTAGATATTTTCAAATTATCATCATATTCTCAAACTGAGAGATCCACGACTACACGATCAATTCTTATGAGTTACATTGGTCTCGTACGAGGTGTTCGTGCCTCTTACGGGGCCATTTAGGGCCTAGTTTAGGTTTTCACCCACTAACGACAAGTTTTTAAGACAAAGTTTAGATATTTTAAAATTATAATCATATTCTCAAACCATATGTCCCGTGACTACACGGTCAGTTCCTACGAGTTACATTGGCCCCGTGGGAGGTGTTAGTGCCTTTTACGGGGTCGTTTGAGGATTAGTTTGAGTTTTCACCCTTTAGCATCTTGTTTTTAAGCCTAATCTATGTATTTTCAAATTATCATCATATTCTCAAATCGAGATACCCGTGACTATGCGATCAATTCCTATGAGTTACATTGGTCACGCGCGAGGTGTCCGTGCCTATTACGGGGCTATTTGGATGTTGGTTTTGGTTTTCACCTTTTAACGACTTATTTTTAAGCCTAATCTAGATATTTTCAAATTATCATCATATTCTCAAATCGAGAGATCCGCGACTATGCGGCCAATTCCTATGAGTTACATTGCCCCCGTGCGAGGTGTTCGTGCCTCTTACGGGGCCATTTGGTGTCTAGTTTGGGTTTTCACCCACTAACGACATGTTTTTAAGCCAAAGTCAAGATATTTTCAAATTATCATCGTATTCTAAAACCATATGTACTGTGACTACACATTCAGTTCCTAAGAGCTATATTGGCCCCATGCGAGGTGTTAGTGCCTTTTACAGGGACGTTTGGGGGGTCGTTTGAGTTTTCACCCTCAAACGGCATGTTTTTAAGAATAATCTAAATATTTTTAAATTATCTTCATATTCTCAAACCGGGAGACCCATGACTGCACCGTTAGTTCCTACAAGTTACATTGGTCTCGTGCGAGGTGTTCGTGCCTCTTACGAGGTCGTTTGGGGGCTGGTTTGGATTTTCACCCTTTAACGGCTTATTTTTAATTCGCATCTAGATATTGTTAAATTATTGTCAAATTATCAAATCGAGAGACCCATGACTATGCGGTCAATTCCTACGAGTTACATTGGCCCCGTGCGATGTGTTTGTACCTCTTACGGGGACATTTGGTGTCTAGTTTGGGTTTTCACCCACTAACGGCTTGTTTTTAAGCCAAAGTCTAGATATTTTCAAATTATCATAGTATTTTTAAATCATATATCTTGTGACTATGCGATCAATTCGTACGAGTTATATTCACCCTGTGCAAGATGTTAATGTCTCTTACGGAACCATTTTGGGGCTTCTTTGAGTTTTCACCCTTAAACGGCATGCTTTTAAGAATAATCTAAATATTTTTAAATTATCATCATATTCTCAAACCGAGAGACTCGTGACTACACGGTCAGTTCCTATAAATTACATTGGTCTCGTGCGAGGTGTTCGTCCCTCTCACGGGGCCGTTTGAGGGATAGTTTGGATTTTTCACCCTTTAACGACTTATTTTTAAACCTAATCTATATATTTTCAAATTATCATCATATTCTCAAATAGAGAGACCTGCGACTATGTGGTCAATCCCTACGAGTTTCATTGGTCCTGTGCGAGGTGTTCGTGACTCTTACGGGGACATTTGGTGTATAGTTTGGGTTTTCACCCACTAACAGCATCTTTTTAAGCCAAAGTCTAGACATTTTCAATTTATCATAGTATTTTCAAATCATATGTACCGTGACTATGCGGTCAATTACTACGAGTTACATTCACCCCGTGCGAGGTGTTAGTGCCTCTTACGGGACCGTTTAGCGACAGGTTTTAGTTTTCGCCCTCAAACGACATGTTTTTAAGAATAATCTAAATATTTTTAAATTATCATCATATTCTCAAACTGGGATACCCGTGACTACACGGATAGTTCCTTCAAGTTACATTGGTGCCGTGCGAGATGTTCATGCGTCTTATGGGACCGTTTGGAGGCTTGTTATGGTTTTTACCCTTTAACGACTTATTTTTAAGCCTAACCTAGATATTTTCTAATTATCTTCATATTCTCAAACCGGGAGAATCCTGACTACACAGTCAGTTCCTTCAAGTTACATTGGTCCCGTGTGAGGTGTTCATGCCTCTTTTGGGGTCGTTTAGGAGCTAGTTTGGGTGTTCACCCATTAACGACTTGTTTTTAAGCCAAATCTAGATATTTTAAAATTATTATCATATTCTCAAACTGAGAGACCCGCGACTATGCTGTCAATTCCTACGAGTTACATTGGACCTGTGCGACTCACTAACGACATGTTTTTAACCAAATGTCCCGTGACTACGCGGTGAGTTCCTACGAGTTACATTGGCCTCGTGCGAGGTGTTAGTGCCTCTTACGAGGCTGTTTGTGGGCTGGTTTGAGTTTTCACTTATCTAAAAGGAAATAATTTTTTTTATTAAATGTGTATGTTTTCTAATCTTTCTAGCTCCTTTAATTAGAAAACTATAACCACAAGATGAATAAATCGAACATGAACATAAAGAAATTTACAAACTTGTGATACCGGTGTGTCGATTTCAAAAGAGCCTACATATTCCATCGTCTTGCGTATCTCCGATATAATCTACATAAGGAAAACATAGATCAACATATGAATAATTGTTTTCTTTCACCCTCACTGTTATTTAAACTTTCGTATTACACTCTCACTTATATAATAATTTGAGATACACTCACAAAAGAATCGCTAAAGCTCACATAATGTAACGAAAGGCCCTCAAAATGACACTTAGATAGATTTACTAATGCTTTGCGGAATATATCTCAAACATACAAAAGAGGGGTTATAATAAATAAAAACTGAGCGCCCTACAATCAATACATGGATACGCAAGTAGCTATGAGGGTAAGCAATTCCAGACGAAGTCAGAAGATTTTAACACAATGATATTCGGGAAATGTAACATAATTGCAGCAAAAGAATGGTCGACCCGATTTAATTTCAATATAATAAGTTATATTTTGAAAAAAATTAGAAAAAATTCCATCTATTTATAGGGCAATTCGCCATATTTAAGAAAATAAATAGTAATAAATATATTATTACTTCATCATCGACATTGTATAAATAATTAAAAAGAACTTAATCCATCACGGGTTATAATTCGTGCCGCAACCAAAGGACTGCACAAATTTAGATATTATTTTTTCGACATTTTGCTAAAAAAATTAATTGAAAAGATAAAATGTTAGTGCGACAGTACTAAAACCAAATGATCTTGCGTTATATTCAAATAAGTTGGTACATATATGATAGAGGAATAAATGAATCACCTTAGGTTTAAATAAAACATTGGTCGTTACAAATTTTAAGACTTCTTTTTGTGAAGAAAACATACATAAAAGCATAATCTATAATTAGACCCTAAATAAAAAAAAAACATCAAGACACTTCAACTTGAAAAATAACCCATGTTTGAAACTAAAATAAAAAGTAAGCAACAAAATTCAAAATGCATGTGCACTGGGAGCCAAAGTATATGAAACATGAAAAGTCAAAAAATTACAATACCAATATATTCTCTACTAAATATAAACACAACTTTAAAAATATATTAAATCGTAAATAGAGAGAGAAACCGAAGCATTTGAAAATACCCGTTTGAATTCATACCTTGAATTTCTAAATAGAGAGAGAAACTGAAAATATCCAAATAGAAATTAAAATTGGTTGCGCTCATTAGTTCGATGGGTTCTTAGGTGTAGGTGGTGTATGGATGGTGGTTCCGGGTTAAATGGTATAGGTAGCGTATGATGGCAGTGTATTGTAAGGGTGTATGGTCGCGGGTTAAAATCCTTCATAATTTTATAAAAATGCAAACTGACTTTGACTAAAAGTGGAGACTCTAATATTAAATTCAAGTTTAGTTACTCTCAAAACTGAAAACAACATTAAGTTCACATCTAGATGGCTATTATAGAATCCCCACGAATGGGTGCAGGTTGGAAGAAGTCCTTTTTTATTTAGCCACAAAGGACCATAAAAATCTATGCAATTTTAAAAGACATATGAACAGAATGTTAGGAAAAAAGGATAATTAGATAGATTTCAACCAGTTTGAATAAAATAAAATAAAAATATAAATAAATAATACTAAAAGAAACAATATTCCACCCTAAATTACTCTATTTTATCTTCATAGCCAAACATAATTTATGTGTTCTAAACTTCCCTCTTTATCAGCCTTGGCTTTTATATTCTAACCCATTTATGTTAAAAAAAATAGTGTGTGGCATAACATAAGTAATCAAACCTACGCTACACAGATAGAGTTATTTAATTAAGAGCAAACCGTGTTTAGTTAAAAAAAAGTCCACTACTTAGCAACACACTTATTAGAATAAGAGAAAAGTATATATTCAAATTAGGAAAATGAAAGTTAATTACAACAAAACCCACAAATCAGAACTCTACTAACCCGATTAAGAAACGAAAAACACTACCTCTTGAATGAGAATTTTGGAATTAAACCAAACCACAAATATGTGAACGTAGATATCTGAAAATCGTCAGACTTGAATCATGGATCTGTGAATCGTAGATCTATGAATATTGTAGATCTCGAATGATAAACCATATCGAATAGATCTAGGACTAGTTTTTTTTTTTGTGTACGAACAGATACTGGTTTGATGGTGGATGGATGGTATAGGTGCTGGATGGATTGTGTTGATGGTGAATGGAGATGGTGTAGGTGGTGGATGGATGGTGGTGTCGGCTGGTGGTTTGGTTAGGCCGTGAGGGATTGTTGTTTGGTGTGGTGGCGTTGGGAGGTTGATGATGGTGGTTTGGGTGTTGAGAGTTTTGATGGGTTTACAGGATGGGGGTGGTTGATTGGTCCTGAACGGAGAGAGAGTGTTGACCGGAGAGAGAGAGTTGGCCGGAGAGAGAACAAGCTGAACTGTGAGTGGGGCAAGAGCGGGAGTGCTAAGAGAGAAAGCGGGAAACATATAATGTTTTTCTTATTTTTTTGGGGGGGTATTATATATTTTAGTAAGTGTACTCAATTTTGGCACACTTTAAAATAGTGCCAAATTTTGGCACTATTTTAAAGTGTGCTAAATTGCAATTAATTCGTGCCAAAATTTGGCATAGTTTTAAATTGTGCCAGATTTTTAATATCAGAAGGTGCCAAATTGTAGTTTTTGGTGTAGTGCACACTGGGTACCAGCCATGACAAAATAACTACAGGCCTTGGCTTGCAATAAAACTTCGACTTTAGTCCCTCGCACTCCAAATATGCATGTAATTGGCTCCAAATGGTTATTTCATACTGAACTTCTGGTAGATGGTTCTCTAGACAAATATAAAGCTCGGCTAGTGGCAATAGGTTTCAATCAGGTTGAAGGTATTGATTACTTGACACCTTTAGTCCAGTTATTAAGCATGACACCATAAGACTTATTCTTTCTTTAGTTGTTACTCACTAGTGGCCCTTACGATAATTAGATGTCGAAAATGCGTTTTTACATGGAATGCTTAATAAAGATGTGGTAATGGAGCAACCCCCTAGATTCATTGATTCTAATCAACCTAACCATGTATGTCTTCTGCATAAGGCTATCTATGGCCTTAAACAAGCTCCACGAGCTTGGTTTGATCGTTTAAGCTCTCATCTTTTATCTCTTGACTTCTTTTGCAGTAGGGCAGACCCTTCTCTTTTCATTTTGCATCATACCAGTGGAAGTGTTTTTGTTCTTATCTATGTTGATGATATAGTTATCACGGGAACAAACTCCTCCTTACTTTCCAATCTTATAACCAACCTGCCCTATGCCTTTAATTTAAAGGACTTGGGGTCTCTCTCTTATTTTTTGGGTATCAAAGTTGACAAATTTTCTGGTGGATTGTTCCTCAACCAAACACAGTATGCTTTGCAACTTTTATCTAAATATGGATTAACTACATACAAGCCTACACCTACTCCTGCAGTCTCCAAATCCAACTTTTCCTTAACTGTGTCACCACATTGCTCTCCTACTTATTTTTGCTCCATTGTTGGTGTCTTGTAATATTTAACCCTCACAAGACCTGATCTTAGTTATTCTGTTAACTCAATATGCCAACATATGCATAACCCACAACCTATTCATTTTCAAGAACTCAAATGCATTATCCACTATGTTTGTGGTACCGTCTCCCATGGCCTTTGCATCACGTCTTAATCATCTACATCCTTATATGGCTTCTCTGGTGCTAATTGCGTCGATTACCCTACTACCCGAAGCTCCACTTCTGGCTATTGCATCTTTCTTGGCTTGAATTGTATCTCTTGGGCTTTTAAAAGGCAACCTATGGTAGCCAAGTCCAGTTGTGAAGAGGAATACAAGGCTCTTGCGAGTGCTGCTACTGAAATTATGTGGCTGTAGATACAAAAATTAGACAGCTCACGTGGAGCAATTATATAAAGACACGTGACATCCTACGTGGCAAATACATATTATAGACACCCCATTCTGTTACCCCCTAACTCTCCTAAGGTCCCTAGTACCTCACTTCATCACTACAAACCCAGGTCATGTCCCGAGTACTGACGTAGAAGCCATGGGGCAATCCTAGGCTCCGTTTGACCAAAAAGTCAAACTCCTCAGCTCGACCAAAGATGAATGAATCTTCGAGGGGCACTAAAACCCCTTTGCAATGGTCCATCCCATGCATAATTCTGACTTACCATGCAGACGAACGATCCATTTGCGTCTGAAACTTGATCTAGAGGCCACCAGGCGCTCCCGGGCTCTGTTTGACCTAAGTCAACTCTTTATCTCGACCGAGGATGAATGAATCTTCGAAGGGCACTGAAACCCCTTTCCAATGGTCCACTCCGTGCGCGATTCTGACTTACCATGCAGATGAACGATCCGTTTGACTCCAAGAGGTCACCGAATGCTTCCAGGGCCCGGTTGACCAAAGTTAACTCCCCAAACCAGGTCAAACTCTTTGGAATGTCAAAGTAAATATCCTAAAATTTCCAACGGTCCATCTCATGCGCGATTCGGACTTACCATACGGACGAACGATCCGTTTGCATCCGAATGATTCCCCGTCCAATGGACCGACGAATGCTTTCGAGCCACATTTAACCCAAAGTCAACTCCCAAAACTAGGAGCAGTCCAAAGGACTTTCAAAGGTCTTTGAATTACCTTTCTAATGGTCTACCCCGTGCATGATTCTGACCAACGGTTTGCCCTCGGCAACTAATTTTCTTAAAAGGCCTCAAACACACTGTCAAACGGAAGGTTCCAGACCCTGCCTATCAGCAAGTACCGATGGGCAGGACCAGGTCTATGCCGATTGGCAGTGACCTGAGCCTATAAAAGGAGGTCTTCACCTCATTTGCAAAAGGAGCCCAGATCTGACACAAATCGCTCTCAGCGAATCCTAAAAACCTCTCTCGAAGGCAGCGCGATTTCAACATCCAAATCCCTTCTTAGCTTTCACTTTTCATCATCCTTTTCATAAAACTTGGTGAATTATCCACTCTCCATCATCATCTAAGTGCAAGGGCTGCTCTCCAACATTCAAGATCAAGCTCAAGATCTTCAAGAAGGTCCAACTTTCTCAACTTTATCTTAAATTATCCTAAATTCACAATAACTTGTTTTATTACTTAGTACTCTTTATTATCTCATCTCACATATCCTAATATACTTTTTATTTAGTATTATTGCACATCTCCTATTTTCATATAAATAAAAACCCAAAAAAATAAGAAAAAGAGGGTTTGCTCATAAATTCCAAATAGGGAGTCTCATACTTTTCTCACAACTAAAACACTTTTTATACACACACACACTCACAAATAAGAGATCCCCCATTTGGATTTATGGGATAAACCCCACCCCTCATTGTGTATGCGAACTATGTGGACTTTGATGCCTTTATAGGCTACGTAGGCGTCTCGGGGTAAAACCCGAGACTCGAGTCCTTTTTCTCACTTTTCTTTCATTTTCTATCTTTTCTAAATCCAATTTTCTTATATTCTATATACTTGTTCTTAGTGGCGTATTACTCTATAAGGGTTATTGTTCCATTATAACGATCAATGTAAGGGTAATCGCGTAAATCTTACTTTCTAATATTATTTTTATACCTTCATATGGATGACTCGCTTTATCTCTTCCATGATATAAGTTGAGGATTCCTATCTCCACTATATATATACACATGCACACATATCACGGGGGAAATATAAAGGAAAATAGAAAATATCCATGAGAGACCGAAAGGGCGGAATGGGTGCCTAACACCTTCCCATTTCGTAACTTAGCCTCCGAACCCTTCTCGAATCATTTTGGTTTCGCATGCACCAGTATGTCTTTGGATGCCATCCTTCAGGATGGCTTCCCCTGTTCTTTTGTCTGTTTTGAGTAAAATAGTCTGGCGACTCTGAATCTCTCTATATCTTTAGACCTCATTTCAAACGACGTCGGCCGAAGTTCTCCCGAAAGGGATGCGCAGGACCCGAGGATCCTTCCTTCGCGCTCTCGCCCGCATGGCGAGGATCGGGGATGGCCACAGTGGTGACTCGGCTGGGGAAGTATTTATATTTTGTGGGCTTGACTCTATTTGCATGGATGATATATTTGTTTATATTTCCCCCATATTTGCATGTTCCCATTTTTCTATGTGTATCCCATGCTTATGCTTATGTTCACACACTTATAGAAAATTCTCCATGTACACATCACACCACGTGCACCTAGGATCACATATATCCACATGTTGCACGCATCACCCATCCATACATGGTGTACCTTTGGTACTTGTACTTTGCTCCCTGTTTGGCATGATTCACACGACATCACCAAAGAGCATTGTTATTGACCAAATTTTATCCAGTAACTGGAGGGTCACTTCGTGATGGGCGCTTATCCGGCAGGTCGCAGTTAGCCTAAGCGATATGACTCTCACCTTCCCCATTGGCCAAGTACCTTCGGCGTATATCGAACGGTTCCCCCGCATCGTACCGCTTGACCAAAGTCATGACGCAAGGTATATCACAGGTAATTCGTTCACGTACTTCGAATATATCAAATTTTGTCTCACACGTACCGTCCCCATGAGGTATATAATGAGGCGATTCACGTACACTCAGGTATATCAAATGGCTTGTCCACACATACCGATTGCCCGAAAGAACAAGACATATATCATGGAAGTCATGCCAAAGTGGGGAACCCATGCCGATTCACCCAACCAATTGCATACCCGTATATAGGTGTCAAAACTAGGACATGCACTTTAGATTGCCGGTTTGAATTCGAAACTCTACCAAAATTTCAAGTCGGCCTGCCGCCTAATTTTCGCTCATTTTTAAAATGGGACCCCGTCCGTGAGCCTGGTTACAATTCCAGACATAGCTTTGCATATATTAAAAACCCCACTTTTCTAGGCTCGGGACCCGTTCGGCATTGCATTTAGGAGAATTAAATACAAGTGAGAACATAATAATCATAATAATCATGCTGAGTTCCGTCTCCAAAAAAGAAACATTTATCCCTTCTTTATCAAAATCCAAAAATATTTCTCCCTTCTTTATCAAAAATCCAAAAATAGTTTCTTCCCTTTTTCTCAAAAATAAATCCATTCTACGCCTTCTCAGGTCAATCGCAAGCCCTTAGCCTGGCTCCCTATTGGCTTCGGTCTTCAGTCAAATCATCCCGAAGTTTCATCCATTTCTGTACTACTTCTTTCGAGTTCGAAATCCATCCACTTTCCATGGAGAATACAGGTCAAGTACCAGTCATACAGTCAAATCTGACGACATTCTTAGCTCAGCTCGTGTCCAAGATTGACAACCTCCAAACCGAAGTTCGAGAGATGCAACAAAACTAGGTTCCTATTCCTCAAGTTCCTGAGGCCCTATTATCTCATGCTATGGGTCCACCCGAGCCTATCTGGGTTCCCAAAGAATATCAGCACGCTCCACGTGCCCCACATATCAATGGGTCATCGCTTGCCCAGCTTTAGATGCCAAATATTGCCCAGCCTGTGGCTAATCTGCCTATGGTCGCTGATCCAAAAGAGGAAGATTTGAATAAACTCAAAGAGGATCTCAATATGCTCACCAAGAAGTTCAACCAAGTCAGAATCTTTGAAAATTACATAGACTACACCCACATGTCTCCTTATTCTAAAGAGAGATTACCCTCAAGATGCCAAATATCGAGAAGTTTGGAAGGAGTGGACCCCCGATTGTACATCTTCGCAGTTATCATCGTTCCATGACTCTACTAGGGGCTTCTGAAGAATTGATGGCCCAATTGTTTCAAAAAACTTTGAAGGATAGTGCCCTCCGATGGTTTTTGTCTCTCGAGGAATCCAGAAACCATAACTGGGAGGATGTATCCCAAGAATTCATGTCACAGTACAAATACAACGAAGAGCTTGAGGTCACCAGTCATGATTTAGAGCTACTTAAACAAAACCCCGGGGAATCAGTCAGTAACTTCATAACCCGGTGGAGGGAGAAGCCAGCTACCATGACTAATCGACTACCTGAGGAAGAACATGTCAACATAGTGAAGAAGAACTTATTTCCCCATGTCCGAGCGACGATGGGAGGACAATACTATCCCCACTTTCGAGCTCTCAGAGAGGTAGGAGTATAAATCGAAGAAGGCCTTATTAAAATAAAAGTTGAACCGAAGAAGGTGTCCGAACAGTTCACCCCTAAAAAGTACGACAAGCCTACCAGTGCTACAGTCTCAACCATTAGCAATATCTCTCAACCAACCACATCACAGGCACCAGAAAGACGCCCTGCCCCCATTTGAAGGGAATACACTAAGCTCCATGCTCCCCTCTCCAAAGTTTACCAAACCCTATTAAGCCAAAACCTCATCAAACCCTTGGATCCCCGTCCATTGCCAAATCCACTCCCAAGAAATTTCAAGGCTGATACTCATTGCGCCTTTCACCAAATTGCTGGACATATCACCGACCAATGCTTTCACCTTCGAAACATAATCCAAGATCTCATTGATCGGGGTACCATCGCCCCACCAGCCAATCCTAAGCCAAACACTACTCATAATCCACTCCCAAATCATACCAATGCCATATTCTTAGAAGAAAGCCCAGATTTCGATCCCTCAACAGAAAATCACACCTATATACTCTCCTAAACCTCTTCAAATTTGCTCATATTTCCTCCTACACCCTACTAGCCTCGCTGATCATGCATCACGGTCCGTACACGTTCAAAAAATGGAAGTATGGAATTATCAGAGGTGTTAAACCAATTCCTGGAGTTCGGGCTAAAATTTCCCTCAAAGATGGTCATCGATTGCCAAAGGTTCAGTACACTGTTCTTGGAAGCACGAAAATGGGCCCGAGATTCAGACAAGTGGGTGGTACCAACTCGTGAAGTCAGCCTAGATGAAGTTGTCCAGATTATGGCAGAATTATTCAGGCAAACCAACAACACTTTTAGTATCACCGGGTTACTTAACATTCTGAAGCTATAAGGGCGCTTGGTCCCTTCAACCATACATATCCCCACAGAATGTGAAGACCTGTATGAAGAAGCCGTTGAAGTTATGGAATGCATCGA
The DNA here is from genome assembly GCA_949130495.1 of Sambucus nigra. Classification (NCBI taxonomy): domain Eukaryota; kingdom Viridiplantae; phylum Streptophyta; class Magnoliopsida; order Dipsacales; family Adoxaceae; genus Sambucus; species Sambucus nigra. The sequence goes on from OX422214.1 coordinate 360,796,008, forward strand.
CTTTACATGGAAAGCCAGAATTGTTGCCACCGGATGGGGGGAAGAATTCGAAGATTCGAGTGAAAAACAAGCTTCAGTAAGAACTGACCCAGTAGCCGACATATGTGGGATGATATCATTTAAATAACTCCTCGGAAAAATAAACAAGGTGACAGAACAACCTGAGATTGACAAGGAAATGGGATTTATGTTCTTCCCTTCTTCAGTAAATCACATGACCAAATTAGTGAGACATTACCAGGTTACAAGCTCACTACCAGTAAATGACAAAGGGAAGGGCGTTGAAAACCTTCCTATGCCATATATGACCATCGAGGAGAGCAAGATCCTCGATTAACTGAAGAAAACTCAAGCTAACATCACTCTATGGGGGATTTTCATGTCTTCCCAGCTGCAAAGAAATTCTTTAATCAAGTTGCTCACTGGACCCACAGTTCCTCCTTCTACCTCACCAGAAAAAGCGGTAAATCTGGTCGGATCCTTGACCTCTACCCGAATGCTATCATTTTCGAAAGAAGAAATCCCCATAATTGGCATGAACCATAATCATGCACTCAACATCTCGATCGAAGTTATGGGTAAGGCTATGCCACTCTCTCTTATTGATAACGGATCCGCCTTGAATGTCTATCCACTGAGAACCTTCAAGTGTTTAGGCCTGAAAGAAAGCGACCTCGCTCCAACCTCCACCACTGTACGTGCCTACAATAATACTCATCGGGAGGTGATGGGATCCATAAAGCTTGTAATAGTGGTTGGCCCTATAAACCTTGTCGTTGAATTCCAAGTCATAGACATCCCAGCTTGTTTCAACCTGTTGCTCGGACGACCCTGGCTCCACAGTATCAAGGGTGTGTCTTCCTCACTCCATCAGAAATTAAAGTTCTTCGCCGATGGGCAAGTCATCACCATTTTGGGCGACGAAGAAAATGTCAAAGGTGCAAGCACCAGCAGTCCAATCCTTAAGATACAGCACGGGTCAAATGATATGCTCCTATCAGGATTTCAAGTTGAGCCACTCCTACTCCTGGCACGGGATAGTTTTAAAGAAAGGGTTTGTCCAGAATATAATTCTCATGGCAATGTCAATATGATTCAGATGTTCAGAAACATGCACTTCATGCCCGAACTGGGGCTAAGACAAAGGCAACAAGGGATACTTGAGCCCATCGAACTGAAGAAAGCTTTCCCTCCTTGTGGCTTGGGGTATCAACCATCAGAACAAGAGCTCAGAATGATCCACCAGTCTCGACCAAAGAGAAGATTAGACTGCATCCAAACTATCCTAGGAGACTCCTTGAATGGAAGATTCATCAAAGAAGGCGAAGACTTCCCTTTTTGCGGTTTTCCAGAAGCATGGTATGACCACACAGATAAGAAGATGAAGCCTGGAATGGAGATCTTTTTCCAAGATAGATACCCATGGGCTAAAAGTTTCTAACACCGAGTACAACCGCTCATCAAAGATATCGAAGAGACTGGGGAAAGTGATTTTAAAGATTCCTTCAACTTACAGACACTGGGGCTAGAACTCTTCATGGTTCATTCAGGCACTACATCAATGGATCCATCCTATCTGATTAAAGCTGTTGATACACCCCTCCTCAACTGGTATGCTGCGCCAGTTCTACCTCTTGATATATCCCCTAACCCCAATGTTTACCCTATTTCTTCTTCTGTTGTCTATCCTAGTTCAAACATAATCAAGACCTCTTTTAACGAGGTTCTCAATGTTGTTTTTCCTATCAATGAAATAAACGAAGATTTTGAGTATCTTGTTGTGCATTATATTAACTGTTTGGATTCTAATCAAACTTTTAGTGATGATGATTTTGAAAATGAACAATTCTTAACTGATCTAAATAAGGTTAATAATAAACAACATAACCACGCTCAAGTTAATGAAAAAGATATTGTTGTTATTAATCTCGGTTCTAGTAGCCAACTGCACGAGATTAGGATAGGGGCCACCCTTGACGAGCATGAGCGCGCATAACTCGAAGAATTGTTGAAGGAATTCGTGGATGTCTTCGCATGGTCCTATGATCATATGCCCGGCATTGATCCTGAAATATCTGAGCACGAGATTCTCACTTTCCCAGATTACAGGACGGTTAAACAAAAATGGAGAAAACTCCGCACCGAATGGTCGCTCAAGGTCAAAGAAGAGGTGGTCAAACAGTTGAATGTGGGCTTCATTCGTGTGATCGAGTACCCCACATGGCTAGCCAACATAGTACCTGTGCCGAAATTAGGAGGGAAGGTTCGAATGTGTGTAGACTATCGAGATTTAAATCAAGCTTATCCAAAGGATGATTATTCGCTACCCAATATCGACATGATCGTGGACAACACAGCCAGTCATGCTCTCAAGTCATTCGTCGACGGGTTTGCTGGATACAACCAAATCAAGATGTAACCAAACCACCAAGAAAAAACCGCATTAATCACCCCATGGGGAACCTTTTACTATACCGTTATTCCATTTGGTCTCAAGAATGCTGGGGCTACCTACCAAAGGGCTACCACAACCATCCCGCACGATCTGATTCATAAAGAAGTTATGGTTTATGTGGATGATATGATTATCAAGTCCAAAACTAGAGAAGGTCATGTTCCCGCTCTCCGCAAGTTCTTTGAACGATTGCGACTATATCAGATGAGACTCAATACACAGAAATGTGTCTTCGGCGTTACAAAGGGAAAACTCTTGGGATTCATGGTAAGTGAGAAGGGAATAGAGGCAGATCCCGCAAAGCTAATAGCCATACTTGAGATGCCACCCTGAACAGAAAAAGAAGTCCGAGGTTTTCTTGGGAAATTATAATATATCAGCCGGTTCATCAGCTAGCTAACCTCCATCTGTGAACCGATCTTCAAGATCCTCTGAAAGGATTTAACCAAGGTTTGGACCAAGGCCTGCCAAGAAACTTTTGATCGAATCAAATAATATCTTATCCAACCTCCAGTGCTCATGCCACCATAGCCTGGTCTCCCTTTGCTCCTATACCTAACCATAACCGACACTGCAGTTGGGGATTTGCTAGCCCAATACCTTGAAGACTCCCGCAAAGAAAGAGCCATCTCCGACTACCTCATTGATTACCCCGTAGAAGAAGAAGATGTCTGGATCTCCAAATTCCCAGATGAAAATATCCTCTGCACCGCTCAAGACAACCTTCGATGGCAAATGTTCTTTGACGGCGCTTCCAACAAAAAGGGATATGGCGTTGGGATACTTATGATCGCCCCTGATGACTCCCACACTCCCATCGCCATCAAATTGTATTTCCCTTTCACCAACAACATGACGGAATACGTGGCATGCAGAGTAGGCCTCAAAGTTTCTCTCAAGAAAGGTATTCAATACCTTGATGTCTACGGGGATTCTGTCCTCATCATCGATTAAGTGCTCAGAAAGTGGATGGTCAAGGACGAAAAGCTCCAACCCTTCCATGCCCACTTAGAAGAGTTAGCCTCCCAATTCTGAGATATCACCTTCCGCTAACTACCCCAAGCAAAGAATAACCTAGCCGATGATCTCGCTACCTTGGCCTCCATGGTCGACATGCCCGAACGAATAACAATGACCCCTTTCCTAGTTCAAAAGCAAGATAAACCAACCCACTGCTACCATATTGAGCTTGTCTCCACCGAAGATCCCGAACTAGCCGAATGATGGTACTATGATATCTAGTGCCTCTTCAAATATGGTAGCTATCCCGAGGGTTCCAACAAGAAAGATCGAACAACCCTTCGAAGACTGGCCGCCCAGTACATCATCTGTCATAAAGCTCTACTCAAGAGGAACTTCAATGGAACTCATATGTACTGTATCGCCGGGGCTGAGATTGAAAAGATAATGTAGAAGATCCACAGCGGGGAATGAGGGCCCCATATGAATGGTCACATTCTTGCCAAGAAGATCATCCGACAGGGATACTACTGGACCACCATGGCCCAATATTGTACCGCCTATGTTCGAAGATGCCTCAAATGCTAACAGTTCTCCAATCTTTAACACCTGCCTCCGCGAGAATTATACAATATGACCTCGCCCTGGCCGTTCTCCACCTGGGGTGTCGACATCGTAAGGAAGGTTACACCAAAGGCTTCAAACGGATATGAGTTCATCCTAGTTGCCATTGATTACTTCACCAAATGGGTCAAAGCTGGGTCATACGCAGTACTGAATGCCAAGAAAGTGACCAAATTCCTCAAGAAAAATATCATCTGCCGATATGGGGTCCCGCACGAGTGAGTTTCAGATAACGGGTTGCACTTTAAAGCAGAAGTCACAGAAGTAGTCAATGAGTGCGGGATTTAGAGACACAAATCTTCTCCCTACCGACCTCAGACCAATGGTGCAGTTGAAGCCGCCAACAAGAACCTCAAAGTCATCATTAACAAAATGATCGAAAGTTATAGGGATTGGGCCGATCGAATCCCGTACGCCCTTTAGGGCTATCGAAACTCAATCTGAACCTCTATTGGGGATACCCCTTACTCTCTGGTCTACAGTATGGAGGTAGTCCTACCTATAGATCTGGAAATACTCTCTTTGCGCGTCATGATCGAAAGAAAAGTTAGTGAAAAAGACTGGTGCTAAAGCCGTCTTGATGAGATGACCCTCCTAGGTGAAAGGAGATTGAAATCTCTTTACCACATACAGGGTTACCATCGCCGAATAGCTCGATCATTGAACAAGAGGGTCAAGGACCGCGATGTTCGGGAAGGGGATTTAGCCCTCAAGGAGATTATAGAACCCATCTGGGACCCAGAGGGAAATTCAAGCCCAATTGGAGCGACCCCTACATTGTGAAGAAAATCTTATCCGGCGGTGCCTCCATGCTCACTGACCTAGATGGGGAGGATATGGCTCGTCCAGTCAACCTGGACCCTCTCAAGAAATTCTATCCCTAGTCCGAAATCTCGGCGCGCTACGACTTTTCTCATCTCCATTCTATTCTAAAAAAAAGAAAAAAAACCTCTCTTAATTTACCTCTACCCAGAATTACGTGGGCCTGATCCCCTGTAAAAAACCATTTTTTCAAGAAAAACAAAAAAAATTCAAAAAACCCAGAGGTACATAGGCAGCTCATACACCTTACATAAGCACGGCCCCTTTCTTTTTCACAAAATACTATTATGTTCTTATCTCTGAGAACGACAGTTTCATTCTAACAAATACTTGAACAAAAGTATTATGTATGCCTTAGCGAGCGGTATAGATAATTCAAAATTACAAAATTCATTGAAAGTCACAGTTGGATGATAAAAAACTTGCTTATTTCATTAATAAAAAATTACAGTACGGATTACATAAGAAAAGTAACGGATAACTCCCTTCCTCTTACTACCATAAAAAGCTAAATAATATCCCCACATCTATTACACAAATAAACTCTCCAAGAGTCCTACCCACAGCTACCAGAGGAGCCTGCACCCTCATCATCTACATCCTGGGGTCCCCAAATTTCCCCTGCTTGAATAGAATGCCGTAAACACTCCATGGACCGATGAGCCCGAACCATCTTCGAAAAGACCACAATTCCCCTTTCCATGGTGTTAAATAAAACAAATCACCTTTGTCTAGTCTCCACTGCCAACATCTTGTTGACTACCCTCCTCCATAACCACTTCATATAATCCCCAGGGACATGCCAAACTCTCCCGACGGACTAAGAGGAATGGGTTGATGGATGTCGATTTTCCCACAAGGAGCTAAGCAACAGAAGCAAGCGCTCAGTCAAATCTTCTACCGGAAAGAAATTTACGGTCTGAGGTGGCACGACCTGGGCCCAGTCGAATTGGCATAGAAAATTCAAAGGGAAATAAAAAGAGGTCTGTCTGAGACCAACCAGCCGCACATACGAGTATTCCCCTAGCTTCAGAACAGGCAGCAATTGTCCCTACTAAGGCACTGACTAGCGCAGACCCCGAGCCCCATGCTCCACAAGCCAATTCTCCCAGCTCTCAACATACAGGTCAACGCTGTTGAAGTAACGTGAAAAGAAGTTGGGTACGGCCGACAAAGGATATTCTGGAGGAGTCACCAAGCGGAATTTTTCAGACACCCACATGAACAGTATCACGGGGCTACCCCTCAGAAAGTCAGAACGACCTTCTCGTCAGGCATCCAGACCATTCAGCATCTCGGCCAGTATCATCACCGCAGGATTGCGACGGTATGACATCCACGAAGTAATGGCTGCAAGTTGAGGGTCCACCAACAGTTCCCCAGTCACCAGTAGCAATTTTGAAACTAGGGCCTAGAGCAACGACTCCAGCATAGCTCGCATCACCTACTTCCCACAAATGCACGGACTGCAGCACCGTCGAGAGGGTGATCATTCCTCCAGCAACTAGTGATCTGGCCGCCGAAGGCAAAATATATAGAAGCCCGACCAATAAATCCCTGGGAGAACGGGAAAATTCGAGTGAAGTCACAGCAACACTGGGATTTACACCCAGCACGGAAGAAAATTCCTCGTAGGTAGGACAAACTTCATCAAACCCAAAGCGAAATACATGGTCTTCGGGGTACCAGAATTATACCGCCGCCATCAGAATATTCCATTCAATAGGCCGATTGCGCCATAAGGATACTTGACGGATGTTGAAAGCATCATAGTCGACATTATAAGAGCACATAGCTTCCAAGGCTTCGAGGTAGTTAGCAAACTCAATGGTACTAGGGAGAGCCATCTGGCAAGGTTAAGAGATAGGGGAAAGTAAGTACACTACACCAAATCTGCCTAATTGTCAAGGTCATTGACCTTGACAAGTTCAACTTGTTGAGGTCAATGACCGTGATAATTCAGGGCGAGATAACATTTTTTTATCACGTTAACCATGACAAGTTCGTTAGAATTGTCACGGTCGTATCACGGGCCATGATTGTGACACGTTTAGTCACGGTTAATAACCGTGACAAAGCCTTGACCCTTTTAAAAAAAATTATCACGGTCAGTGACCATGACAAGTCCGTGACAACTCTTGTCATGGACTTGTCACGGTCATTGACTATGATAATTCTGGGCAGAATTTAAAAAAAATCTGTTGGGCAGTATACTGCCACTACCCAGTAGTATATTTGTACCTGTTATAGCAACATCATATATCAAAATAAACTAAAGATAATGTAAATATATATTCAAAATAGAAACAATATACATGATGATATAATCCATAATATAATTCAAATGTGCCAACTTAAAAATAATGTCACTACATGTCTGGGGTAAATGTGAGGAGGTGAGTAGGCCACACGATATACGAATTGACACACCCACTAATATACATCATGCCGCATTGTTCGCGCAACCACAATAGGGAGTTCTCCTTCTCGGGTATCACATGTATGACGAGAACTTTGGGCTCGATCTCTTGAAGCTCATGTCTATGAACTATTCCACCCTGGACGATATTCGGGTCCCTCAACCCCTGCCCTATCCGCTGGCCAGCAAATACGTCCAATATGAACACGCTCGGCCAACCAAATGTTGACATCGGTCTGTTGAACGGCGCCAAATAGGGATGTGGATCATCGAAGTACGCACGTGTCGGTGATGAAGCAGCGAGGTCCACATCCTCGTCATTCTGCGCCTCGTCCTCCCGCACCTCCTTCTCCACCGCCTTCTCCTTCCCTTTCCCTTTCCCTTTCACCTCCTTCTCCACCGCCCAACTTATGCTTCATGAATGAGTACATATCTTGGACCGTCGCCTCCAAACAGGATAGCTTCGCGTCATGTGAATCCACCGTTCGAGCCAACCCGGTGTCGCTCGTCTCCAATCCGATGATCCTAGATTTGGCCACCCGCGAGCTCACCCCCTTGTCCTCCCCTTGCGATCAGAGACAAGCACTTGGCTGAGTGCATCTGTGGACAAAGATGCCTTATCGGCATCAGACTGCGACTCATGCACTTCCTTAAGCTTTGCCTGAAACGACAAAAAGCACATGATTAGTAAAATAAGTAAACTAAAAAATTATAACGTAATTAACAAAAAGTAAACTGTCGGATTACTTACAATCGTGGCCGCGACACTCGGGGACACCTCCTTGCCCTTCCCCTTCTTCATCCGAAGAGCCACATAAGTATTGAGTATATGTGGCTTACCCCCTGAAATAAAATAAAGTAAAATTAGTATCGACCCCGGAAAGTAAAATAATGCAGAATAATATATTTCTATAGTTATAGAAAAATTAAATCTTACCTTCATCCTATGCTCCACCTCGGCGTAAGACGTCTGGCCGGAGTAGTGCACGTCAATCTTTTTTGCCCGATTTTCCCTCTCTGATTGGCGAGATGCCAATTGTCGCTCCCCGATCTCATTGTCAATGAACTTTTGCCATTGTGCCAATGAGATTGGCTCCTTCTGCGGGATGGATTCACGCCATTGGATAATGGAATCTCGTGTTTTCCCAAAGTACCGTGTCTCCATATTTTTCTTCCACGTCTTGTGTTGCTCCCTCAACTTCTCCAAGACGGAATCGCGTAGCTTTGGATCCAAGTTGAATTGTTCCTGTCCAACAAATACAATATATAAATATAAATATAAATATAAATATAAAATGAAATTGAAATCGAAATTGAAATTGAAATATTCATATAAATATAAATATATTACCTTTAGTGCCGCCCAAACAGCTAACTTGAGCTCATATAGCACCTCCTTCCAACTCATAAACCCCGGGCCGATGACCTTCTTTAGCAGCTCGAGGGATCTCGCTAATAGCTCTGACTTGTTCTCGATGGTAATCCCAAATTTGCCATATTTTGGGAGCCTAGGGGCCGAGGATCCCTCGTCGCCTTCGCTACCACCGAGCCCAGACGACATCATCATAACCAGCATCATCATCCTCGCCTTATTACCTGAAGGAGACATTTAATGTAAAAAAATGTTATTAGTATAGACAAAAAAAAATTAGAAGAAGACATGCAAATATGTACAATTACTACAAATAAAAATGAGCACTAATTATTAATTTACATTCATACACCCCCTCCCCCACCACACACATGCACACGTACACGCACACCCCCTCGATATACAAAGTGATTTTTAAAAAAAGTTGAAAAATTCCACCCCCATATGGAAAATAATCCAGTGGTCAGGCCACTTTTAAAACTAACCAACCCAACATTTACTAAACAAAATAATCCAACTGCAATGTCAACAACAAATGTGTATCCCGTACTCCTTTTAATTCATCTACTCAATGAATTAATTTTATCAATTAAACTAACAATTAAAGTATACAATTATTAATTTACTAATTTACAATGAGGGGCAATCCTACTTTTATATGAAATGGGCACTAATTATTAATTTACTTTTATCTAAAACTATACAATTAAAATTACAATTAAAGCTATACAATTTATTAATTAAAGCTATACAATTGTTTAGATTGCCCCACCACACACACACACCCACCCACCACCACCACCCCACCCCTGCCCCCCGCCATACACACACGCTCATACTATATATATATATATATATATATATATTGTTCGATATACAAAGTAATTTTAAAAAAAAGTTGAAAAATACCACCCCTAATGGACAATAATCCACTGGTCAGGCCACTTTTAAAACTAACCAACCCAACATTTACTAAACAAAATAATCCAACAACAATGTCAACAACAAATGTGTATCCCATAATCCTTCTAATTCATCTACTCAATTAATTCATTTCATCAATTAAACTAACAATTGAAGTATACAATTACTAATTTACTAATTTACAATGAGGGGCAATCCTACTTTCATATGAAATGGGAACTAATTATTAATTTACTTTCATCTAAAACTATACAATTAAAATTACAATTAAAGCTATACAATTTATTAATTAAAGATATATAATTGTTTAGATTGCCCCACCACACACACACACACACACACACCACACCCCCACTACCACCACCACCACACCCCCTGCCCAGCTCCCCCCTCCACACACACACGCACATACTATATATATATTGTTCGATATACAAAGTAATTTTTAAAAAAAGTTGAAAAATCCCACCCCCATATGGACAATAATCCAGTGGTCAGGCCAGTTTTAAAACTAACCAACCCAACATTTACTAAACAAAATAATCCAACAGCAATGTCAACAACAAATGTGTATCCCGTACTCCTTCTAATGTATCTACTCAATTAATACATTTCATCAATTAAACTAACAATTAAAGTAAACAATTATCAATTTACTAATTTATAATGAGGGGCAATCCTACTTTCATATGAAATGGGCACTAATTATTAATTTACTTTCATCTAAAACTATACAATTAAAATTACAATTAAAGCTGTATAATTTATTAATTAAAGCTATACAATTGTTTGGATTGCCCCACCACACACACACACACACACACACACCACACACACACCACCACCACCCCACCCCCTGCCCCCCGCCCCCGCCCCCCGCCACATACACACGCACACACCTGCACACACACACACCCCCCCCCACCCCCTGCCCCCACCATTCACCACCACACACATATATGCACACACATACACACACATATACACACATTCACACACATTTATAAATGAAAGAGAAAGAGAGGAAAAAAACATACCTTAGAGAGAGAGAGAGAGAGAGAGAGATGAAATCTCTTAGAGAGAGAGAGAGACAGAGGGAAAATCAAAAATCGGTGGGAAAAAAAGCCTAGGTCTTATTTTACTGACGACATTGTCACGGTCATGTCAAGGTACTTGACCGTAACAATTATTCAAATAATTGTCACAGTCATTGACCGTGATAAGTCCGTGACAAAGATGTTTGTCATGGACTAGTCACGGTCAATGATCGTGACACAAAACGCGTGTTTGTTATCACGATCAATGACCGTGACAAGGTTGACCGACTGAAAGGTGACAATTTGACCATTTTGGTGTAGTGGTAAGAATGCGAGGGTGTGATGAAAACACTCCACCCTTACCCCCTTTTTATACTTGAGAACCCTCACAAGAGACATAATCCCTGCCGAAATAGAGGGTAATCCTACCCCACAAGGTACCAAAGGCTGAAGAGGGTACCAATCAAAGCTTTGAAGTGATGGGACTGGACTGAACTGCCGATAGGCAGGACAGGGTGCTTGCTGATCGACAACCCCCCTTTTTTAGAAATTTCCATTTTTCCTCTTTTGTCAAATCAGAAAACTCAATAAAAATAAATTGATATTCTCAACAGAATTTCAAAATCCCTTTTCCTCCTTATATAAATTTCCCTTTTAATTAAATACTTTCCTTCAAAAAATTTCCAATAATATTCCTTTTTACGGTCTCAGTAGCAAAGTAAAAAATGCGTGTGCATGCATTCATTCATCATTAATAAAAGATAATAAAAAAAAAACTCCATTGCATTGCCTCCATTTTTTTATGTGTTACATCTTTGCAGGAAATAAAAAGAAAAAGAAAAAAACAACGGGACTCAGCCCGAACCCACATTCTCTCCCTCTCTCTCACCCACCTTTCTCTCTAAGAGCTTCAACCCCTGCGACGTGCTCTCTTCCCCCTACGGCGAGACGATTCACCACCGCTACCCGAGACAGAGTCCTCTCCGGACGAAGCAGACGGCACCAAACAAGAAGGAATGAGAACCGCATCCCGAATATGGGTAGTCCCCAAAGATATCCAGTCTGTGATATCTCTTAGCCAAGTGGTCGACATTGGAACTTGCTGCAAGAAAAAGGCAAAATCAGTATCAAGGCAGAGATGACCAAGAAAGAAAAGAACAGAAAGGTATACCGCAGGTCGAAGGACCTCCTCTATCAAACCCAACTCCTCTGGATCCATCGCACGAGGACGATGCAGCATAGGCACCATCCCTCCATCAGCCCGCCGAATGTTGTACGAAGGAGTGTGAAATCGCACGAAAGGAACCTCCGAGGTTGCTTCCACCGCAGATGCCGTCGGACCACCACCACTGTGGGAAGATCCCACTCTCGACTTGAACCCGCAGGAGGGAAAGGCAGGGCATCATATAAGCTGGGCGCCACCAACCAGCTCGTCACAAAATCCATATAGTCATAGGGCACAGCCGTATTGGTGTATAACAAGTAGGACTCACCGATCATCGTCGCGGTCCTCGCATCCTCCGACAGCAGTCGCTTCCGCCTCATATAAGTAGGAGGCTGTGCAGGTGGCACCACCACCTCCTCCTTAGCAATCTGGCGAACTACCCTCTCCCCGAGATACCAGGAATGGCCGAACTCATGTTCCAGCAAACGCCTCATCTGCGCGTTCACCCCGATCGTCCCCATATCCTGAATGGTTGTCCCCCAGAGATAAAAGGTCACCTGAAAATCTCCAAGCAGGCATAAATCAATAAAAGATCAGGAGGTGCAAAAACCAAGACTAAAATGGAAAGAGTCTTACCCTACCACTGGTCAGGTCATTCAAGACCTGACGCACCGCCTACAGAGAAAGAGATCCCTTCGACTACCGATTGGCCTTACGCCATCGATACAACTGACAAGAGTCCCCAACAGTGTCGTCCTTCAGAGCGATCAGCGGGGTATTGCACCCGATCACCTCAGAAAGCCACGTCTGTCATAGATAAGAATTCACAAACAAAAAGAGACACAAAAGGAAAATGTGAATGCATGAAAGGAAAATGCGAATGCACAAACTAAAGAATACCTCAAGAAGGTATGTGGCCCCAGTAAAGGTCTGCCAGCAACACCGGCTGAATGCATCCAGAGAAGAGTAAAGGGTCGCCAAAGTCAGACTCCCCCAATCATAGAAAGGGATGTTCGAAAACATCCGTAGGTACGGAAAGAACCACAAATGGACGACGTCGCCGCTCGACGCCACCATGAAACCTCCCAACACCAGTAAAATAAATAACCGGGCCATCTGCCTCACTTATAGCCCGTCCTCCACATCAATCACCCTACCCAACAGAACGTCCTTCAGCAGGGACATCCGGATAGAATCCCCGGAGACTATCCTCCCTACATCACCAAGTGCCGCACGTACTGCCTCCGGTCTCACCCGTAAAGAGCGATCCACCTCTATCTGCTCTCCATCAAAATCCAGCCCCAACAGCTACTACACATCTATGGGAGTCACAGTCATCTCCCTGAAGCCAAAATGGAAGGTGTGGGTAGTATCCCACCACCTCTCTCCCAAAGAGCACAAGACTGATGTCGATCGAGGCGTCTCATCCAGTGCAGATGCCAACCTCCCAAAACCCGCTGATTATACCACCCAACACACCACAGGTGAGAAATCCCAGACGTCCCTGAGCCCCGTCGTCCCGCGGGCATGCATGTTCTTTAAAGAAATATCAGACTGGCAAAAAGAAAAGGAAAAAAAAATCTCATCACAAGTTAAGATAGAAAGAAAAATCACCAAAAAGAAAGGAATGCCAAAGGTCAGGTTACTTACATAACCTCCAGGATTCACTCTCGAAGAGTGATGACGCGATGGATCCCGTAGCAAAGTCCGCTCATCCGCAACAGGCTCAAATGCATCAAAGGAGTTCTCACTCCCCAAGGCAAGAGGCGCCCTGTCCCTCCACTCCACATTCGCCTAGTCATCAACGGTCAACCACTCCCTATGGACTGCAGTGCTCACAAAAGCGGCCATTTCTTGAAAATTAGAATGCTAGAACGATTTTCAGAAGAATCGCAGAAAGAGAGAAAGCAAAGAGGCTGTGAAAAAATGAAGGGATTCTCCCCCTTTATATAGGATGCCAAACGACATGCCGATCAGCACTTCCCCCCACCATACCGATCGACACTGACTACTTACCTTCCCGAGGTAGCCCAAAAGTCTGTGCCACTGCCGAATGGAACCCCTCATACCATGTCGATCGGCACCCCTCCTTAAATTACGTATAGAAATTCCCCAAAAATACCAGAAAGCCCCGAAAAATCCTCTAAAAATCCCATGAAGGATTTAGAACATTTTCACCAGGAAAATTTCACATTCCCTCAAGCGGAACCCCTCTTTCCAAGCGAAATCCTCAAAAACCAAGTGAATCTCCTCCCAGTAAAGCCCCAGAGGATCTTTAAGGATCGCCTGATCACATCCCCAACGGAATTTTTACAGCACCAAAATTGGTTGTTCCCCCCTGCGAGGCCTCCCAATGAAATAAAAGCTTCCTCAACTATCAGCTCCCCAGCTCATATCAAAATCACAAGGCACTTTCTCTAGCAAAATCAAAATCCAATCTTTTAGGTCAGAATGGACCTCAGTCTTGGATCGTCACCTGAGTTAGGTCAGAAATGACCTCGGTCCTCGATCGTCACCACTCTTTAGGTCATAATTGACCTCGATCTTGGATCGTCACCTGAGTTAGGTCAGAATTGACCTCGGTCCTCGGTCGTCACCACTCTTAGGTCAGAATTGACCTCGATCTTGGATCGTCACCTCAGTTAGGTCAGAATTGACCTCGATCCTGGGTCGTCACCACTCTTAGGTCAGAATTGACCTCGGTCTTGGATCGTCACCTGATTTAGGTCAGAATTGACCTCAGTCCTCGGTCGTCACCACTCTTAGGTCAGAATTGACCTTGGTCTTAAATCGTCACCTGAGTTAGGTCAGAATTGATCTCGGTCCTCGGTCGTCACCACTCTTAGGTCTGAATTGACCTCGATCTTGGATCGTCACCTTAGCTTGGTCAGAATTGACCTCAGTCCTCGGTCGTCACCACTCTTACATCAGAATTGACCTCAATCTTAGATCGTCACCTGAGTTAGGTCAGAATTGACCTCGATCCTCGGTCATCAAAATTGACCTCGGTCCTCGGTCGTCACCACTCTTAGGTCAGAATTGACCTCGGTCTTGGATCGTCACCTGAGTTAGGTCAGAATTAACTTTGGTTCTCGGTCGTCACCACTCTTAGGTCAGAATTGATCTCGGTCTTGGATCGTCACCTGATTTAGGTCAAAATTGATCTTGATCCTCGGTCGTCACCACTCTTGGGTCAGAATTGACCTCGATCTTGGATCGTCACCTGAGTTTGGTCAGGATTGACCTCAATCCTCGGTCGTCACCACTCTTACATCAGAATTGACCTCAGTCTTAGATCGTCACCTGAGTTAGGTTAGAATTGACCTCGATCCTCGATCGTCACCACTCTTAGGTAAGAATTAACCTCGATCTTGGATCATCACTTGAGTTAGGTCAGAATTGACCTCGATCCTCGATCATCACCACTCTTAGGTCAAAATTGACCTCGATCTTGGATCGTCACCTGAGTTAGGTCAGAATTGACCTCAGTCCTCGATCATCACCACTCTTAGCTCAGAATTGACCTCGATCCTCGATCGTCACCACTCTTAGGTCAGAATTGACCTCAGTTATTAGATCTTCACCCAAAGCCCACAAAATCGGCTTTGACCCGCAGAATCGGTCACCCTAACCACTTAAGCTCGCAGATTTGGCTTTGACCCACAAATTTGGTCATCCCCAACACACCCTTTAGGTCCTCAGAATCGGCCTTGACCCTCTGAATCGGTCATACTCCCTCAAAAGCATCATGTGGTGTTTATTCGATGGTCATCATTTGTTCCAAACTCACCCATCGAGGGGCTCTGTAGACACCCCATTCTGTTACCCCCTAACTTTCTTAAGGTCCCTAGTACCTCCCTTCATCACTATAAACCCAGGTCATGTCCCGGGTACTGACCTAGAAGCCATGGGGCACTCCCAAGCTCCATTTGACCAAAAATTCAAACTCCTCAGCTCGACCAAAGCTGAATAAATCTTCGACGGGCACTAAAACCCCTTTGCCACGGTCCATCCCGTGCGCAATTCCGACTTACCATGCAGACGAACGATCCGTTTACGTCCAAAACTTGATCTAGAGGCCACCGGGCGCTCTCGGATTCTGTTTGACATAAGTCAACTCTTCAGATCGACCGAGGCTGAATGAATCTTTGAAGGGTACTGAAACCCCTTTCCAATGGTTTTCTCCGTGCGCGATTCTGACTTACCATGCGGACGAACGATATGTTTGACTCCAAGAGGTCACCAAATGCTTCCAGGGCCCGGTTGACCAAAGTCAACTCCCCAAACAAGGTCAAACTCTTTGGAATGTCGAAGTACATCTCCTAACCTTTCCAACGATCCATCCCATGCGCGATTTGGACTTACCATACAGATGAACGATCCATTTGCGTCCGAATGATTCCCCATTTAATGCACCGACAAATGCTTGCGAGCCATATTTAACCCAAAGTCAACTCCCAAACTCGGGAGCGGTCCAAAGGAATTTTAAAGGTCTCTGAATTACCTTTCCAACGGTCTACCCCGTGCGTAATTCTGAACAACACTTTGCCCTTGACAGCCAATTTTTTGAAAAGGCCTGAAACACACTGCCAAACGGCAGGTGCCGATGGGCGGGACCAGGTCTATGCCAATCGGTAGTGACCTGGACTTATAAAAGGAGGCCTTCACCTCATTTACAAAAGGAGCCTAGATCTGATATAAATTGCTCTCAGCGAATCCCAAAAACCTCTCTCGAAGGCAGCGCGATTTCAACATCCAAATCCCTTCTTAACTTTCACTTTTCATCATCCATGGTGAATTAGCCACTCTCCATCATCATCCAAGTGGAAGGGCTGCTCTCCAACATTCAAGATCAAGCTCAAGATCTTCAAGAAGGTCCAACTTTCTCAACTTTCTCTTAAATTCTCCTAAATTCGCAATAACTTGTTTTATTACTTAGTACTCTTTATTATCTCATCTCACATATCCTAATATACTTTTTATTAAGTATTATTGCACATCTCCTATTTTCATATAAATAGAAACCCAAAAAAATAAGAAAAAGAGGGTTTGCTCATAAATTCCAAATAGGGAGTCTCATACTTTTCTCACACTTTTCTAACAACTAAAACACTTTTTCTACACACACACACATTCACAAATAAGAGGTCCCCCATTTGGATTTATGGGATAAACCTCACCCCTCGTTTTGTATGTGAACTACGTGGACTTTGATGCCTTTATAGGCTACGTAGGCGTCTCGAGGTAAAACCCGAGACTCGAGTCCTTTTTCTCACTTTTCTTTCATTTTCTATCTTCTCTAAATCTAATTTTCTTATATTCTATATACTTGTTCTTAATGGCGTATTACTCCATAAGCGTTATCGTTCCATTACAACGATCAATGTAAGGGTAATCGCGTAAATCTTACTTTCTAATATTATTTTTATACCTTCCAACAGATGACTCGCTTTATCTCTTCCATGATATAAGTTGAGGATTCCTATCTCCACTATATATATATATACACATGCACACATATCACGGGGGAAATATAAAGGAAAATAGCAAATATCCATGAGAGACCGAAAGGGCGAAATGGGTGCCTAACACCTTCCCATTTCGTAACTTTGCCTCCGAACCCTTCTCGAATCATTTTGGTTTCGCATGCACCAGTATGTCTTTGGATGCCATCCTTCATGGTGGCTTCCCCTTTTTTTATCTGTTTTGAGTAAAATAGACTTGCGACTCTGAATCTCTCTATATCTTTACACCTCATCTCGAACGACGCCGGCCGAAGCGCTCCCGAGAGGGATGTGCAGGACTCGAGGATCCTTCCTTCGCATTCCTGCCCGCATGGCGAGGATAGGGGATGGCCACACATATTCTCACCGAGCTACATAGCGTGCTGACCTACTCAGCGTGCAGAGCACCTGGCTAGGAAGATCAATCGGCGTTTGCACATTCAGTGAACGTTAGACTTAATGAAGATTCTTATTGTACAGATTTATATGTCTATTAAACAACGGCATATCGTCTATTCATACTGATAGCCCCAAGGCTATAAATACATTGTATCACCCCTCATAACGGGGTAATCAATCTCTTGTAATCATCATCAAGATTAAGGCAAACATCGGTAAATACAAATAGTGGGCGTAGGCCATTTTCATAAGGCTGAACCACTTTAAAAATCTCTGGTCTTATTTATTTATTTATTTTTATCTGTGATTAATTAATTAGATCAAATCTAGTTTTTTACATCAACAGATTGGCGCCATCTATGGGAAGCGACTATCAGTAGCATTTTTCACTAAAAACTTTTCACCAATAAATGAGATCCTAGAATCTAGTACCTGAAACAATACTAGAGTTCCTCCAAGCCCCTCTGCTCCCCCAACTATCAATGAACGTACAAGAATAGTAGCCAATTTTTCCCAAGGTCAAATGGCTATGCAAGAGACCATGAGTCAACTCATTCAGACTGTTCATAACGGATCACCTGCCCAGTCAGGTCAATGAAGCATTCAGAGAAACACCCACCTGCCATCTTCCAGAGCTAGATGTACACTATTCTCGGATATTTCACAGCCCAGGCACGATGATTCTCATCATACTGAGAGGTCCAACGATCCTTCATATCAGCCTGGAAGGACTTCATCTATAAGAGATACAGATTCTTGACAAAATGTTACTTTAACTCCTGAGAGAGCAAGCGCTTTGGAAAGGTTGAGCATAATCTCTCCCTTTGACCGTTTGGGTCCTAGGAGGAATAGAAATCCCCCTAGGATTGCATCGAGGAATTCTCAACGACTAACCGATCTTAGGGAAGGTTGTGCACAATCACACCCCGCAATTCGTGGTGAACGATCCTAATAGGAAAATTCAGCGCGCTCTGTTGCTCGGGAAAATAGGCGTGAGATTGGGAATGATGCGTAGAAGGGTTCTATTCACAGATTGGAAGACCGGTTAGGGGAAATGGCTAAGGCCAAGAACCCTCTCCAAAGAGCTTTTATCTAAGGATCACCCTTTGTCCAAATAATTGTGGATTTTCCCACACCATCAAAGTTTAAGGCTCCGGTAGTGACGCCCAAGTACGATGGAAAAATTGATCTCGTTCTCCACATGGAGCAGTATCAAGTTTCTGCTGATATCTACGTAGTTCTCGATGAGATACAGTGCAGGGCATTCTCAGGAACTATCACTGGATCAACCCAGATATGGTACAACAGCCTTCCTCAAGGCAAGATTGCTACTTTCCATAAGCTAGCAGAGCTCTTCATAGGGAAATTTTTCTTCGGTGCGAAGCCGATTAAAAGAGTAGCACACTTACTGAGTGTGAGGATAAAACCAGGAGAAAGTACCAGGGATTACATTACTTATTTTAACAACGAGAAACTTGAGGTGATTGACTACGAGGAGAAGACAGCAATAACAACTCTGATGAGTGGTCTGTTACCTGATAAGCTATATTATACGTTGGCCAAAAATCCCCCAAAATCCATGGCAGAACTGATGTCAAAAGCAGCTAAGATCATGAACGCCGAAGAGGCCATGGCTCTAAAGAAGAATTTTGACACTAAAGCAGAGACCAAGGGTGAAAGCACAACGGAGAAGAAGGATAAAAAGCATAACGTGAATGACAAGCGATAAAAAGGTAAGGAAATGCTCGAGTAATTGAAGAAGTATGGGAATTACAATCCATTAAAGGTGGACATAAACCATATCCTGGAGGAGATCAAGAACATCGAGGAGCTAACTTGGCCGGAGAAAATGAGGACAGGCCCCAATAAGAGGGATAAGTCCAAATATTGTGAGTTCCATAAAGATCATGGCCACATGAACAAATACTGCATAACTCTCCAGAATGAGATCGAAGCACTCATTAGACGAGGAAAATTGAGTAAGTTCGTTGATCGCCAGAATGGTGGGAAGACTAAAGAGAAAGGAAGACAAAGGTCCAAATATCCCCACCTAACAAGAGATGACAAAAAGAGAAACCACGAAGATGATCCAGAGGATGATCCCAACCTCCCTAAAAAGACAAGGCAAATCGAACGCGAGGTATTTTTAATCCATTTTGGATCATTTGAATGTAATGTGATTACAGGCGGAGATGCAGGAGGTGGGGATCACACCACTGAAAGAAAATCTTACCTTAATGAGGCCCAAGCTTATTCTTATAAACATCACATAAATATGACTAAAGACGATCGCCCAAGGAAGGTGAACAAGGATAAACTAGTAATTGGTTTTTCCAAAAATGACCTGGAAGGTGTCTTATATCCTCACGATGATCCCTTGGTCGTTAAGATGAGGATGAAGGATGTGGTGATCTCACGAGTATTGGTAGATAAAGGTAGCTCTACAGACATCATGTTCTACCCATTCTTTGACAACTTGAATTTGAAGTTAGCCCAATTAGAACCATATCATAGGCCCCTCCTTGGCTTTAGTGGCAAGAAGGTCTTTACACTTGGGACGATCAAGTTGGACATGCTAATTGGTACCTGGCCTGCTTACAGAACGGAAAAAGTATGCTTTTTTGTAATGGATAAGAACGTCCAATCAGTCTACAACATAATCATGGGGAGAGTAGTTTTGAAGAAGTTTGAGGCAGTACCATCCACGTTATACCAATGCTTGAAGTTTCCTACTAATTTTGGGGTTGGAGTTATGAAAGGCGACCAGAAAGTAGTTCGAGAATGCTACTATTCATCTGCCAAACAGGACGAACTGGAGGAGTCTAGGAAGAAAACAACCACCTACAAGGTAGACGAGTCTGAAGAGGTAGAGGTCGAGACTTTGGACCCTAGAAATGAGTCCCAACTTGTGAAGGGTTAGGTCGTCGAAGCTATGGAGAATGTCATTCTGGACGATGAACGATCGGAGCTGAAAACTCAGATCAGCACTTTATTGGATCAGTCAATAAAGCAGGAGCTAGTGGTATTTTTACGATAAAGAAAGCAAGCTTTTGCATGGAGCCATGAAGACATGCCAGTAATAGACCCGGCCTTCCTATGCCATGAGCTCAATGTTAATAAGGAGGTCAAACCAGTGAAGCAGTGAAGAAGGGTATTTAGCCTAGAGAAGAACCAAGCTATCCAGGAGGAAGTCAAGAAGATACAAAAGGCCTCTTTCATTGAAGATGTCAAATATCCTGATTGGCTAGCCAATATTATGATGGTGAAGAAGAAGAATAACAAGTGGAGGATGTGTGTAGATTTCATAGATCTCAATAAAGCCTGCTCGAAAGTTCATTTTTCCTCGCACCGAATTGATCAGTTGGTAGACGCTACCTCGGGGCACGAGTTATTGAGCTTTATGGACACTTATTCCGGCTATAACCAGATTAAGATGAAACCAGAAGACAGGAAGAGTACTTATTTTATTACCTCAAGGGGAACATACTGCCATAATGTTATGACTTTCGGACTTAAAAATACAGGTGCTACATACCAAAGGTTGATGAATAAAGTTTTCACAGAGAAAATTGATAAAAACATGGAGGTTTACGTCGACGATATGCTAACTAAGAGCAAGAAAGCCACCGACCATCTAGCAGATCTCGGCCAAACCTTTGATCAGCTAGAAAAATATCAGACGAAGTTGAACCTGATGAAATGCATATTTGGTGTACGAGAAGGCATGTTCCTCGGGTATATTATGAATTAGCGAGGCATTGAGGCCAATTCGGAGAAGATCAAAGCTTTGCTAGAATTACGATCTCCAGTTACAAAGAAGGAAGTGCAAAGCCTCACAGGCCGTGTTGCAGCTCTTAATAGGTTTATGTTGACAGCAACGGACAGGTGTCTCCCATTCTTTAAAATTCTCAGAATAACTTTCGAGTGGAACGATGAGTGGGAGAAGGCATTTCAAGAATTGAAGAAATATTTGGGGACACCTCCACTGTTATCCAGGCCGGTGATGGTTGAAAGATTATACTTGTATCTGGCCGTCTCGGAGAGCGCAGTCAGTTCAACGTTGATAAGAGTGGAGGATGGAGTACAAAAACCAGTGTACTACACCAGCAAAGCATTCTAAGGAGCAAAGATTAGATATCCAAAGTTGGAAAAGATGACATTAGCTCTAATAGAGGTGAGTAGGAGGATGAAACCTTACTTATAAGCCCATACCATAATGGTGTATACTAATATGCCACTTAGACAGGCCTTACACAAGCCGAAAAAGTCTGGCAGACTGATGTATTGGGCAGTAGAACTGGGCGAGTATGATATTATTTATGAGCCAAGGTCCTCACTCAAAGGGCAAGCAGTGGCAGCTTTCATTGCGGAGTTCACTTACCCAAATACCCCTGACCAACAGGAGTCTAATACAAAACAGACCGAGGATGTTACAGGATCATCAAAGATAATCCCCGATCAACTCCCCATAGCAAATCTACCATAAGGGATGAACAACGAGCAACAAGCATCATCGAGTAACAGCCCAGCAGTGGAGGATGATAAGAGGAAGCACCAAATATTCCATTAGGGAACCTTATCAGATCAAGAGTTTGATAATGATATATCTGTGTGAAACTTGTATGTTGATGGCTCTTCATCTGTAACAGGAAGTGGAGCCGGAATAATTCTTAACAGCCCTGATGGATTAGATGTCGAATACGCTCTGTGCTTTTAATTCAAAGCTTCCAATAATGAGGTCGAATATGAAGCTATGATCGTGGGCCTCAATTTAGCAAAAATAATGCATGCAGAGCAAGTCACCGTGTTTATTGATTCATAATTAATTATACATCAGATTTTGGGGTTGTATGCGGTGAAGGGATAGTTGATTTCAAGATATCACGCTAAGGCTATGGAGATTGTGTCCACCTTAGCAGAGGTTCAATTGATCAGAATACCGAGATTGGAGAATGCGAGAGCTGGTGCACTCGCTCGGTTAGCTTCCGCTACTCGCACCGAGCTACGAAGAATGATTCCTATCTAGATACTAGCAGAACGAAGCATAAATGAAGATATAATGGTGAAATTCATTACCCTAGATATGGGACCATCTTGGATGGGACCCATCAGGGCATACATCAAGGATGTTGGCCAACTTGAAGCCAAGAGGCTAAAGTTTAAAGTTGCTCGATATGTACTAAATGATGGCATTTTGTATAGAAGGAGTATTATCTTAGGTCTACAGAGATGTGTGCATCCCTCAGAAGTTAGAGAGATGATTGAAGAGGTTCACGAAGGCTCTTGTGGAGCCATTATGGAAGTTCGGACTCTCCTACAGAGATTAACGACGTAGGGATATTACTGGCCGATGATGAGAGTTGACAGCACAGCCTATGTGAAGAAGTGCGATAAATGCCAACATTTCTCTCTCGTTCGAAGAACTCCCCATGCATTGTTAACACCCATCACTTCCCCCTGTCCATTTTCTATGTGGGGCATGGACTTGGTCGGGCCTCTACCGACCACCAAAGGAAGGTTCAAATATCTGGTAGTTGTTGTCGATTATTTTACCAATTGGGTTGAGGCGGAACCTCTCATCGACATGTCGTACGAAAGGGTTTACCAATTTATTTGGAAGAATATTATTTACAGGTATAGTCTACCACATGCTTTCATCACTAACCATGGTACCCAATTTGATAACGAGGAGTTCGCTGCATATTGTCATCAATCCAATGTCTAGAAGCTCCATTATGCACCAGGCCATCCCCAGAGCAATGGGAAAACTGAAGTGACGAACAAGACTCTACTGAACGGCTTGAAGAAACAACTGGATAATGCAAAAGTAAATTGGATTAACGAGCTACACTCTGTGCTATGGGCATATCGTACAACACCCCGAACAACCACAGGGGAATCGCCCTACATGCTAGCCTTTGGAAGCGAAGCAGTCATTCCAGTCGAGTTGGGACTACCGACACATAGGGTACTTAATTTAAGCTCTCTTATAAGAGATTTGATGAGATGCTTAGACCTGTACATGCTCGAGGAAGTTAGAGAAGATGCGGCAATCAAGAATGCAACCTACCAACAAAGAACAACCATGTTCTATAACAAAATAGTGAAGAAATGTGAACTCAAGGAGGGGGATTATGTGCTCAAAAAGGTGATTCGGAAGCTTAACAAGTTAGAGGCCAACTGGCATGGGCCCTATCGAGTAATTACAGTTGTTCGTCCTGGGACCTATAGGATATAAACCTTAGAGGGAGAAGAATTCAAAAATGCATGGAATGCAAAGCACCTGCGCAAGTATTATCAGTAATACAGACTTACATGTACACATTTTCTCTTTACATGAATAAAAGTGTTAGTTTTTCCATATTCATTTTTTGGTTCAATTTTTGTCGGAGTACTAGTGCTACACACTACATCAATTACAGTTGATCAACATCAGCAACCACTAACGAAGGTTGGTCGACATTCAACAGCCACCAACTCCGGTTGGTTGGCACCAATAAATTTAACCAACAATGTTGGCATAACAATCATACAAGGCAAAGCCTGTTGGATCACGAATAATCTCAACAGATATCCCAAACTAGGAAGGAAGATGGGTGACCTCCCGGGCCATCCACTTTCTAGGCACCAAGGTAATCTAGATAAGATTGCTACAACTAAGAAGAAACATGGGATGAAAATCATTCCATTGCTTAGGCACTAATGAGTGATAAGTCACTACAACTAGGTAGCAAGTGTGGCAAGCTCCATCGTCTAGGCAAAACAAGACAAATTGTCCCTATATATATATATATATTCATCAACAAAAAATGAGAAACACATCTCATAAAGTATTTCCAAGGAAATAAAACTTGCACAAAGACCAAATTTAGTAGATTACATAAAGATGGATTTTGGTGTATTAAATACAAATTTCCTATTCTATGGGTTTCTTTCCCTCTGATTTTGATACAGGTTCCACCCCAGGTGGAGGGTCATCTAACGCATAGGGAGAATTGATAAAATTCATATCTTGCAGCATTCTAACGTTGCTCGAACGCGGTAGATCAAGTAAATATTGAGGACGAGATATCTCAAAATCTGAATGAAGCTGGTAATCAACAAGATACCTGGAGATCAAACACCGAGGAATAGCACGAGCTGGAATCCAGCTGACATCGAGTTTAAAGGGAGGAATAGGAAAATCAAGTAATCCAGGCTCACACCAATCCCATAAGGATAGTCATCAATCAACTTTCATCACACATAAGGCATTCAACCATCCCTATTTGCACCCCTCGTTGTTCGATTGTTACAATCGAGCATCGAGATGTCATAAAGCTTCGTTCTATTCGGCCATCCAAAATTCTCTAGGTTGTTTATGAAATTGATAAGTCAATCTCTCCAACTACTCGTGGAGGTTCTTTACCAAAATTTCTTTACTTTCCATCGCAGAGCTTTAGTTGGAGAGTTGGTCGATAAGACTCTGAATTTTTCTAGACATTTATGCCAGGGATTGATTTTTTTGCCGTCAATTGAATGTCCTGATTTTCTGAATCCAGTTGGGTCCTCATCTCTTCAATATTAATCTGACCAGCCCTTTCTCGGCCACGGGTAGAAGGCTTTGCTCTGCCACGAGCAGAAGGGGTAGGTCTGATTCGTTTCAAAGTCTCCAACTCTTCTCTCAAGGAAGCATTTTGAGTTTCTAAAAAGGAAAAACCTTCATCATTAACTGGAACCAAGACTCCCGAAGAAGAGGCGACAACAGATGTTAGTTGCTTCACTTCCTCTTGTAACGCAATATTCTCTTGCTCTAGCAGCTTGACAATATTCCTGTGCTCTTCAATCTCAAGTTCAAGCACACTTTCCTTTTTTTCATGGGATGAGATATACTTATCATAACCCCTGTTAACACTCAACTACTGGTATTTTTTCTCATAACCTTCGTGTAAGAGTGCACTGGTTTCTTTGTGCTCAAGTTGGAGTTCTTTTATCATCCCTTGAAGATCTTCAATCATTTCATAATAAGACACATTGTTGGTCATATCACGATCAAGTAAACACTTCAAGTATTGGTATGCATTAACTTCTCACTCAGAGGCATCGGGTCCAGGGATATCAATTATTTGGGCCTCAGTAAAATCTGCATGACCCGCTTTGAAGTAATCATTACATTTTTTCATCAACTCTGAGTCATGAGCTGATAAGAGTTCCATTATGGCAACGAACTAGCAAGGAAAAATAAAAAACACATTAACAACGATACATACAAGAGCAAGTCAATGAGAAATTCATATTAGACAACAACAACCCATTTTATTGATCATAAGAGGAGAGAGTACAACCAAAGTTACAAGAAAGAAAGGAAAAGAAGAAGAACAACATAAATAAAGAGCCGAGCAACGCTACACCTTCTCCTTATTTCCTATAACACCATCAACTGGTTTGGACGAAGGAGTTGGTTCCCGAGCAGTAGCAACAGGGACTTGCTCTATTAGCATCATGGAAGACTCATCAAATGCATCTTTATCCTTTTCTTCTTCGTTAATAATAGGAGGAGGGCTATGAGTGTGTTTTTGAAATAACTCAGAATCATCCGTAACACTCAACTCTTTTAATACTGCGACCCATCCGTCCCTGAAGTACTTCAGACTTGCATACTCCATCTGGCAAGTAATAGCGGTTAAGGCTCTGTTCCATCCCTTGTCCCAACCAGAGCTAAAAGATTTCTTCACCGCATCCTTTCTCTTCGTCTTCTCAGAAGAATCACGCTATTCAGCAAGCCTCACCTTCTCCTCGAGGTCTTTCTTACGTCATTCATCCTCTTCAATCTTATCATCAGCCTCTTTCTTACTGGAAACGATGACCTTCAATTTTTCCTCCAACTCCTTGGAGGAACTTATGGCCTGGTCACGAGTTGACTCTGTAGATAGAAGTCTCTTCTCCTAAGCAGCTTCATCTTCCTCGTATGTCTTCTAGGAGTCTTTTAAGGATTGAGACAATCCAGTAAAAGCTTTTTCATTCCCGCTGGACGAAGTTGAAGCTTTGATAGCCTCATCCCTCTCCAGGATATTATTAAAGCACGTCATAAATTGAAAAAAGAAAAGAAGCTCAAATTAAAATATGAATACAGTAGGTGGAAATAAAGTGGTAGGGATGATGATACATACCAACGTGATATGTTGGGCCGCCAAAACAACGACCTTCTCCCGGGAAAGGGGATCCCCAACAGCTCGATACTCCGGAATGGTCCAAGACTTGATTAAATTCCTAGCTGAACTTGGGGAAATAAAATCTGGAGCGCTAGTTCCCAAGGAAGGACCCCCAATATCAGAAAGTCGAGCAACAGTTTCTACAGGTCTTTCTGCAAGACCTCTCCTCAATCTCCGTAAAGGAGCACCTTCAATCAAAGGTGTTGCCTCTTCTTGCGTAATAGCAACACCTTCAATCAAAGGTCCTGCCTCTTTTGGGACAGCAGGTGGTTTCCTGCCGACCTCCTTGACAAGAGAAATTATTCCTTTGGATGGATTACTATTCATTTTCTTTGTCCCTTCAGCTAGGACATCCCCTTTGCTCTTCTTTGCCCCATTAGCACCAGGAGTATCTTTGACAAAGAACGCAAGCATTCTCCTCTTCTTCGTCATCAAATCAACAATGGAGGTATTCAAATCAGAAGAAGGTTCTTCTGCACTTGCTCGAGATGCTGGTACTTGATCAAGATCAATTACCACAGGAGAGGCAAGAGGACGAGCAATAAAAGAAGAGGTGGTGTTTTTGTATCTCAACAAATAAGAAGCAGCTTTAACGTGCTCCCTGTCAACTGATTGATGGAAACCCCAGTTGAGTTTCAAATCTTTTATATTATTGTCACTCTCTTTTGGGGGCTTTCTCTTGTTATCAAGTGCAAAAAAAAACATGAATATTAGTGACACATTTTATCAAACGTAAACAGAGCTAAACTGAATAATCGAAAACAACCTATCCCATTGCCATAAAGTGGACATCTGGGACCTTGGTACACACCATTTCCTTTTAATGAAGGGTGTTGCCAATTTTTCATCACAACCCCATGATCAAAATAGTCCCTATTAGCATCGGAAAGATTGAATACTAAAGCTCTATTGGAAAACCTAGTTTTTAAATAAAATGTGGTATCACTGGTAACCCATTTATAACAAAACATAATTTCAGGGATCCCTAAACGAGTCCCATGAATCTGGTTTAACCTATGTACGCTATTAACTACCCTCCATGTATTTGGAGCTACTCTTGCAGGCACAATATCAAAATATTGACAAAACTCCAAGCACAGGGGATTAGGCGAAAAAGAAAAGCCACACTCTGCTACGAAAAGTGAGGGAAACCAGTGTCTCTCAGCCAAGAAAAATAAATCAGATGGAGAAGGAGGTTCTTCTAGAATAACCCAGCAGGGAATTGCAAAATCGGCTCGAAATTTATCCAAAGATTCGATAAGATAAACCATGATGACTAAAGAAAATAAAGAAGAAGGAAAAAATTCTTACAGAAAATTGAGAAATCTGCTAAGGTGGACGATGGAAAGAACGATATTATAAAAACAGAGTGAGAAAATACAAAGTTTTGAAATCTGGAGATCAAAAGTAGATGATGATCTTTTTCTATCTCTTTTAAATGCCTTGCATTGGGAAGTAGGAAAAGAAATGATTACTAGAAAAGACGGTTGCGTTTCCGGCGGTTAAATGATGAAAAAGACGCAAACACCGAAACGTTTGTCGCAGAGTCAAAATATTTACAAAATTGCCATTTCGTGCTCAAATGACGAGACTAGAGGTAAAATTCCTAAATGTTGGAAATCTGTAAGTAATCAAGAAGTACAAAGGCGCTCGAACAACTTTCGAGTAAAATATTCCACACTCTCATATCAAAACTCAACTGTGAAACATTGGCGGCTTCTGTTCATATGAAAATTAGGCAGCTCACGTGGACCAATTATAAAAAGACACGTGACATCCTACGTAGTAAATACATATGCTCACCGAGCTACATAGCGTGCCGACCTACTCAGCGTGCAGACCTACTCAGCGTGCAGAGCACTTGGCTAGGAAGATCAATCGACGATGACACATTCAATTAACGTTGGACTTAATGAACATTCTTATTGTACAGATGTATATATCTATTAAACAACGATATCTCGTCTATTCATACTAATAGCCCTAAGGCTATAAATACATTGTAACACCCCCCATAACGGGGTAATCAATCTCTTGTAATCATCATCGAGATTAAGAAAAACATCGGCAAATACAAACAGTGGACGTAGGCCATTTTCATAAGGCTGAATCACTTTAAAAATCTCTGGTCTTATTTATTTATTCCTTTTTATCTGTGATTAATTAATTAGATCGAATCTAGTTTTTTACATCAACAATGGTTAACAAACAGTGAATGCAATAGTGTGCTTTAATCCTTGTAATTCTGCGTTCTTTGATCCTTGTAATTCTACAAAAATAACTTATTAACATCGCATTCATCATTTCCTGTAAGGACTATCCAAATTCATTGTCGTTTCAGGTTTTGTGTAAAGATTTATCCCCGAATTATTTAAGTAGAGAAGCCCAAATAAATTCTAACCAAAATGTAATATCACCTCATAAAAGGCTCACAATCCACAACCCATGGACCAGAGAAGTGGCGGCAACACGCTCATGTGGGTATTAGACTTGGGATAGTCCAATAAAACCAAGCCCTTAAGCCAATTTGGGATAAATTTATATTGCCCATTTCACAAAATTTTCATATAAGGGACAAACTCTTTACACCAATTACCCCAAGTACTTCATATGGAAAAAGGTACATTGAAATCAAAATTTTCATTCATTTTTTATGCTTATTTTAATCAAATAAATATACCCCTTGCGAGAAATATTTTGACATGTCACGTTTTGAAGTGTGGGTCCATATTAATTATGGCTCAAAATTTGCTTAGAAGTTGATTCGGTCAAATATTAAATTGCGTCAAAAACACTGTTTTTCCGAACAGTAGTTCCTTGTTATATCTCCATGAACTTTTATTCTCCACCGCAGATAGTGAGAGATTCAGACGGTAATTTGTCACTAAGACATCAGTTAGTCCTCAACTTTGCGTATAAACTAGCAGAAGTGAGTGTAGATGATATGCGTCCAATTATCAGTCAGCCAAGTTCAGTGAACATATTCCCAAATAATTGCAGCTGAAGGAGCAAATAAGGTATGAGGACACTACAACCGTCTGCCATGACCCATTTCTTCACACACTCAAAGAAGAATAAAAGACAGCCCGGCTTAGTTCATAACTACCTACCCGACATCCACTAGACATTTCTTCATACACGTGAAAAATATATCACATTATCCCCTTTTCAGTTTAAAGCACATTGACTTACTCAACTAACTTGACCCTCACGTCTCTCTCTCTCTATGTAGCATAGCTATATAAGCCTCTACACACCACTAATTCTTCCAATTCGAAGTGCAACTCCAATTAACCTTTGTAGTTAAACATATTTTTTGAGTGTTTCTCTTTGTCCTACATGGGTCGCTTAAGCATGATTTTGCTTGTTTTCGTACTTCTTATAAACTATGATGCAACATCTTTAGAAGCAAGGAAGCTCATGAGCATTGAGAACAATAAGGTGTCTCCTTTGGAGGAGAGTTTGGTCATGAGTGCCATTCCCACGGGCAATACAATGGTCACTAATGAAAGGCTCTTCAATCATCACCTTGCCAACAGTGACCGGATTTTGCAATCTGTCCCAAGTCCTGGAATTGGTCATCAAAACTGATGTTATTCTTGCATGTTTGTCCATGCCACCTTTGCTGGGAAAATTTGATACTTATATGTATGCTATATGCAACGACGTTGCATTTAAATAATGTTATTCTGTTAGTTTAGTTTAATTCAGTTAAAGATCTTTTGATGCATGTAAGCAATGTATACATCATATATGTAACATCCCGCATATTTTGCTATTGAGGGTGATCATGCCCGATACTAAGATATGTCAATTGTTAAAATTACAATATAATTCTTGGCATGTGAAAGAAATATGAGATATTTAAAAAAATTTCACGAGATATAATTTGACATAATCCACAATCGTTAGCCATCCACCGCAAGAATGTCTATCACCATGCTAAAACTCTAATAATATAAAACTCAAATTAAATAACATTATCTCCCCAAATAAATCCATCAAGCATCGAATCACTAAATTCAAATATAATTGTCTTATAAAATAAATGACTCGAATGGAAAGCTAAACGATGCAATAAAGTAATTTCACAACTGCAAGTCCCGCTAATCTCCATAATTGTGCAGCTACTCAACCACTTATCCTGAAAGGTAAGTCAACAACAATGGGACAGACCCACTGCAAGAATATTACTTACTCTTCTCAATTAGGGTTAGATGAACCTAATCATAAGCATTAGATAAGATGAATATTATAAATAACGATAAGCAATATAAATAACGATGCGAGTAATTTAAACTAATAACTCAACTACCTACTTGCCAATTATGTTTCTTTCAACATTTATTAACTTGTATTCATTATCTTTTTCAATATAATTTATTATCAATGGCAGCACCACTATAGTCACTTTGTCTTTCCTACGACACATCACATATCATGGTGCGCTAACTGTCTCATCATATTGAATTCTTATGCATCACTATAGGTCGACGACCCAATTGTCACACAGACATACCATGATGTATCCCACATCATAATTGCCACTATAGTTGGATTTGCCTAGATCCTGTATTTACTCTATTGTATCCAAATGACAGTAGACACCGCACATACCATGACGCACACATAAAATCGTTACTATAATTAGTTTGCATGAGTCCTGCACACATCTTAATCGCCGGTCAACACTAAACCTTACACATACCGTAACACCCACATAAATGTATCAATCATTAATACCAGTTACTATATTAGGTATATATTATATTCTATTCATTTGTTTAACTTATATTTTCATTAATTACCACTAGCTCCCAAATTAATTCAGGTGTCACACACCAAATTCATTTTTAATCCCATACCTAGAGATCACCAAAAGCATATGTACCTCCTAGTCTTTCACCTCAAAAAATACCCAAAATTGTAACCATAACCTAGCCTCTTACCTAGGAAGAAATAAAAATAACATGTATCACCTAGTCCCACACCTAGAAAATACCCAACCATAAAGTGATCACTCTCGAGTCCCATATCTAGAATGCATCAACCATAAATATAATGAGCACTCTCTAGTCCCAAACCTAGAAAGGAGCATGCATAAAAATGACTACTCTTCTAGTTTGATAACTAGAAAGTATCAACTACAATAGATATAAATCAAGGTTCAATTAAGGTACGTAATTTAAATTTACAAGTTATCACTTTTCCTAATTAAATTGTTAATCATCTTTACAAAGTATGCATATTTAATGTTAGGCAACATTTAAATCAAATAATACTCGAGCAGAAAAATAAAGATATTTTGCCTTATGATAGTATTCTAAAAATATGAATATTCTATGTTTTTCCTCTTTAAAAAATCTCCAACTCTTTCCCTTTGATCTTATTCAAAATCTGGGTGTAAAGCCTCTTAAATTAAGGTTAAAACATTTTTAATGGTATTTAGGGTTTAAAAGATATAAGGGTACGTTGTTTTTTCAGCAGAAAGTCACAACATATTTAAAAAAATAAGAGGTAAATACCCCTTTTAGAAGAAGAAAGTCACCCCTATCATGATTTACGCTGCTATAGTGATGTGGCTAACCCACGATCACAGTTAGGGGAGCCTCGAGGGCGGTGAACCCCCCCCCCCCCCCCGCGCCATCATGACAAACATGTAGTTATCTCCCTCTCTCTTCTCTTCTCTTCTTTTTTTTTTTTCTCTTTTAATTAGGATACAAATCTAAAAGTCCCACTAGATTTCAAACTCTAAAACAATTCCAACTTCTACTCGTGATTAACTTTAAAAAGTTTTAGATTGGAGTCCAAGAAATTATAAAAACACTCAAATTCCCTTTATGTTTTTACCAAAATCCCAAACCATTCAATAATTAATTAAATGCTCGGAATATTCATTGATTTAGCAAAAAACCACCAATTTCATTTAAATTAAAACCTTTCTAACTTAAATCAAGTTCCAACTTTATAAATCATTTTAATAAATTAACCTAATTAATTAATTAAATTCAATTCTAAAAATATGGGTTATTATAATATATTATCTTCGTCCATGATAAAAAGATATATATGTTTCATTCACTGAGCAAAGGGTAATTCTTTTTTAGTCGGGATAAAGAGAGGATTGTTGGAATAGAAGATAGCTAAACACTTATAATTGGGAAAGAGGTGGAGTGTATATATCATTTGAGCATACTTTGATTTCCACTTTAATCCATGTGCTCAAATTACATGGGTGTTTAGAGGATCTTTAATAATGGACGTGTTCTCCATACAACCATACATGAATTTGATATTACGTTAATGAAAAAAATACATGTATTTAATTATATAGGTAAATAATTTAAAAAAACCCTTTAAACTTGATTTTGTATCTCCAAGTAAATTCCAAAATTTTCAAAATAAACTCAATCTTGCAAGGCTTGGTTAAAACATCGACAAGCTATTTTTTAGACCTTATAAATACTTGCTCCACTTGCTTTCTACCAATGTATTCTGTAATGGAATGGTAAATGGATCATATGATTACTTCAATCACAAAAACCAGATTTTTGACCAACTCATATGCCAAATTGTTGTTAATTGAAATCATCATTGATCCTAGTTATCCAATATTAAGCCTTTTTAATAAATTTCTTGGCCTTATTGCTAGGAAAACACTCGATGCCTCATCAACATATTTGGGTTCGTAAGTAGAGAGTCCTAACATATTGCTTTGTTATGACCATGTTAAGGTTTATTTTCTCATAAGGAAAAAAAATATGGTAGTGCTTTGTTGATCATCCAAATCATTGGCCCAATTATTATTACAATATTCTTCTAGCTTGAAATTATTAAAATCTAAATGTATTGTTTCAAAAACTAGTGTATCATTTATGTAATGAAGAATCCTTTTATCTGCCTCTTCAAACATTATAAGTTCAAAACCCTTAAAAGTCCAAGAAAAGACTAATCATTAAAATTTACATGTTATGTTTGATGCATATATTGTTGGGTAAATAGCGAAATTTCCCATAAGTGTATATCAAATTAGAATAAGGAATAAAATTAAAGGATACATAGATTTATGTGGTTCACCAAAGTGTAGGCTATGTCCATCGGACCCTAAGGTCAGTTCCTTCACTATCACAAAGTTCGAATTACAAATGGATTACAAGAGACTCAAAGGTCTCACCACTAAACCAAATACAATCACCCTTAGGTGTATACAAATATTCAAAGAGGAAGGATCTCATGAAGAGGGTCTTGAAAGAACCCTAGCCAAAGAAGACAGAAAAATAGAACAAAGTTATTTCTCATAAAACTCTAATAATATAATGTTGGTTGAAACGGTAAGTTGCAAAAGGAAAATAGTCCTTATATAGGTGCCAAAGACCATATCCAAGGTCCAATTAATTTTAACATTCCAACTACCAAAGCTAATTATATTGATTTCCAAGACTTTGAATAAGAGTTCCAAGATGAGGATTCCCAAAGTGCATGTGTTGATTCATGAATAGTTTTATGAATCTTGGAATATGGAGGGACGCCAATAATTCTCCCCTTCCCTACTTAAGATGTGAACCCAGCCATACCTGGAAGAGTATTACACTTGTCATGCTATAATTTTAGCAAAGTTTTAGTCATTATATTCGAAGTACTATCATCAGTGTGAAATTTCTTAAGTTACAACAACTTCAAGTCTAACACCCCATGAATCTAGTGATACCTCACATCAATGTGTTTGGACCATGAAGGAAAACTTGAGATTTTACTAAAATGAATTGCACTTTGACTATTGCAATAAATAACATTTCTCTTGTTTTAAACCCAATGCTCATAGGAATTTCTTCAGCCACATAAATTCTTTGCATGCTTCAGTGCAGTAATAAATTCAGCTTCTGTTGTAGACATAGCAAGACGTTTTTACAACCTAGATTGCCAAGCCATAACTTCCCCTACAAAGGCCATTAAGTACCCCAAAGTATATTTTCTTGAATCAACATCACCATCTATGCTGGCATCTGTAAATCCTTCAAGCACAAGTTTAACATTCCCAAAACACAAGCACATCTTCGAAATACCTTTGAGATACCTGAGTATCTATTTTATAGTTTCCTAATATTATGTACCTAGATTTGAGAGAAATTGGTTCATAACACCCACAGTGTGAGAAATATGTAGCTTTGTATAAACCATGGCATACATTAATGAACCAACAACTGAGGAATAAGGAACTTTGTGCATTTCTTCCTGCCCTTTCTCGCTTATAGTAAACTAACTTTTAATGAGCTTGAAGTGGCCTGTAAATGGAAAACTGACAGGCTTTGCATTTTTCATATTAAATCTTTCGAGAACTTTTTCAATGTACTTTTCTTGAGATAGCCAAATGTATCCTTCCTTTAGATCACAAATAATTTTCATACCAAGAGTATGCTTTGCGGGTTCTAAGTCTTTCATGGAAAAGGACTTCATCAATTCCAATTTTAACCCGTTAATTTTGGAAGAATATTGACCAACAATTAGCATATCATCAACATAGAGTAATAAGATAATAAAGTTCCCATCAGGAAAATCCTTCACCAAAACACAATGGTCCGAAGCGGTGTGAGAATACCTATTTCCAGTCATAAAAGAGTCAAACATCTTATACCATTTCCTTTGTGCTTGCTTCAAGCCATACAAACTTTTTTTTAATTTGAAAACAAGATTTTGTTTCCCTTTGTTTTTTAATCCTTCAGGATGTTGCATGTAAATTTCTTCTTCAAGGTCTCCATGGAAAAATGAGATTTTAACATTGAGTTGTTCAGCCTATAAGCTCATGATTCCCGCTATGCTAACCATAATATGAATGGATGACATTTTCACAACTGGTGAAAAAATCTCATCAAAATCAACACCCTTTTTTTGCCCAAAAACTAACACAACAAAGCATGCCTTGTATCGAGGTTGTGAGTTTTCCTCACCATTCTTTAATCGATAATCCCTTTTTTTTTCAACAGCTTTATACCATTAGGTAACTCCACAAGTTCAAAGGTGTGATTTTCATGTAAACACATCATTTGTTCTTGAATTGCCTTCATTCTTGTTTGTTTTAATGTTCCATGGCTTCTTGGTAAGTTTCAGGCTCCCTATGATCAGATAACAAAATAAACTCATTAGTAAAGTATTTTGTAAAAGGTTTTTCTTACTCTCAAGGACCTTCTTAACTTGGGTTGTGGTGGTTGCTCTTGTGTCTATTGGTCCCCCCGATTTTTTGCTTCGACATCAATAGGAGGATCTTTATCATTATTAAGAAACTCATTTTCTAATATACCATCTTCATGTGGCTACTTCGTAGATGAAGAGAGAGTATGTAGATCAATATGAGCATCACCATTAATGGACTTTAGAGCTTTGTGAGACTCTAATTGAGCACCTCTTTCAAAATGTGTTGTTGTTTGATCTTTAAAAAACATAAGATCTCTTCTTTTCATAAGTCTCCTATCTACTAGGTCCTATAATATTTAGCCAAACTCTTCATGTCCATAGCCAAGAAATATACATTACTTTTCCTTATCATAAAGTTTGGACCTCTCATCTTTTGGGATGTGCACAAAAGTCCTACAACTAAAAAAATCTAAATGATCATAATAGGGTTCTTTATCTTTCCAAACCTTCTATGTCACATCATCTTGCAGAGGTGCTGAAGGAGAAAAATTAATTAAGTCCATTTCTATTCAAATAGCCTCTCCCCAAAAGGATCTTAGGAATTTGTCTTGTGAAATAATACATCTGAATATTTCAACAATGGTGTGGTTCATCCTCTTGATAACTCCATTTTGTCGAGGGGTCTTCTTAATGAATGGCCCTTTGATGACTGATACCATGAATTTTCAATACTCATCAAAGTGCCCTATTTACTCACCTCGATTGTCATAGCGAACACATTTTAATTTTTTTCCCATTTCTTTTTCAACTTTGGCCTGAAAGTGCTTGACCACGTCTAGCACTTGATCTTTAGTTTTCAAAGGCTAAGTTAATAATTTCCTGGAGTGATCATCAATAAAGGTGAAAAAATAGATAGAACCACCAAGAGTTTTAACTTTTGTAGGGCCACACACATTACAATGTACCAAATCCAACATTAGATTTTCTTGATGCAAAGTTTTTACGAAAAGAAACTCTATTTCGTTTATCGGTTAAACAATGAACATAAGTCTTAAGTGGGGTACCTTTCGTGCCTTCTAGAAGCTCTTTCTTTAACAAAATTTTTAGCCCCTTTTCACTCATATGTTCGACTTTTATGCCATAGTTCAGTAGAAGAACCATTTTCCAATGCATTCATAAATCCCTTACTGAGTTTTGCTTGCATTGTATAAAGAGTGCAACTCTTGTTCCCTTTAGCCATCACTGAAGATCCCTTGAACAGTTTTCATTTTCCATTACCAAATTAGTTACTGAAGTCTTCATCATTAAGCTTACCAGTATATATCAAATTCAGATGAATTTCTGGTACATGCCTCGTATTTTTAAGCATCAACGTGCAACCAATATTATTTTCCAAATAGATATCTCCCATACCAATGATTTTAGACAAACCTTCATTTCCCGTATAAACACACCCATAATTCCCTTGAGTGCAGGAAGTGAAGAAATCGGCTCGTGAAGTGACATGAACCGAAGCACCAGAGTTAATCACCCAATTGGTTTCTTGACTTATCAGGTTAACACAAGCATTATTACAAACAATCATAAACTCACCATCGGAAGAAATTGTAGTTGTGTTTTCATGCTTCTTATCATCACCTTTGTCTTCAACTTTTTCTTTAAACTTTACCTTTCTACATTCCATCTCCATGTGTCCAATCTTGCCGCAATAATTATACTCAATATTTTTCTTCCACTCTAGTGTTACTTGACTATTATGACTTTTATCACGATTATTATGGCTTTTGCTATGGCGGTGAGATGATCTACTTCTACCTTTCCCTTTGATTTTCAGTGGAAAAATCTTCAGATAAAGAAGAGCCATTGGATTGCCTCTGAGTTTCTTTGCTTAGAAAACTTCTAGTTACTTAACTCATGGATACAACTCCACGAGGTGCGGAATTACTAACTGTTACAACTATGGTCTCCCAGCTTTCTGGAAAAGAACTAAGGAGCATTAAGGCCAGCAGTTCATCATCAAAAACATTTTTCATTGAGGCCAGTTGGTTAGTAATATTATTTAATTCATTCAAATGTTTTGTAATGGAACTTCATGCCTCATATTTCAAATTTACAAGCTTTGGAAACAAAAAATCTCTGTTGTCTATGGCCTTTTTTAACTTCTTCTAAAGTGCATTTGCTGAATTTTTAGTGGACATGTTGTGACACCCCGACTAATTAAATACCGGGTAGCTACTCCTTTATTCAAATTAATACAAAATGCCAAGTTGGTCCAGTTCATAGCATCACTGTCGAAAACGTTTTAACAATTACTAGCCACCTAATATTTAAAAAGTGAGTTGTCAATTTTAATTAAATCCGATTAACATGCAATAAGTAAATTATGAAATGCTAACATAAACTCCACACATGATCATAATAGAAGAACCATAAAATAATAATGAGTCTGGAGGAATACTCCTCACAACAATCCGAATACAGGAATAAACAAATACCAAGTCTGCATCACTAAATTAATTACAACCCAATATCTGAAATAACTGAATAAGTAAGATGTCTCTAAAAGAAATGGGGAGACATGCCCAACAAATGAGAAAATCTGATAATGGAGTCAAGATAAAAAATGGAGGCGTCTATTGTCAAGGTCCTGTAACTTCCACAGTAGCTACAACACGTCACCTGAATGGAACTCCTATACTTGGTGTCCTTGTGGCTAGGAGCCTAAAAGGTTTTACCAAAATAGATTTGAAAGCAAACGGGTCGGAGCCCGATTGTGAAAACAGTTTAAAAATATAGCAAGTGTTTTAATGACATTAAATAATGAATGCAAAATACATGTTAGGACGTGCTGTCACATGAATTACTCACCTCTCGACTATCTGTGCACTCCTAGCGTACTCGTACCCATTTTAGTTATTCCCATATCTAACTAGTCCAATACAAAAATCTAACATTACTATAAGATTCACGATTTAATTCCGGCATTTTCATTTAGACAGAGAGCTTTACATTTATTCTCGATTTCCTGTATTAGTAATACTACTTACTAGAGATCTCCCATCTTAAATTTACATAACGTTTCTATTATTTATATTCACATATATACATGACAGTTCATTTCAATTAACAGTATATTATTCTCTTCATAAATATACAATACTAGCACCCCGAGACTAAGATGCGGTGCACACATACTCCGCTATCCAATCCCGGTACATCACGTACATGAGGACCACGTATTCCGAATCTCTTAGGAATCATTTTCATTAAACAACAATCACAAACAATGGAGGAGAACATAGTTCATATCACATGGGTCACGCACATAACTACGCTCTCCCATGATCAGCAAACTTATTAACTTCTCAATAAGTCCTTCTCTGACCTATGTCCTCGAGGTACCAATCTAACCCCCCCCCCCCCCCCCCCGTAGGCACACAAAGATTAGATGGCCCTGATCGAATGCCGACCTCCCATGATAGCAAGTACGGTAGGTATGTTATACACAGATAACTACATATACTAAGCATTCGCATATCTTATATACCTCAATATATTAGTAGAGGTATACTTCTCGTTCTTGTATCACCATTTAAATGTCATACGCTTATAAGTCCCCGATTTATATACATTAAAGTTGTCAACTCTTCTCACGTCGTAATTAGGTACTCGCTTCCAAATCCACAAATGTCATCCGGTTTACTACAAGATCCTAAGTTTTACTCCTCAACGTACCCCAATCTCACAACTATAATCACTAGTTAATAAGGGAAAGTTATCTCTCCATTTAAATAAGTCTACGGGACATTTGAAATAAAAACAGGCCAAAAAGGGCATTCTGTCAACTCGTTAGAAGTCTCGTTCGAACGAGGTCGTTCGAACGAGTGCCGTTCGAATGAAAGGCTTCGAATGAACCACCAACTCGTTAGACGGGATACTGTCATCTCGTTAGAATCTCGTTCGAACAAGGTCGTTCGAACGACCTGGGCAGGTCTTCTAACGAGATGGCAGAACTCACCCAGAAATCGGCAAATCCATTTTTCTTCCTTTTTCTATTTTCTAAATCCATCCTATGATCATCCAAACTAAGTTTTAGTGTGTTTAAACTACACTAAGTCCTCCTAGGTCACTCTCTAACATATATATGGGGTCAATACCTCCTAAATCAACATGTAATCATCATAATTCCCAATTCTTGTCCCAAACCCTATAAACATGAACACGGAATTTAATGTCTACAACTATTTCTTATAAATCCATTTTTAAATCATCAATAGATATATTTTTGGATATGAAATTCGTCCATAACTATTCTACATGCGATCCTCATATAAGATTTCGATTTCTATCTCCAATTTCATGGGTTTTCATTAAACTCTCAATACAAGACATATATTCAATTCTAAGCATGGAAGAAACATTCGCTTGAATTTATGTAATTAAACCACTTGCCTTGGATGTTCTGATTTGATGTTGAAGGATGAAGGTTGATTCTCCTCTTTCTCTCTACATATTTCTCCCAAAGATGGTGATGGTGGCTAGGGGTTTCTTTTGGAACCTCTTAGGACTCTCCCTTCAACTCCCATAGCCCACTACTTGATAAATGTTGATAATGGAATTAATGGGTCCATTAATAATATAAAATTAACCTCTAAAATTCGTGGGTTTTAATTTCCCTATTTTTAAAATTACCAAACTACCCTTTTGGGTTGCCGGTATGGCCTAAAAATGCCCCGGGACCCAAACTAAACCCCCGGCTAGTGTTTTCTGGCTATTTTGACCCTTCCGGACACATTGGCGCACTCAAAATGACCATTCGGTTTATAAAAATATAATTCACTTTTTAATTCAAATAGTTACATTCCTGACGCGAATGACACGCACGTTCCAACTAAATTTCTGAAATTATCGTATTTCAGTCTCGCGACAATTTTAATATTTTCGTTATTCATATATTACCATACATACACATTATAATCAAATACCAACTCACATCTCGCTAGTATTTATATCCGGATTAATTCTCATTTAATTCTCATTTAATTTAATTAATCCCTTAAATAAATATCAATAAAATTACACGGTATTACATACTTCCCCCCTAATAACAGAATTTCATCCCGAAATTCGGAACTAAAGAATAACTGGTAAAAAGAATTCTGGATAACGCTCGCGTATCTCATCCTCGCGCTCCCATGTGGGCTCCTCAGCATTATGATGCCGCCACTGAACACGTACCAACGGTACTATCTTCGACCGCAGTTTCTGCTCGCTTCGGTCCAAAATAGTAATCGACCCCTCCTCGTAGGAACTATCGGGTTGAAGATCGATATCTTCCAAAGCAATGTGAGTATGGGCCAAATCGTCTCTAAGATATTTCCTTAGGGAGGAAATATTGAACACGTTATGAATCCTATGCAAGTGCTCCGGTAACCCAAGTCTATACGCAACTGGCCCAATCCGCTCGATGATAGGAAATGGCCCCACATATCTCGGTGCCAGTTTCCCCTTCTTCCCAAAACGCATAATCCCCTTCATAGGAGATATTCTGAGTTACACCTGGTCCCCCACTTTGAATTCTCTGAAGAACCTCTTGGCATCAACATAGCTCTTCTGTCGATCCTGAGCTACCCGAATACGACTCCGTATCAACTCTATCCTTGCCGAAGTGTCCTGAATCACTTCCGGCCCAAGGGGTATGTTATCCCCCACTTCTAACCAACATGCTGGGGAACGACAAGGTCTACCATACAACGCCTCAAATGGAGCCATGCCAATGGTGAATTGATTAGATTTATTATAAGCAAACTCCACCAGTGGAAGGTACTTCTCCCAACCACCTCCAAAGTCTAGGATGCACAGACGCAACATGTCCTCCAACATCTGATTTTTCCACTCTGTTTGCCCATCAGTCTACGGGTGATACACCGTACTCAGCCGCAATTTCGTACCCATTTCCTCCTGAAAACTCTCCCAAAATCGTGAAACAAATATCTTGTCTCGGTCAGAAACGATATTTAGAGGCACCCCGTGAAGTCTCACTATCTCCGCAATGAAAATCTGGGCATACTGTCCCGTAATGTAGTCTGTCCTTACGGGTAGAAAATGAGTAACTTTGGTCAACCGGTCCACAATTACCCATATGGAGTCGTGACACCTCTGTGACGTAGGTAAACCCGTAATAAAATCCATGGATATGCTCTCCCATATCCACATCGGAACCTCTAATGGCTGTACAAGTCCTACCAGTTTCTGATGATCCACCTTTACTAGCTGACAAGTGGCGCATTTAGAAATGAACACGACGATATCTCTCTTCATCCCGCTCCACCAATACTAGTGTCTCATGTCTTGGTACATCTTATCCCCACCAGGGTGTACTGCGAACCGTGAGCCGTGCGACTCTGTCATTAACTCGTGTCGCAAGTCTTCCCCTTCTGGAATGACCAGTCTCCCATTAAAGCGTAATCCCCCGTCTGAACTAACGATATAGGACTCGTCTCCCTCTGCTAGTAATCGAACTATCTTCTCCTGACAGAACGAGTCATTTGCCTGGGCCTTTATCACTCTCGTAACAATCTGAGGTGTAACAGTCATCACATACATGAATGATCGGGCCACTGCATCCTGGTGTCCCAACTCCCTCCACTTAGCTTTCCACACCTCGGCCACCTCATCTACTGGCCTATAGCTCAACGCGTCTGCTACCACGTTATCCTTCCCTGGGTGATATGGGATATCAAACTGATAATCCTTCACGAACTCAAGCCACCGTCGTTGACGCATATTTGACTCCTTCTGCATGAAGAGGTACTGTAGAGACTTGTGGTCCATGAACAACCAAAATTTCACCCCCAGGAGATAGTGTCTCCAAATTCGAAGAGCGAATACGACTGCCGCTAAATCCAAGTCGTGGGTGGGGTAATTCCTCTCATGAGGCTTAAGCTTACGAGAAGCATAAGCTATGGCCTGACTCTCCTGTTGTAGCACACCTCCAAGTCCTTGTAAGGACGCATCGGTGTAGACTAGATACTCAACCCCCGGTCTGGGAAATGCTAACATGGGCGCTGA
Source organism: Sambucus nigra (assembly GCA_949130495.1). Lineage (NCBI taxonomy): Eukaryota > Viridiplantae > Streptophyta > Magnoliopsida > Dipsacales > Adoxaceae > Sambucus > Sambucus nigra. Next base: position 360,839,080 of record OX422214.1, read on the forward strand.
GGTCAACTTGTCCTTCAACTCATCGAATGCCAACTGACAGGCATCGCTCCAGATGAATGGCACACCCTTGCGAGTCAGATGTGTCAAAGGACCCGCTATCTTTGAGAAACCCTGAATAAACCTCGTGTAGTATCCTGCTAGGCCCAAGAAACTACTAATCTCAGTCGGTGTCGTGGGCTATCCCCACTCTCTCACCATGGATATCTTCCTCGAATCAACATATATGCCCCGGTCTGAAATGATGTGCCCCAAAAACTGAACCTCCTTAAGCCAAAATCCACATTTCTCATTCTTTGCATAAAGCTCGTTCTGGCATAGTGTCTGCAAAACCTGCCTCAAATGCTCGGCGTGCTCCTCTTCTGTCTGGGAGTATATCAGAATGTCATCAATAAAGACGATGACGAACTGGTCTAGGAACTCTCTGAACACCCTATTCATCAAGGCCATAAACACGGCTAGAGCGTTGGTCAAGCCAAAAGTCATAACCCAAAATTCATAGGAACCATACCTCATCAAGAAAGCAATATTTTAGACGTCCTGTTCCCTAATACGCAACTGATGGTATCCCGATCGCAAATCAATCTTTGAGAAGAAGGAAGCTCCTATCAACTGGTCGAATAAGTCATCGATTCGGGGCAACGGATACTTATTCTGTATCGTGACCTTATTCAACTCTCGGTAATCTACATATAATCTCAACGATCCATCTCTCTTCTCTACGAATAACACAGGGGCACCCCACGACGAAGTACTCCTTCGGATAAACCCCTGACCCAACAGCTGCTCTATCTGATCCCTTAGCTCTCTCATCTCTGCTGGAACCATGCGGTAAGGTGCGCGCGTAATTGGCCGAGTGCCCGACGTTAAATCGATCACAAAATCTAAGTGAACGATCCTCCCTCAGGGCGAGGCATCGCCACTAAAAACATCTCCTGCCCGGGAAAGGAAAAAATGATACTCCTACTAAAACAATCAATCATGGCTCGGTACACAACTAGCCAATCCATACCAACAATTTCATCGTACTCAGTCATCTTTAATACTAACATATCAACGAGTAAAGTAAATCTCCCAATTTCTATACCCACACCTCTACAAATCAGGGAAATCACGGAACCCCGACTCAACGGTGAATCTACCCAAATAATCGTGCTCTCTGCAGTGTCTAACAACCCCAAAGTGCGTGCAAACCTCGTGGCAATGAAATAATGTGTGTCGCCCGTATCTAATAAAATACGCCCCATAGTCCCCTGAATAGAGAACATTCCCTCAATAGCAGGTGGATCCTATGGGACTGCGACATGCTGGAGCTGATACACTCTCCCATACTAAAGTTATCCTTGCTGGACTGGGACCGCTAGAATGGGTGGTAATGCTACCATCTGTGGTGGTGCTGGGAGGGCGGCGGGAAACATAGGCCTCTGTGGCTCGTGTCGAGCACCCTGTTGTTGCTGATGTGGGGCCCTGCCCCTATCAGGGCAATCCTGGCGTTTGTGGCCAATCTTTCCACAAACGAAGCACTTCCCCAGGAAGTTTCCCTCTCGCTGTCCCTGCTACCCACGGCCCTGATGGCCATTACCATTCCTACTCTGACCATGCTGGCCCTGCTGAAACTGCTGCTGCTAACCATTCTGGCCCTGCTGGTCGTTCTGACCCTGATGGCCATGACGAAAACCTCCCTGTCCATTTCGAAAACCTCCAGATCTGAATCTCTTAGGATCCCCCTATTGGGAACCCTGATCACCCTGCCTGTGCTGATCCTGAGCAGATTATGCCCCGCTGGCACCATTTCCCCTATCCTGCCCTGATGGCTGGACTCTCCTGATCTCTTACTCTCCGACATGTGAAAGCGGTGATCCTGGCAGTGAAGCAGTGTTGCGTTAACCACATCAGAATAAGTGGCCAAGGAGATATTTCCCAACAAGTGCTGATGGATCCTCCAAGTCAATCCGTCCATGAACTTCTGAATCTTCTTCTCCTTAGTCGGAATCTCATCGGGAACAATGTTCAAGAGATTAGTAAATTTGGCCTCATACTCGGCCACGATCTTCCCCTCTTGCTTGAGGTTCATTAACTTCCTCCTCATTTCAGTGTGAACAGCTGATGGAAAATATTTGCAGTCGAACCGCACCAAGAACTCCTGAATAGAAAGGGCGTCCCTCTCCTCCGCGGTGGTAATGGACTCCCACCACTGCAACGCTGATCCTACTAGCTTAAAGTAGCCAGTATCTGTTGCGGAACATCCGTGCACTCGTACATCCTTAAGTGTCTTTGAATGTCCTTCCTCCACTGACTCGACACAACAACGTCAGAGCTACCTGCAAAATCCGGAGGGCGTGCTTTCTGAAAAGCATCACGAACGCGTTCCCAAGCAGACGGTAATGCATGAGTCTGAATTGGCACGACTACCAGCGCCTGAGGTGGCGCCTGCTGTACAACGGCTAGGGCTGCATTTATCGCTTGGGCTATAATAGTTGCAACCTCTGTGGCATTCATGGTGCCCTGAACTGGTGCAGGCTGTGGCTCGGGCTGAGCATCCCTAGGAACTCGCTGCGCACGTCGTGGAGGCATCTGAAATGAGAGTAAAGTCTTATAAGTTCGCAGTTATTATCTCAAAATAGCTGAAGAGTGAAACGTACACAAAAGAATACAACAGTCCTAAGATATAGGGCTCTACATCAAAGAAATCTCAGCGGAAACATAACAAGCCGTACAGATACTAAGGACACTAGAACCTGATGCTCTGATACCACCTGTGACACCCTGACTAATTAAATACCTGGTAGCTACTCCTTTATTCAAATTAATACAAAATGCCAAGTTAGTCCAGTTCATAGCATCACTGTCGAAAACAATTTAACAATTACTAGCCACCTAATATTTAAAAAGTGAGTTGTCAATTTTAATTAAATCCGATTAACATGCAATAACTAAATTATGAAATGCTAACATAAACTCCACACATGATCATAATAGAAGAACCATAAAATAATAATGAGTCTGGAGTAATACTCCTCACAATAATCCGAATACAGGAATAAACAAATACCAAGTCTGCATCACTAAATTAATTACAATCCAGTATCTGAAATAACTGACTAAGTAAGATGTCTCTAAAACAAATGAGGCGACAAGCCCAACAAATGAGAAAATCTAATAATTGAGTCAAGATAAAAAATGGAGGCATCTATTGTCAAGGTCCTGTAACTTCCACAGTAGCTACAGCATGTCACCTGAATGGAACTCCTATACTTGGCGTCCTTATGGCTAGGCACCTAAAAGGTTTTACAAAAATAGATTTGAAAGCAAATGGGTTAGAGCCCCATTGTGAAGACAGTTTAAAAATATAGCATGTGCTTTAATGACATTAAATAATGAATGCAAAATACATGTTAGGACGTGCTCTCACATGAATTACTCACCTCTCGACTATCTGTGCACTCCTAACGTACCCGGACCCATTATAGTTATTCCCATATCTAACTAGTCCAATACAAAAATCTAACATTACTATACAATTCAAGATTTAATTCCAGCATTTTCATTTAGACAGAGAGCTTTACATTTATTCTCGGTTTCCTGTATTAGTAATACTACTTACTAGAGATCTTCCATCTTATCTCTACATAACGTTGCTATTATTTATATTCACATGTATACATGACAGTTCATTTCAATTAACAGTATATTATTCTCATCATAAATATACAATACTAGCACCTCGAGACTAAGTTGTGTTTCACACATACTCTGCTATCCAATCCCGGTACATCACGTACATGAGGACCACGTATTCCAAATCTCTCAGGGATGGTTTTTAATAAACAACAATCACAAACAATGGAGGCGAACATAGTTCACATCACATGGGTCATGCACATACCTACGCTCCCATGATCAACAGACTTATTAACTTCTCAATAAGTCCTTCTCTGACATATGTCCTCGAGGTACCAATCTAAACCCCCCCGTAGGCACACAAAGATTAGATGGCCCTAATCGAACGCCGACCTTCCATGATAGCAAGTACGGTAGGTATGTTATACACAGATAACTACATATACTAAGCATTCGCACATCTTAGATATCTCAATATATTAGTAGAGGTATACTTCTCGTTCTTGTATCACCATTTAAATGTCATACGCTTATAAGTCCCCGATTTATATACATTAAAGTTGTCAACTCTTCTCACGTCGTAATTAGGTACTCACTTCCAAATCCATAAATGTCATCCGGTTTACTACAAGATCCTAAGTTTTACTCCTCAATGTACCCCAATCTCACAACTATACTCACTAGTTAATAAGGGAAAGTTATCTCTCCATTTAAATAAGTCTACGAGACATTTGAAATAAAAACAGGCCAAAAAGGCCATTTTGTCAACTATTTAGAAGTCTCGTTCGAACGAGGTCGTTCGAACGAGGTCGTTCGAACGAGTGTCGTTCGAACGAAAGGCTTCGAACGAACCACCAACTCATTAGAAGGGATACTATCATCTAGTTAGAATCTCGTTCGAACGAGGTCGTTCGAACGACCTGGGCAGGTCTTCTAACGAGATGACATAACTCACCCAGAAATCTGCAAATCTGTTTTTCTTCCTTTTTCTCTTTTCTAAATCCATCCTATGATCATCAAAACTAAGTTTTAATGTGTTTAAACTACACTAAGTCCTCCTAGGTCACTCTCTAACATATATATGGGGTCAATACCTCCTAAATCAACATGTAATCATCATAATTCCCAATTCTTGTCCCAAACCCTATAAACATGAACACATAATTTAATGTCTACAACTATTTCTTATAAATCCATTTTTAAATCATCAATAGATATATTTTTGGATATGAAATTCGTCCACAACTATTCTACATGCGATCCTCATATAAGATTTTGATTTCTATCTCCAATTTCATGGGTTTTCATTAAACTCTCAATACAAGACATATATTCAATTCTAAGCATGGAAGAAACATTCGCTTGAATTTATATAATTAAACCACTTGCCTTGGATGTTCTGATTTGATGTTGAAGGATGAAGGTTGATTCTCCTCTTTCTCTCTACAGAATTCTCCCAAAGATGGTGATGGTGGCTAGGGGTTTCTTTTGGAACCTCTTAGGACTCTCCCTTTAAATCCCATAGCCCACTACTTGATAAATGCTGATAATGGAATTAATGGGTCCATTATTAATATAAAATTAACCTCTAAAATTCGTGGGTTTTAATTCCCTTATTTTTAAAATTACCAAACTACCCTTTTGGGTTGCTGGTATGGCCTAAAAATGCCCCGGGACCCAAACTAAACCCCCGGCTATTGTTTTCTGACTATTTCGACCCTTCCGGACACGTTGGTGCACTCAAAATGACCATTCAGTTGATAAAAATATAATTCACTTTTTAATTCAAATAGTTACATTCCTGATGCGAGTGACACGCACGTCCCAACTAAATTTTCCAAATTGTCGTATTTCAGTCTCGCGACAATTTTAATATTTTCAATATTCATATATTACCATACATACACATCATAATCAAATACCAACTCACATCTCGCTAGTATTTATATCCTGATTAATTCTCAATTAATTTAATTAATCCCTTAAATAAATATCAATAAAATTACGGGGTATTACACATGTGATGAAAAACATTATCATCAATCCATTATCGAATAATTTCAATGACCTTTTTGTCGAGTTTGTTCCAATTAACATCAAACGTGCCTTCCCGTTTGTCGTGATACCGTAAATGGATCCATAAAGATCTTTGCAATACAAGAGGTCTTACATCTTTATTTTCTAAGTCATCCAGTTAGTTACATTGAGACTTATCATATGACCAAAGTTGCCTTCCATGATTTATATGCAAATCTGCAACCAAAGCGCTCATACCAGTTGTAGGGTAAATAGCAGAATTTCCGACGAGTGTAAATCAAATAAAAATTGTGCAGAAAAATAAAGGAGACACAAATTTACGTGGTTCACCTACAAAGTGTAGGCTATGTCCACATGGCCCTAAGGCTAGTTCCTTAATTTAATATAAAGTTCGAATTATAAATGGATTAAAAGAGACTAAAAGGTCTCACCACTAAATCAAATACAAACACTCTTAGTTGTATACAAATATTCAAAGAGGAAGGATCTGACAAAATAGGTCTTCAAAGAGAAATAGCCAAAGAAGATACAAAATAACATAAATTTATTTCTCACAAAACTCTAATAATTTGACGTTGCTTGAATGATCAATTTGCAAAATGAGAACACTCCTTATATAGGTGCCAAATACCATATCAAAGTCCAATGAATTTTACCATTCGAACTACCAAAGCTAATTATATTAATTTCCAAGACTTTGATCAAGAGTTTCAAAATGAGGATTACTAAAGTGCATGTGTTGTTTCATGAATAGTTTAATGAATCTTGGAATATGGTGGGACACCAACATATATATCTTGAATAATCTTCTCCTTCGTGGTGGTATTTAACTTGAACTTTCTTGGTAATATGTTGGAGTTTCTTCCTCATGATTGGATGGAGGTGGTTATGGAGACTGAGAAATAAGATTCTTCATGGCATCACTTTGTTTCTCTTCATCCTCAAAGAATTGGAAAAAACTATAATATTCTTATGGATTGTCTGAAACCCAAGATCCTTATTTGTTGAACATAACATCGAGTTATGCAAATCTGACTAGTTATTGGATTATATAGCTTTTAGACTTTGGATCAGTAATCATAATTGATGAAGACATACGTATCACTTTTATCATATAACTTATACTTCTTCACATTATATACAGGTATATAAGCAACACTTTTAAAAGCACACACTTGATCAACACTTGGCTTTCTTCAACCACATGCCTCTTATGATTTCATATCTTTCACGATTTCATTAGGACATCAATTTGACACATGTCAAAAATTATCAATGCATTTCTTTCTTTTTGACATACTGTTTTCCCATGTTAAGAATGTTTATATGGTTCCTTTTGGCTATTTCATTTTGTTGTAGAAATATTGCAAACATTAAATAATAAAAAACCCTATTTTCTTATTAAAAAGACGTTTAACTCATTTGATATTAAGTCACTTTCTTGATCATATCTAATGGTATTGAAATCGTAGCTACTATGTTTGACATTTTAACTTAATCAAAATTTGAGAGGAGTTTCCAAAAGTGAATTTTCCACTCATCGATTCATTAGTATTAGCAAACATATTTTTGTTCAATGTATATGGTTTCTATCACAAGGGTCAAGATACCACACATTTCCCCCCTCATATTTACTATTTTCATCTGATAAATCAAGTTGGCTTTACTTCATTGATTTTTATCCCAACATAACTTGTTCTTTCTTTAATATTTTTAGAATCACATTGATATTCCGAAGAATAATGTCCATATTTATTACCATTGCAACATGAAGATCATGAGATATTATAACTTTCTTTATATGGACTTGAGTGATTTCCTCTTCGAATCCCTATCCTTTATTGTGATTATTCACTTCTATATAATGTGTAAGAAGAGTTCTTGCCTCCTATTTCTACTTTTCCTTGGCATCGTGTAAGTTAATGTCCTTGTCCTCTTTTACTATAACAATGAATTTCCTCTTTCTATACCAAATGGAGCCATGCTTAGATCCATCCTTAATAGGACCATTTTTTCTTCTTCTCAATTTCTTCAAGAGTTTTTAATGATCCCATTAGATTGATAATGGTAATGGATTCCATATCTTTTAATTCTTTAATGGCTGTAACAATAAACCTAAATTTGAGATAAAATGAGCGACTTCTAAATAGATTAACAATTATAAACACTCTTGAAAAATAATTAAAAATTATTCTAGGCCCCTTCATATGCAATGTTTAAAATTCATCACTCAAAGTTTGAAGATGAAATTAGTGGTGAAAAGTTTCAAAAAAGGAATTTGAACATAATTGTTGATGTAAAAAATTAGATTGCTTCTAATTATTTAATCACAGATAAATATAAATGAGACAAAAAAATTTAAAGTGGTTCAGCCTTATAAGAATGGCCTACGTCCACTGTTTCTGTTATTGCCAAGTGTTTTGGAGTTCTCGATATGTAATTCTATCAAGAAAATCCGGTCCCCTAGAATGAGGGTGATACAAGGTATTTATAGCCCTTAGGCTGTACATGTGAAAGGGTAAACAATTAATGCCCTTTAAGAATATACGTCTGTATGATAAGCATTCAATGAATAGTTGAACTGTTGATTATCTGGCAATCAATGTTGTGGTCGAGATGCAGCTCTGGCCATCAATGCCGTGGTCGAGATGCAGCTCGGACCGCCTTAGTTGCTCGTCGTTCAGGAGTTCCTCGGAGTATTGGAGTTCCTCAGAGTACACTTGTTGCTCGGAGTGAGTATAACTTCGTCGGGGAAATAAACCTCCTCGTTGCTATTGTGCCACGTAGATTGACACGTGTCTTCTTATTATTCGTCTATATCAGCATATTAATTTTGGTATCAACAGAAGCCCCCAATGTTTCATATTTCGAACTTTGAGGAATATGGAACATTCTTTCTCGGTATATGGCAATATTAAATGACTTTCCTGGTTTTTAGGACCATTTTCTCGGTGTTCGCATGTCCTTCCAAATTCGCAGAATCCGCCTTTTTGAATTTTTATAAGCGCTTCGATCTTCGCGCACTTTTTGTCCTTTTAGCCGCCGGTAGCGTAATAGTTTATTTTTTGTAATCATTTCTTTCGCCGCTGCCCAAGGAAAAGTATTTAAGCTTCATAGGCGATCCCATCATCTTCTACCTTTTCCAATTTCTGCTTTCGAGTTTTCCATAGTCTTTCTCTCTCTTGTGCATTCATCCTTTCCTTCGTTCGTTGTCAACATATCTCCCTTTTTCCTGTAAGATCTTCTTCCTTCTTCTTCGTTTATTTTATTCTCCATGGTTTATGTTATTGAATCTCTTGAGAAATTTCGTTCTGATTTTTCTATTCCATCTTGGGTAACTCTGGAGAATCTTTCTGAGCCTTTAGATTATTTTCGTTTGGCTGAGGGACATTGGTTCCCCAGCCTCTTTATTGCTGAATGTGGATTTTCTTTTCCACTAAACCCTTTGTGCTTAGAGTTCTCTCATTATTTCGATGTTGTTCCTGCAAAAATAGCCCCCAACACATGGAGAATAGTTAATGGGGTGTATAGGTTAAATCAAACTCATGGAACCCGTATAGGAATTCCTAAGATTATGTATTGTTATAGATGGGCTGTTCTAGATAATATTTTTTATTTAAAAACTAGATTTTGAATAGGGCTTTAGTACTCAACCTCCCTGATGCTAATAGGGATTATTTTGAACATGGGGTAATTATCAAAAATTGGCAACATGCCCCTTTGATTGGAGATGAAGTATATCAAGGTCCCAGATGCCCTCCATATGGCAATGGGATAGGTTATTTTCATTTTATTTTATTTCTAAAATTATGATTTCATTATGTTTGAATAAATGTGCGATTGACATTTTAATATGTATTTGTTTGCAGTTGACAGCAAAAGAAAGACACCAAAAGAATCAGAAGTAAATATTAAGCATTTGAAACTTATCTGGAGTTTGCATTAGAAAGTTGAAGACGAGCACATCAGGTATGCTTCATACTTGTTGCAGTACAGGAGCTATACATAATCCTTTACTGCTCGTCCTGTGGTCAGCACTAGTGATCCAGTGTCAGTTCCTGAGGACTCTTCTCCAGAATCTCACATTCCTCTAAGTCAGAAAATGGGCAAAAGAAGAGTTCCTGCTCTCTTTGAGGAGACTACCTCTGCTGGAGATGGGAAAAGAAACAAAACTGATGCCCAAAAGGGGACAAAGAAAATAAATGCTGCCCCTTCTGTTGCTTCTCAGAAGGCTGTCGAGAAGCCCCCATTGGCTCCTAAGAAGGATGCACCTGTGGAAGTGATAACCATCTCCCCAACCAAAAGCTCTTCTTTGGTTGAAACTGTTAAAATGCCACCGAGGAGACTGAAGAAATCCTCCTCGGTCAATTTGGCTGAAACCATTCCCCAGCTGCAAGTTAGGGGAGCTGGTGTCCCAACTATTATTCCCCCGAGCTCTACGATGAGCTCGGTAAAGACTTGGATTATTCCTGAGGTCCAAGGAATTGAGGAGAATATGTCTAGGGATATGCTTACATCCCTGGATACTTGTCACATTGCTTCAGTGAGTTTCGCTTATTCTGAATTTTCTTTCTTTCCATCAATACATGTATCTCTGTGATGACTTATTATTATCTTCTTTTTTCAGCTGGTGAGTTGTTTTAATACCATTTTGAAGAAGGATGAAGCAATCAAGGCTTCTAGTTCCTCGTCTGGAGTGGGGGATGCTTTGTTGGGGTTAACCAAATCTTTGAAGGATTCCCGTCAAAAGTATGACGAGGATAGGGCTAAATGGGAGAAGAAGTTGGCTGCAGTTGAGGCAGAAAAGGTGCAGTTGGAAAATAAAGTGAAAGATTTAGAGGGAGAGAAAAAGAAGTATGACAAGAAGCTCAAGAGCTTTGGGGAGCTTGAAGATAAGATGAAAATGGCAGAAGAAGAATTGTCCCTTCTGCGAGAAGTGAACCGCCAGAAGGAAGAGGTGGAAGCTAAGTTGAAGGCCACCGAGGATCTTCTATCCGAGAAGCTCTCCTCGGAGAAAATGAAAAGAAAAGTGCTGGTGAAAAAATCTTTCCGCACTGGTTGGGACAAAGGATGGGACAGGGAGTAGCAGCAATGATGACTCAGGTGCAGTATGGAAGTTTGAAATACTTCCGAGATGGTTGGGTGGCTGCCCTGCAAGAATTGAAGGTTAATGAGGATTCAGAGTTGTTTCAACGGCATCTCCCTGGTCCTCCCCCAAATATTGAAGATGAAGAGGAGGACGAAGCTGCCTCCGAAGAATCTTCGATGGCAGTGGGTGATCCAATCCTTACTCAGCCTGCCGACGAGGAGCTTTCATCTCTGCCTGCTCCTCCTGAACAAGTTCCAGCTTTAGCCGACCAACTCATTGTTCCAACCGAGCTCCTCATCCCAGCCTCCCGAGAAAGTCTTGGGAGACAAGGAAAAGGTGTGAAGTTGTTCGGTATTCTCTTTCTATTTTTCTTCTTTTTCAAGTGTAACCAAGATCTTTGTAACTCTGCACTATGATCTAATAAAATTTGAGTTCTTTTCTTCCATATGATTGTCTCTTTTCTATCTGTACTCTGTCTTGATCTTCTTTTTTATGATTACTGTTTCTTTCTCTGCTAGTTTCTGGCCAGGATGGATCTGCTATCTGCTAATGATACAAAGCTGATGCAGCAATGTTATGAATATTATAAGGCTGGTCACACAGAACTGAGTGCATCAGAAGTTTCCGACATCCTTGGTCATGATGCTTCAGAGAAAGCAGTGGAGGCATATCAATACTTGAAATGTCTTCTTGATCGTGCTGTAGCCAACAATGTGGCTTATTACGAAATGATTGAAGACTTGCAAGGTACTCTCGATGAACTTCAGCAGCAGTATAAAGAGTCTTTAGCTCTTTTGCACGAGAGGTATGAGAAAAAAATCAAACAACTTAGTGCTGAAAAAGGCTACGACAAGATGCTTGCTGGCTATGTAGTGAGAGAGAGAACATTGAAAGCAGATGTCGAAAGGCACAGGCAAATCGTTGAGCTATTGGAATAAGAAAACAACAATCTGCAAAAAGAACTAGCTCAGCTGAGGTCTGCTGCTTCATCTTCCACTGCCTTGGTACCGGTCACCGATGAAGGATTCTCATTTTTAGAAGTGGAAAACGCCAAGTTGCGAGAAGAGTTAGAGACTTTGAGAAGAGCTGGGCCTTCTACTGCTATTCGGGGATTAGGAAGAGGTTCTCGTGGACGAGAAAGAGTTGCTCAGAATGTTGTCGAGGAACAAAGTACTCAACCAGCTCGGGGACGATCAAGAGTTCTTCATCGTACTATTGAAGAAGCTCGTACTCAATCAGCATTGGAAAACCAAGCATTCCAATTGATGGCAAAGAATCAAGCCTTGTCTGACATGTCAAAGAAAATTAGAGAGCTGGAAAAACAACTCTCTTCAGAGAAATCAGTGTTGGAGACTAATGAACTTTTCATCCAGAGTCTTCACGAGAAGTTTGAAAGGTTAATATTTTAATTTCACAAACAGCCCAGGGAGTTCTGGATGGCTGGATATAACGAAGCACTATTCCATTTGGATAATCGTATCCAGAATGCCAATAATGAGGGCTACAAGCAAGGCTGGCTGAATGCCTTGGGCGTGCTGAAGCTCGAATAAGGACACTACATGTGGGACTATTATGATCCTGGGGTTCTTGACTTGCCTGTACCACCGTATAATTTGGACATGGAATGGATCCCAGCTCGTGCCATTCGTCGGAGCTTAATTGCAAAATACCTTGGTTATTACAATCTTCATTCTCACATCGAGGTATCTCGTCCCAAGCATCTTCTAGATCGACCTTCTGTAATGAACGTCAGAATGCTTCGAGATCTTAACTTCATTAATTCTCCCCTTTTCCTGGAAGATCCTCCTGCTAGCGAGGAGCCTATTTCAAAAGCAGAAGGAAAAAGACCAGTAGAATAGGAAATTCTGATGTAATAATTAGTACACAATTTAATATTAATGTAATAAATTTGTGTAATTCATTTTGAATTTAATGAAAGAGTTTCATTTTTGTTCGCAAATTTGTATTGCTATTGTCTTGTATTTGTCAAACACTTTATATTTGTGCTTGCATAACAATATTATGTGGTTCATCGACCAACTTAGTAATAAAAAAGTTACAAGTATTAGTAATGTTGCTCGATCACTTAATAATAAAGTAATGAGTATAAAAACGTTTAAAATTTTTCCAACCAACCAAGGTTGTTAAATTGTGCTCGTCGACCAATTATAGTTAGTGGGTTTTTATCCCCGACCAGCTATACTTGGTACTATTTGGAATATTTTCTCCTCGTCGACCAACTACAGTTAGTGGATTTTTATCCCCGACCAACCATACTTGGCTCAGTTTGGAATATTTTGTTCTTCGAGGAACTTTTGTATTTTCTATAATAATCTTACCTCCTGACCAACATAAGTTGGCATTTGAGAGCATATCTTGTTTCCTAACCAACCGAGATTGGCATTTTTAGGAGTATTTTGCTTCCTAGCCAAACACGTTGGCATTTTTAGGAATGTTGTTCTCGCCCTTTTACCAATCGGAGTTGGTCTGAGTTCAAACTATCATGTCCACTTGCCCTTTTACCAAAATTGGTCTGAGACAGTGTCAGCCTCCTAACCAAAGGAGTATGGTTTCCTAACCAACCGGAGCTGGTATTTTTAGGAATGTCGTGTTCTTGCCCTTTTACCAACTGGAGTTGGTCTGAGTTCAAACTAACATGTACACTCGCCCTTTTACCAACCGGAGTTGGTCTGAGCTAGTGTACGCCTCCTAACCAAAGGAGTATGGTTTGTTCTCGCCCTTTTACCAACCGGAGTTGGTCTGAGCTTGAACTATCGTGTTGTTTTTACTGCCGAGCAGCGTAGTGTTGCACACTAGTATTCCCCGAAAAACTTTCAATAAAAAGAAGATGGTGAAATATCATCGTTTTATTCATATTGATGGAACTGCTTTACATTTTACATCACTGATAATACTTGCGTAGGTGTTCAGCATTCCATGCATTCTTAAATTCCTCTCCTTCTAGAGTTGCTATTCGGTAAGTTCCTGGTCGAACAACTTCTGTAACTCGGTAAGGTCCATGCCAGTTTGCTTCCAACTTATTGTGCTTCTGAATGACCTTCTTTAGCACGTAATCTCCTTCTTTTAAGTCGCATTTTCTCACCCTCTTGTTGTAGAACAGGGTTGTTCGTTGCTGGTATGCAGCATTCCTAATAGCTGCCTCTTTTCTCACCTCCTCGAGCATATCGAAATCTAATCTCCTCATTAAGTCGCTGATTGGGGAATTGAAATTCAGCACTCTGTGTGTTGGAAGACCCAACTCGGCAGGTATTACAGCGTCACTTCCAAACGCCAGCATATATGGTGATTCTCCAGTTGCTGCTCGGGGAGTTGTTCGGTATGCCCACAATACTGACTGTAGCTCATTAATCCAATTAGCTTTAGCCTCACTTAGCCTCTTCTTCAAACCATTTAGTAATGTTCTGTTCGTCACTTCAGTCTGTCCATTGCTTTGAGGATGGCCTGGTGCTGAATGAACCTTCAAAATATTTGACTGACGACAATAGGCGGCAAACTCCTCGTTATCAAATTGTGTTCCATGGTCTTTGATGAAGTCATGAGGGAGACCATATCGGCAGATGATGTTCTTCCAAACGAACTGGTACACCTTCTCGTATGTCATATCAATAAGGGGCTCAGCTTCTACCCACTTAGTAAAATAATCCACTGCGACGACAAGGTACTTAAATCTTCCTCGGGTCGTTGGCAGTGGTCCAACCAAATCAATTCCCCACATGGAAAATGGCCAAGGGGAAGTTATGGGTGTCAACAATGCTTATGGAGTTCGTCGGATGGAGGAAAAACGTTGGCATTTATCACATCTCTTAGCATAGGCTATACAATCAGCCCTCATCATTGGCCAGTAGTATCCCTGTGTCATCACCCTTTGCAAAAGTGTCCGACCTGCTACATGGGCTCCACATGACCCTTCATGGATCTCTTCAATCAATCCTTTCACCTCGGATGGATGTACACATCTTTGCAAACCTGCCATAATTCCTCGCCTATACAAAACACCATTAATTAGTACATACCGAGCAGCTTTAAACTTCAATTTCTTGGCAGCGAACTTATCCTCCGATAATTCTCCCTCCTCAATATATGCCCTGATGGGATCCATCCAAGATGGTCCTAAATCAAGGGTAATAACATTCATCGTCAGGTCTCGACTTTCTAACACTTTAATTGGTATCGTTCTTCGCAGCTCGGTACGAGTAGCTGATGCTAGTCGGGCCAGTGCGTCTGCTCGTGCATTCTCCGTTCTTGGTATTCTGATCAACTCAATGGCATCAAATTCTGCCAATAACTCCATCACCTTTACATGATACTTGAACATTAATTCTCCTTTAACTGCATATGTCCCCATCACCTGATTCACAATTAATTGAGAATCACTGAATACCATCACTTGTTGCGCTTCCATAATCTTTGCTAAATTAAGACCTTCTATAATGGCCTCATACTCCGCCTCATTATTGGAGGCTTTGAATTGGAATCGCAAGGCATATTCCATGTCAATCTCGTCTGGGGTGTTCAAAACAATCCCTTCTCCACAACCTGTTGTGCAAGATGACCCATCTACATATAATCTCCATGTAGGTAACTCGTCTTCAAATTTCTTATCTGATAAAGTTCCTCGATGAAATATTTGTTGTTTCCTTTTATCCTCCCCTGATATTTCTCGCTCCTCGTCGATCATCTCTTCTCGCCCTTTTACCAACCGGAGTTGGTCTGAGCTCGAATTTGATGATCCTTCTACATCCACAAGCCCTTTTACCAACCGAAGTTGGTCTGAGATTATGTTTGTTGATCCTGTAACATCCACAGGTTGATCAGCGAACAACTTTTGTTTCTCGGGGGTATCAGGATATGTAAATTCTGCTATAAAGTCTGCTACAGCCTGCCCTTTTAGTGATGATCTGGGTTCATACACAATATCATATTCACCGAGCTATATTGCCCAGTACATCAGTCTCCCTGATTTTTCTGGCTTATGAAGGGCTTGTCTCAAGGGCATGTCGGTATACACGACGATGGTATGGGCCTGGAAATATGGCCTCATTCTTCTACTTGCCTCAATTAATGCCAATGCCAATTTTTCCAGCTTTGGGTACCTGATCTCTACACCTCGGAAAGCCTTACTTGTGTAATAAATTGGCTTCTGGGCTCCATTCTCCATTCTGATCAATGCCGAGTTGACTGCATTCTCTGATAGTGCCAGGTACAAGTACAAATTTTCTCCCATTACTAGTCTGGACAACAGTGGAGGTGCTCCCAAATATTTCTTCAAGTCTTGAAAGGCTTTTTCACATTCATCATTCCACTCGAAAGTTTTTCGAAGTGTTTTGAAGAATGGGAGGCATCTATCAGTTGCTCGGGATACAAATCTGTTGAGCGCTGCAACTCGTCCTGTAAGACTCTGCACCTCTTTCTTCGTCGTTGGGGATCGCAACCCTAAAAGAGCTTTGATCTTTTCTGGATTCGCCTCAATGCCTCGCTGGTTGACGATGTACCCAAGGAACATTCCTTCTCGTACTCCAAATGTGCACTTCGTCGGGTTGAGCTTCATTTGGTATTTATCCAGTTGATCAAAGGTCTGACCTAATTCAACTAGATGATCAGTAGCTTTCTTGCTCTTTGTCAGCATATCATCGACATAGACTTCCATATTGCAACTGATTTGTTCGGCAAAAACCTTGTTCATCAGCCGCTGGTATATCGCTCCTACATTTTTCAAACCAAAAGGCATAACATTATAACAATAAGTTCCCCTAGGGTGATAAAAGAAGTACTTTCCCTATCTTCAGGTTTCATTTTGATCTGATTGTAGCCAGAGTAAGCATCCATGAAGCTGAGTAGCTCGTGTCCCGAGGTAGCATCCACTAGTTGATCAATTCTGGGCAACGGAAAGTGATCCTTTGGGCATGCCTTGTTGAGATCGGTGAAATCAACACACATTCTCCATTTATTATTTTTCTTCTTTACCATCACCACATTTGCTAACCAGTCTGGATATTTCACATCTTCAATGAATTGAGCTTTCTAGAGCTTCTCGACCTCCTCTTGTATAGCTTGATTCTTCTCGAGACTAAATACTCTTCTTCTCTGCTTTACAGGCTTAATCTCCTTATTCACATTGAGCTCGTGACATAAGAAGTTTGGATCTATTCCTGGCATGTCTTCATGACTCCATGAAAAAGTTTTCTTTCGGTTTCTCAAGAAAGTTATTAACTCCTATTTTATTGAAACATCCAACGACGAACCTATCTGAGTTGTTCGTTCAGGGTGTTCATCGTCCAGAATAACATTTTCTGTAGATTCCACCACCTGTCCTTTTACAAGTTGGGATTCATCTCTGGGATCCAGTGTTTCAATTTATGTACCTTCATCCACCTGGTAGGTAGTAGTCTTTTTCCTTGACTCTTCAAGCTCCTCTTGATCGGCAGATGAATAATATCATTCCCGAGCTACTTTTTGATCACCTTTCACAACTCCTAATCCAAAATTTGTTGGGAATTTTAAGCACTGATGTAATGTAGATGGAACTGCTTCGAACTTCTTCAAACCAACTCTTCCCATGATGATGTTGTAAGATGATTGCACATTCTTATCCATCACAAAGAAGCGTATTATTTCTGTTCGACAAGCAGGCCAAGTTCCAATGAATATATCCAACTTGATCGTCCCAAGTGGAAAAACCTTCTCGCCAGCAAAACCCAGGAGAGGTCTGTGATAAGGCTCCAATTGAGATAATTTTAAATTTAAACTGTCAAAGCATGAGTAGAACATGATGTCTGCCGAACTACCATTATCTACCATAACCCTTGAAATCACTACTTCTTTCATCCTCATTTTGATCACCAAAGGGTCATCGTGAGGGTAAAGAACACCTGCAAGGTCGTTTTTTGAAAAACCAATGACTAGATTCTCTTTGTTTATCTTCCTCGGGAGATCCTCCTCAGCCAAATTTATCCGTTAAATGTATGAGAAAGCCTGAGCCTCACCGAGGTAAGCTTTTCTTTCTGCAGTAAGATCTCCTCCTCGTGCATCTCCACCTGTAATAACATTACAATCAAACATTCCAAAACGTATTGAAAATACCTCGCGTTCTGGTTGCCTTGGCCTTTTGGGAAGATCGGTGTCATCCTCTGTATCATCTTCATGATCTCTTTTCCTGTTTTCTTCTACTCGACGAGGAGATCTAGACCTCTCTCTTGCTCGGTTTTCATTTACTTTTTCATTTCTACGATCAACATACTTTGGCAACTTTCCTCGTCTAATGAGCGTTTTAATCTCATTCTGGAGGGCTATGCAATTTTTAGTCATATGACCATGATCCTTATGAAACTCGCAATATTTATCTCTATTTCTTTTATCAGGGTCCGACCTCAGTTTCTTTGGCCACCTTACTTCTTCGTTATTCTTGATTTCTTCCAAGACATGATTAATACCCATTTTCAAAGGAGTATAATTATCGAATTTCTTCAGGACTTCCCATGACGACTTGTTATTCTTGGAATGCTTGTCACCGCCATTGCCCTTATGCTCTTTCTTCTTAGATTTGTCGACTTCCACCTTGGTTTCTTTATCCATATTCTTCTTCGCATCCATAGCCTCCTCGACATTCATGATTTTGGCCGCTTTTGCCATCAACTCTGACATAGTTGAAGGTGGATCTTTGGCCAAAGTGTAATACAACTTGTTAGGCAACAACCCACTCATCAAGGCGGTGATTGCTGTCTTTTCTTCATAATCTATGACTTCCAGCTTCTCGTTATTGAAACGAGTTATGTAATCTCTAGTACTCTCACCAGATTTTTGTCTAACACTTAACAAGTGTGCTACTCGTTTTACTGGCTTTTCTCCAAAACAGAAATTGTCGATGAACAACTCGGCTAATTGAAAGAAAGTTGAAATCTTACCCCGAGGAAGATTGTTGTACCATATCTGGGCAGATCCAGTAAGAGTTCCTGAGAATGCTCTGCATCTCATCTCGTCGGGGACAGCATAGATGTCGGCAGCAGCTTGATATTGCTCTATGTGAAGAACAGGATCTGTCTTTCCATCGTATTTGGGGGTCACCACAGGGGCTTTAAACTTTGACGGTGTAGGAAAATCCACAATGGCCTGGACAAAAGGTGTCCCTTGAACAAAAGTACGTTGTAGGGGATTCTTCGCCTTAGCCATTTCTCCCAGTCTATCCTCCAACCGCTGAATGGACCCTTTCCACGCATCTTTTCCTTCCTCGGGCCTATTAGTTCGAGCAATTGATTGTTCTGAAGTGGCCTCCTGAGATCTATCTTGACGAGCAACTGGTCGTGATTGTGCTGATCCTTCTCTTAGATCTGATGGTTGTCGGAAGCTCCTCGACATGGCCTTAGGTGGACTCCTATTCCTCCTAGGGCCTAATCGGCTGAAAGGAGATACCCTGCTCAATCTTTCCAAGGCACTGGGTCTCTTTGGAGAGAAAGTGATACGTTGCTCAGTATCTGTAGCCCGTATTGATGAAGTTCGCCCAGGTTGATAAGAGAAATCATCAGATTCCTCATTATGATATGACTCAGTACGCCTGGATCGTGAAGAAAGTAAATAAGTTTTTCTCTGACCACTTCTCTGTCCTGAATGTGCAGGTACACAGCCATGAAGGGTTTGTATGAGTTGCCTCAATGTTTCTTGTATGGCGGTTTGTCCTTGAGCCAAATTTGTCATAATTACTGCCAGATCTGGAGGTGCAGAGGGATTTGGAGGATTCCCAACGTTCCCAGCGTTTCGATTGCTGGATTCAGGATTATCAACCATTGATGATGAATGATTTTCGATAAAAAACGATAACAACAGTCGTTTCCCACAGACGGCGCCAATCTGTTGATGTAAAAAATTAGATTGCTTCTAATTATTTAATCACAGATAAATATAAATGAGACAAAGAATTTTAAAGTGGTTCAGCCCTATAAGAATGGCCTACGTCCACTGTTTCTGTTATTGTCAAGTGTTTTGGAATTCTCGATATGTAATTCTATCAAGAAAATCCGGTCCCCTAGAATGAGGGTGATACAAGGTATTTATAGCCCTTAGGTTGTACATGTGAAAGGGGAAACAATTAATGCCCTTTAAGAATATACGTCTGTGTGATAAGCATTCAATGAATAGTTGAACTGTTGATTATCTGGCAATCAATGCTGTGGTCGAGATGCAGCTCTGGCCATCAATGCCGTGGTCGAGATGCATCTCGGACCGCCTTAGTTGCTCGTCGTTCAAGAGTTCCTCAGAGTATTGGAGTTCTTCGGAGTACACTTGTTGCTCGGAGTGAGTATGACTTGGTCGGGGAAATAAACCTCCTCGTTTCTATTGTGCCACGTAGATTGACACGTGTCTTCTTATTATTCGTCTATATCAGCATATTAATTTTGGTATCAACAATAATGAAATATAAAAACTCAATAAAATGAACATGGATATTAGATTCAAACATTATTTATTTTATACTTGGACTATACCTTAAAAGTTTGTATTAGTGAACGAAAATCCAAAAAAGAATAAGATAATTAAATGCAGATTAGTTTTTATTTGGTCACCTAATATCTTTTGGTATATGATCCAAAAAAGTAGGATTTGTGTGTGGGAAAACCTTGAGAATTCGTAAAGAGAACTTGATATCTCTATTTTCCCGCCTCTCTCCTATACATCTCTCTCTCTCTCTATCTCTCTCTCTCTCTCTTATGTGGTGTGAGAAAGATTATGGCAAAGTGATCATTCTCTATAAAGAAGGATGTTAAACTACAGAATAAAGTGAGGTGGGGCTTGTTTACAATTGTGGACTTTATTGGGTAATTGTGTAAACTAATATAGTTAGCTTGCAATATAAATATAGGGAATTCCTTATTAATCCCTAGAATAAAATTTTAAGTATATCATTAATTACAATTAACTCCATAATATAATTGCAATTACACTCTAATTTCATTATATCAAAATTACATTTTATTATCTAAGAGTCAATATTTGTAAATTTTATCTTATCACATAATATGATTCCTTATGTCAACTTACAAATACCTAGTTAATGAATTTAATTAATGGCAATTAAATTTCACTATCATTTACGACCTTGATAACAAACTTAACATATTTAATACTCTACCATTATGAAATAATCCTCTAATTAGATTTTTTGGTAGAATTAAAATGTATAAGTTCATCAAGGAGTTATCACAATTCAATAATAAACACCATAAATGTTTACTCCTAAGGAATAACACGGACAATTCTACAATATTTATTAGCCACTATATAGGGCATGTTAACTAAATAAATTGAATCTCAACCACCAAAAAATCAAATGTAATAATAATGTGAACATTTAAGCATTCAATATCCCTCTTAATTAAGAATATGCGGGTCCTTTACAAACCTGTGAAATTGTAAAGTCAACAACAATTACTTTACAAACTTCAATTTCACATGTTGTTTTGTTCAATATGTTCCTTGTGTATTGGTTCAATATAATATAAACAATCAGAGAAGTTCTTGAACCCTCATATTAGTTGCCATAATTTAGATTAACTATTAAGATTTTACACGAAACTATACTAATATGAAGTTAATTCCTCTATATGATGTGAACAGTTCAATTATACTAGATTTTCGCAAGTAAGCCAAACTTTACTCATTAAAATTACTACTAAGTATAATTGACTAAAATAATGATATATTTAAAAATGTATATATAAACGCTTCCCCGTATTCAAATTCACATCAAATTGTGATAAAAGACTGATTATTCTTAACAAAATAAAATATGTGTACAATAACACGATTATAAGGATAAAACCCCAATAAAAATTTATTAACTTTCTTTACTAATTTGAACGAATTGTGTATAATTTCCTATTTCCTTTGTGGTGGATGAACTAATAATTTTTTGTAACACTATATCATACATACTGTTGTTGTCTAAATTTGGTTTGCTGATTTGGAATAATCTTAGCTCAATTAAACCAATGATTGCAACCACAGATAAAGAAATAATCTAAAGATAGATGAGAGTCAGAGAGAGACACAAAGGTTAACTTGGTTCAACCCAATGAGGTTCCTACTTCCACGGGTACAATGCCACTATATATTAGATTTTAGTACAATCCTATTAAGAGCTATCTAAAGTTTTTATAAAGTAATTTCAGTTACCCTTAGCTAAGATAGGTCATGATCTATTTATAGCAGTTGGGAGTTAAAGAGATGGAATACCTTTATACATTAGGTATTTACATCTTTATAAGATAATTAGCAGTTGGATATTCTTCACGTGTGTTTGCATGGTGATTGTTGAAAGTCCCACACGTGTCTGTTCATATTACTACGTATTCATGTTCTTAGGGGTGATCATCTAGCTTGCTGACTAATGAGATAATTAAGCTGGCCATATTTATTTGTTATTTTTGGGTCCACTAAGTATGATGACACGTGTCAACTTTTTATTGGTCCACATGGTATTTTTATTTTAGGCTATAAGAAAATCCCACAATACTTCATTATTGATTAGAGTAATATTGTGAATAAAAGGATCCAGTATTATCTGTCAGGATTTGCTCGGCAATCTAGAAGAACCTGGTTGGCCATCGACTTTTGGGAGTTTTAAATCTCAGACTATCATATTAAGGAAGTTAAAATTTTGTAAATAGTGGGAAAAATAGCTAACCATCCTGGGGTACACTGGTCATTTTGATCTCTAGGGAACTGAGATGTCGTCGAGACCTGAAGCAGTGGTACACTTAATCAATTCAAAATTCTTAGCCAAAGAACAACAGAAATCCTATAAAGCATCATTTTCTTCTCAATTTTTTATTACCTTGAATTTCAAACTCATCTCTTCATTCTTGAGCATTTACTCCGCCATTTGAGAAAATAACTATTGTGTCTTTCTTTCAATGTAAGGACTCTTTCTTACTATTATTTTCCTTTCTTCTTTGTCATGATGTTGTATAAAGTAAATAAAAGCTCTTTGTAAACCTTTAGAACAAAACATAGGATCCCTGATTGGGTGAAAATAGAGTCGGTGATAGGTTCTTGTGACATGTGTTCATTAGAAGAAGGTCATTGGCTCCCAACTATATTTATTGCAGAGTGTGGATTTACTTTCCCACCCAATTATTTATTCCTTGAGTTTTGCCAATATTTTAATGTAGTCCCAGACCTAGTGGCACCTAATACATGGAGGGTAGTAAATGCGGTCAGTGGTATTAATGAGAGATTTAGAAACCATATAGGAATAACATAATTGATGTACTGCTACAGTTGGGGGATCACAACCGATAATATTTATTATTTGAAGACCATATACTCAAATAGGACTCTAGTAGTAAATTTTCCTAATTTCAATAAAGATTATTGAGATTACGGACTGATAGTAAAGTATTGGTAGCTTGCCCCTCTTCCTAAGGGTGAGGAATACAAAAGACCCCGCTGCCCTTAAGAAGGATGGGGAATAGGCCGGAACCTTTTTTTATTCTTGTATATTTTTCTCTATTCATTCCTTTATCTCATTATATTATTAATCAGTGATTTTTGTCTTTGTGTTTGGCAGAGAAGATAAAGAAAGATATTCCTCGCCTGTCTGAAGTCAATTTTACTGACTTAAATTTTTTTTGGTCCATTCAGTAAAGAATTATGGAAAGTAACCCTTACTCTGCATCTGTTTCGTTGGATTACAAAAGCTCAATCACATCTTTTGTTGCTCAGCCAACTGAAGATATTTCCTTAACCCCTATTGATTTAGAGGTGCCAGCCACATCCTCTTCGGTCGCTGATTCAGAATATTTTCCTCAAGTGGAAGGAGATTTCACTACTAGAGGTACCTTTTCCTCCTTTGAATTCGTAGATATCAACCTAGTGCTGACCACAACTTCATCTCTAAAGATGGTGAAGAGGAAGATCCTAAACCTTATTGCTCGATCCAAGTCTCCTCCTATTCCTCCTACTAAGAAGAGAAAAGATGGTGCTTGGTGCTCCAAACACCCTGTGGTTATGGTGTAACGCCCTGGGCCGAATATATGGGTTACCCGTAATTCAACCCAGACCGAAACGAGCATTAGATGTAAAGTTTGATGGAACAACCTATATAATGTTGCTAGTCCAGTTTTATTTTAATTTACATTTCACTTGTTTAGCATGTGATTCCAATTTCAAGATAAACTACGTGTGGGACCCACAGAGGAGTGCCCCAAAGTCCATTAAACAGAGCTACTAACATAAAGTAAATAAAATACTTATCGGTACAATGCACTCGAAATACGAAACTACTACCAACATGCCGTGACAAAACGAGGGTGTGAGCCGATGCCTAGTGGGAATATATAAGCAGTATAGAAACGAACGGCATAAAGAGACTCAACATTTTATAACTACGTATACATGAAACTTTCTTATATATATATATATATATATATATATTAACGCGTAAAACACATTTATGCAAAAACATTGCTTATTCAGATTAATTCACCATAATCTCATAAAGGAACCTTTGTTAATACTTAACAATTTTTCTTTCATTTAACTCATGCGGTTAAATACTTAAACAACTATACTTGTTTAACGACAAATCACGCCTTTACTAAAAGTTCCCTTTTTACATGACTAACTCGTTTTTTTATTTTTATTGAAAGCACTCATTCAACATACGCAAGCACCACGTTGGAAAATACTCAATTAACCTTTGGAAAACAGTCACGAACACATTCTCATGTTACTTACGGGTTGAACCTTTAAGGTCTCTTAACTCATCCATTTACCCAATATACCTTATGTTTTCATTCTTCTTTATGGACAATATTATATTTGCATATTACCGGTCCACTTAAACCATACCAAAACACTTTTTATTTCATTCAAGTTAGGTCGTACTCATGCATTTCACCACACAACCCATTTCTTGATATGTTCCACATTCCATGAACTTTTCTCAGAATTATTCCACTTAACCACATACTTCAATGGGTTGCACATCACTGACTATGTGCACCATATGCTCTGGCTAGTGATTTAGGCCTTTTCACCCAATGGCTCGGGGCCCTTCTTACTTATTTCTCGGTTACATCCGAGTCTTTATTAACGTGCTTAACATTTTACACATATTTACATTATTCCATTTCTTTATCTTTACCTGGACGAAGCCAAAACTCGAACTTAATAATTTGTTTTTCCATTAACACTTGGAAAATTGTTTCTTTTTTCCTTTAAGTCCCTTATTCACACATACATGATTTATACTAAAACTATTCACGATTCAATTTAATCTGTACTAGTGTAGAGACGTTCTTTGACATTTTTACTCTTTGAATATGTAAATAACACATTTACATACCAAACTTTCATTTTTCACACATTCTTTAAAGACCAAATTCTCGTTCGTCTTATTTCATGTTTAGACCCAACAAAAACTTTCCTTAAACTTGTTCATATATTTATTATCAAAATACTACAAGTTTATATACATCAGAAATTGGACTTTAATTTTCTTAAATCCTTTTTGTGGTTTAAACATACATTCATTCTAGAATTTATAGCATTTGCAACAAACATTCATTTTACTTTTATTCCTAACAAGAATAATTATTCCTTAGATTTTTATTCCATAAAAATATCCATTATTAGTTTTACTAGAAACCACATTAAAATAATAGCGTCACACATTTTTATTCCATAAAAACGTTCATTATTCATTTTTCTAGAAATACACCAAAATAACATTCTTTTACATTTTCATTCCATAAAAATGTTTATCATTTATTTTTACTAGAAATACCTTAAAATTACCTTCTCTTACATTTTTATTCCATAAAAATTTTTATTATTTCTTTTTACTAGAAATAGACCAAAATGACATTCTCCTGCATTTTCAGTCCATAAAAATATTTATTATTTATTTTTACTAGAAATACACAAAATAATGTTTTCTTACATTTTTAAATCATAAAAAATGTTCATTATTATATTATGAAATTTATTCTGTTTTCAAGATCTATTTTATATCATCCTAGTGATACCATTTTCATGCACTGCTAATATGGATAATAATCAACATTAGGATGCAAGCTAGTAAACTGCACACATATATTTAATCTAATAAATATAAATAACATGCTGAAATATACTCAACATTAAACTTAAACCAATGTTCGTCTTTTCCACATTAATGGAGCTTAAATTAGTGGAAGGCATGAAAGATCAATGGAGATGACAACCCCCACCTCCTAAGGTGGCCTAAAAGGGGTGGTCTTGCACCACCAAATTTAACTCCAAGAAACACCATTTAAAACCCTCTAGAAAAGACTCCATGAAAATATTTGGCATGCCAGTCTTTATTTGACTGTTTCGTCTTGGAGATGAGACTGCATTATTTTTATTTGGTCGAGATCTTTCTCAAGGGACCAAGCCTATTAGCGTTATATATTAAAACCAAGAAGTCAACAAATGGTGAGATTTATTTTAAGTGCCACGTTTCGCATGATGGCCAGTGTTCGGCCCCTCGATTTACGTCCTCTTGATTTCGTTATATATATATATATATATATATATATATATATATATATATATATCTGTATCCCCATATTTCTTTTACTCATCCAACTAATCATAATTGGTTGACAAGCGTATGTCCTTACCCTACACACCCTCCTACATTTTTTTTGACTAAAAGACCCACATTTGTTTTCTTTCATTTCTTGGAAGCTGCGAACAAAAACTCATTTGTTGTTAATATTATTGTGATCTTTCCTTTTTTTTATACAGATCCCCACTCATCCATCTTCTTGTGATATTTTGACATGTATAACCCCTCAAAACTACTAATCTGCCTACCATATCTGACCAGGGACCCACAAGCGTTTTTCTTTGTTTTCTTTCTTGAAAGTTACGAACTATCTCAATTGTCATCAAGGTGTCTGGCCACATAATTTCTACTAGAATTTGTCCCATAATTCTTACGTGTTATGCCATGCTAGTGTGACACCCTGACCAATTAAATATAGGGTGATCAGTCCTCTACCAATTCAAAACAGGATATTCAGTTGGTCCATTCTTAGCATCACTGTCGAAAAAAATTTTAACATATTAATCACCTAATATAAAATAAAGCTAGGTGTCAAAACATTTCCAATTTTAGTAAATCCAAGTAAATCAATTTCTTTCCATCTTAAAATATAAACCATTCACCACACATAGGAATATAATAAATGTTGAACATGAATCAACTACTGAAATAAATAAGATTTGGTAAAACCTCCGAGTTCAAAACTCCAAACCATAAAATAAACTGAATACAATATCTCTGATGAAGAACTAGAAGTGGGCGACATATGCCCTAAATAAGATGTCTAGATGAAACTGAATGGAAAGGATAGATGCGTCTACTGCAAGGACCTACAGCTTCCACAACAGCTGCAGCATGTCAAACAACCGAAATCTCTAAATATGGTAGCCCTGTGGTTGAGCACCTGATATAATACATATATATAGCAAAAGAGAGAAGAGATACAGGAAACGAGTCAGAGCTCGATGTGTAAAAAAATTTAGCAAGTATTTAAAATTGGTTCTTAAAACAACTCTTATATGCATGTTAGTTATCGAACACTCACAAGAGTTTTTCACCTCTCGTTTATTGTGCACACCTAACGTACATCTAATCTCCCCCTAGTTATACCTCCCATCCTAACTAGCCAGAAACCATACTAATACTAACTATGCTCACTAGTACAATTCCCGTATCGCCCATACAATACGCTAATCAGATAGTTTATCTCACATACTAAGTTTCATTATTCACCGTTTGAATGGTTAATCTTTTATTCACTAAGATTATTTTATTTCTCATTTCCATTTTATCTACTCGTTTCACAAAGTAGAAAGTTACCCAAGTACACTTATACATATATATAGTCTCATCATCCCTATATATATACACTAGTCCTGCACCCTGAGGTTTAGACCACTTGGTGCAATGTAATGATTATTATTATTACCAAGTCTACTAATTTCACACAGTAGCAATATTCACAAGTTCATATATATATATAGTCACATCATCCCTATACATATATATATATATATATATATATATATATATATATATATATATATATATATATATATATATATATACTAATCCTGCACCCCCGGGCTAAGACCCATTAGTGCACCTATCCAAAACATCCCGCATCCCCGGGTTAGCACCCATTAATGCACCGATCATTAACAATTCAGGACCCCCGGGTTATCACCCATTAGTGCGCCTAACAATAGAATCTTGCATCCTCGGGTTAGCACCCATTAATGCGCCTATCAATAATAACCCAGCACCCTCGGGTTATCACCCATTAGTGTGCCTAACAATAGTCATCCTTGTACCCCCGGGTTATCACTCATTAGTACACTTAACAATAGAGTTTCTGCACCCCCGGGTTATCACTCATTAGTGAGCTTAATTATAATGTTGTTGCACCCTCGGGTTATCACCCATTAGTGCTCTTAACAATAATATCACATAATAGGCATACACATATCCTATTATAATTTATAGGTATTTCTCCAACCTACGTACATACTCCTCACACGTATTTTAACCTCATCACTACGTATATTATAAATATATAGATTACTATCTCTCTCGTAATATCCATGGTACATTCTCTCTATACCGAAATAATTAAAGTATTAATTCTCCCATACTTTTCCCGAAATTCTGTCATATTTGAATTTACTATTTGATAATTTCTCTCACTCCAATAAACCGGCAAACTCAAAACTGGACTTCGAGAAAATCCCCAAAAATTCCCTCTGTCGCTCGAGCCAGAAGGGTTGTTGTTTGAACGAATTCCACGTGTCGTTTGAGCGACTTCGCGTGAGATGCCATCTTGCTCGAACGACTTCGCACGAGATCGCGCGAGATGTCACTATTCGTCTTCTTTCCCAGAATTCTGCATTTTTCCACCATTTATGAACCTATAAACCTCTAAGATTCAACACGCAATGCCTCATCATCAATACCCATCAACCCTACTAGGTTATAAATCATTCTTAACCTCCTAGGATCATTAATTTCGTCATAAATCATCATAATTATATAAAATCCCAAAATCAATTCATATGAACCCTAGTTTCCAAATTTTCAATTAAAGAACCTAATCAACCCAGATTCGTACATCAATATATAATTCAATTTCGTAGTTCATCCTCTACATTCATGACAAAATATTAACAACTAATTACCCCAACCTCTAATCATCATTTAACCTCCAATTTTCACCCGATTAACATGTAAATCAAGGATTGAATTCACCTACACTAACATGAGTATGATTATTGCTAAAGAAAGAAAGTAATAAACACTTGACTCGAATATGACGGTCTGATATGTTGGTGATGTTGGTACATACGCGTTTATCTCTTCTTGATCTACGCGTTGGTGGTCACGGTTATGCAAGGTGAGGATGTCGCACACTAAATTCGATTATTCACATATAACCTCAAAAAATTTCAATGTCGCACACTAAATTCTTTTTAAATTTATTGACTTTCTTTTTAATATTCACCTACTTACTTTATTTCTCCAACAATGTTGATTAATTTCTATTTGATGCCATGCATGCGACATGAATCACTACGTATGCCTTCTAAAATACGTGTAAAGTCCAAGTGACCCCTTATTTGTGCATATTTTACGTAAACTTCTCATCGTTACTCTATGCACACCATGTAGGTTATTGTTTCAACAATTTCATCAAAAGTCACGGTATTACACACTTCCCTCCTTGGGGAATTTCTTCCTCAAAATTCTTGACTCGCACCATCCTGAAGCCTCATAAGTTCACAAATTTCTAATTTAAGTCACCAAAGTTATATAAGGCAACGTTATCAACTCCTCTAATGATTAAGACAATAACATACGTTCATTTACGAGATTACCATATAAAGTCTCTTAAGATAACATGATCTAATGCTCACCCTCGAGCTAGTCATCAAATTCACCTAACAGTCCTTGAATATCTTCTTGTTCAGTGAACATACTTAGTCGAGTCTTAACACTTCCTTTTCTAATACTCAAAGCATAACAGTGCCCCCACTGCTACCGCTCTCTCTTCCAAGAGTAAACTGCAACATAATTAATACCCGATTCATCATCAAGAAATTTCTAAATTCTTAGGACGCACACTTTTCTTATTCACAAACTTTCGAATCATTCAATAACGTAACCCTGCTTAAGTTTTATATTCTCTTCAAGTTATGATTCCTCTCATTAAGGGGAATTAGATTGGCAATCACAACCCAACCGCCTGACTAATCAACTATTTAGGATTTTGAATTGAACCTAGGGTCATTAAAGGCGTCTAACTATTGAACACATACCTGAGTAATACACAATCTACTCACCGCGACAAAACACCCATTAGTGCTAACTTCCTCGAGTCCTCAAGTCATTAACCTTCTCTGTTGATACCAAATTTAGTCTGCTGGCATGGATCAATTAAGAGGAGACATGTGTCAATCTACATGGCACTTACAAACATTTATGAGCAACACCTTGACTTCGAGGAACTCAACCTCCCCGACTAACTATGACACTCCGAGTAACATGTGTTCTCTGAGGGACTTTACTATACCGAGTAACTCACGAAGATCGAGCTACTTAGACGGTCCGAGCAGCTCAGTCGGTCTGAGCTGCATCTCGTAAAGAGCATTAATGACCGAATAATCAAAAGAGATATTTCGCATTAAATGCTCATTATTATCACACAAACGGATACGCCTATTGGAGAGCTGTGTATTATTCTTTCATTTGTACAGCCTCAAGGCTATAAATACATTGTAACCTCCTCATTAGTAGGGGACTCGGAATTTCTTGGTAAAACTACTATCGAGAATTCTGTAAACAGTCATCAATAACACAAACAGTGGACGTAGGCCATTCCTTCAAGGCTGAACCACTTTAAAAATCTTTTATCTTGTTTATTTTTTATCTGTGATTGATTAATTAAAGATAATCTAATTTTTTTACATCAACAGATTGGCGCCGTCTGTGGGAAACGACTGTAATTATCATTTTTCACCAAAACAATTCATCACCAATGGCTGATAATCCTGAATCCAGTAATCGAAATGATGGAAACCCCCCGAATCCATCCGCTCCTCCAAATGTCCAAGATCTGGCTGGAATTATGGCCAATTTGGCTCAAGGCCAGACGGTCGTGCAAGAAACCATGCGACAACTCATGCAAACTATACAATGTGGAACGCCGACCCATTTAGGACAGCGAAGTGTTCAAAGAAATACCCGTTTACTTTCTTTACGTATTAGGCAGAGTGATTCATATCGCACTGAGAGATCTGATGATTTTTCTTATCAACCGGGTCGAACTTCCTCGGTACGAGCTACAGATACGCAACAAAATATCACTCTCTCTCCATAAAGGACCATTGCTCTTGAAAGATTGAGCAGGGTCTCTCCTTTTGATCGATTGGGCCCTGGGAGGAATAAAAGTCCTCCTAAGGCTGTGTCGAGAAACTTACGATGACCATCTGATCTAAGAGAGGGTTCTTCCCAATCACAACCAGTTGCTCGTCGTGAGAGATCCCAAGAGGCAAATTCAACAAGATCAGTTGCTCGAACCAATAGGCCCGAGGATGGAAATGATGCATGGAAAGGCTCTATCCAAAGGCTGGAGGATAGACTAGGGGAAATGGCTAAGGCCAAGAATCCTCTACAAAGAAATTTTGTCCAAGGGATACCTTTTATATAGGAAATTATGGACTTTCCCACACCATCGAAGTTCAAAGCACCTGTGGTGACCCCTAAATATGATGGAAAAACTGACCATATCCTTCATATAGAACAATACCAAGCTGCTGCCGACATCTATGCTGTGCTAGACGAGATGAGATGCAGGGCATTTTCGAGAACTCTTACCGGATCTGCGCAAATATGGTACAATAATATTCCTCGGGGGAAGATTTCAACTTTCTTTCAACTGGCCGAGCTCTTCATTGGGAATTTCTATTTTGGAGCAAAACCAGTTAAACGAGTGGCACATTTGTTAAGTGTTAGACAAAAAACAGGTGAGAGCACCAGGGATTACATAACTCGTTTCAATAAAGAGAAGCTCGAAGTTATTGATTATGAGGAAAAGACAGCAATTACTGCTTTGATGAGTGGACTGTTGCCCAATAAATTATACTATACTTTGGCCAAAGATCCACCCAGAACCATGTCAGAACTAATGGCAAAAGCGGCCAAGATCATGAATGCCGAGGAGGCTATGGCTACGAAGAAGAACATGGACACTAAAGAGACCAAGGTGGAGGTTGATAAGGCTAAAAAGAAAGAACATAAGAGCAATGGTGGTGACAAGCAGTCAAAAATAAAGCCATCATGGGAAATATTGAAGAACTTTGAAAATTATACTCCTTTGAAAGTGGACATAAACCATGTCCTGGAAGAGATCAAGAACAGCGAGTTCCTAAACTGGCCTGAGAAAATGAAGTCAGATCCTGACAGGAGGAATAAGGCCAAATATTGCGAGTTTCATAAAGACAATGGTCACACGACCTAAAATTGTATAGCTCTCCAGAATGAAATCGAAGCACTCATCAGACGAGGAAAGCTGGCCAAGTATGTTGATCGAAGAAATGAAAGAAAAAGCAACGACCGAGTAAGACAGAGGTCTAGATCTCCTCATCGAGCAAAAGAAAACAAGAAAAGAGATCATGAATATGATCTAGAAGACGACCCCGATCTCCCCAAGAGACTAAGACAACCAGAGCGTGAGGTATTTTCAATTCGTTTTCGATCATTTGACTGTAATGTTATTACAAGTGGAGATGCAGGAGGTTGGGATCTTACTGCGGAAAGGAAATCTTATCTCAATGAGGCTCAAGCTTGTTCATACATTCAGCGAATAAATCTAGATGAAGATGATCGCCCGAGGAAGGTGAACAAAGAAAAACTTGTCATCGGTTTCTCCAAGAACGACCTCGCCGGTGTACTATATCCTCATGATGATCCACTGGTGATCAAAATGAGGATGAAGGAAGTAATAGTCTCAAGAGTACTGGTGGATAATGGTAGCTCGACGGATATCATGTTCTACTCATGCTTCGATAATTTAAATCTAAAGTTGTCTCAGTTGGAACCTTATCACAGGCCCCTCCTCGGGTTTGCTGGCGAGAAAGTCTTTCCGCTTGGGACATTCAAGTTGGATATGCTCATCGGTACATGGCCTGCTTGTCGAACAGAAAAAGTACATTTCTTTGTGATGGATAAGCATGTCCAGTCAGCTTACAATATCATCATGGGAAGGGTAAGATTGAAGAAGTTCGAAGCAGTACCATCTACTGTACATCAATGCCTGAAATTTACAACCAATTTTGGAGTGGGAGTTGTAAAGGGTGAGCAAAAAGTAGCTCGAGAATGTTACTATTCATCTGTCGAGCAAGAAAAATGGGAGGAATCTAGGAAAAAGACTACGACCTACCAAGTGGATGAAGGTGCAGAGATTGAAACATTGGATCCGAGAGACGAATCGCAGCTCGTGAAAGGTCAGGTGGTGGAAGCTACTGAAAATATCATTTTGGACGATGAGCATCCAGAACGAATAACTCAAATAGGTTCATCGTTAGATGCCTCACTAAAATAGGAATTGATCATTTTCCTAAAAATAAGAAAACAAACGTTTGCTTGGAGTCATGAGGATATGCCAGGAATAGACCCAAATTTCTTATGTCACGAGCTCAATATGAATAAGGAGATCAAGCCAGTGAAGTAGAGAAGAAGAGTGTTCAGCCCCGAGAAGAACCAAGCTATACAAGAGGAGGTCGAGAAGCTCCAGAAAGCTTGCTTTATTGAAGATGTCAAATATCTAGACTGGTTGGCTAATGTGGTTATGGTAAAGAAGAAAAACAACAAGTGGAGGATGTGTGTAGACTTCACCGACCTCAACAAGGCTTGCCCAAAGGATCATTTTCCTTTTCCCCGAATTGATCAATTAGTGGATGCTACCTCGGGACACGAGTTATTGAGCTTCATGGATGCTTATTCTGCTTACAACCAAATTAAAATGAAACCTGAAGATAGGGAGAGTACCTTTTTCATTACCCCTAGGGGAACTTATTGTTATAATGTTATGCCTTTTGGTTTAAAAAATGCAGGTGCAACATATCAACGGCTGATGAACAAAGTATTTGCAGAACAAATTAGTTGAAATATGGAAGTTTATATTGATGATATGCTGACGAAGAGTAAGAGAGTTGCTGACCATCTAATTGACTTAGGTCAGACCTTTGATCAACTAGATAAATATCAAATGAAGCTGAATCCCACCAAGTGCATATTCGGAGTGAGAGAAGGCATGTTCCTCGGGTATATTATCAACCAACGAGGGATAGAAGCAAACCTAGAGAAGATCAAGGCTCTATTGGGACTACGATCTCCAACGACGAAGAAGGAAGTACAATATCTCACTGGGCGAGTTACAGCACTTAATAGTTTTGTATCACGAGCAACAGATAGATGCCTCCCATTCTTCAAAACACTCTGAAAAATATTTGAATGGAATGACGAATGCGAGAAGGCTTTTCAAGAATTAAAGAAATATCTGGGAGCACCTCCACTGTTTTCCAGGCCAGTGATGGGGGAAAGATTGTATTTGTATTTGGAAGTGTTGGAGAATGCAGTTAGCTCGGCATTTATAAGAATGGAGGATGGAGTGCAAAAACCGATCTATTACACTAGCAAGGCCTTTCGAGGAGCAGAGATCAGATATCCAAGACTGGAAAAGTTGGCACTAGCATTGATCGAGGCAAGTAGGAGAATGAGGTCGTACTTCCAAGCTCATACCATAGTTGTGTATACTGATATGCCATTGAGGCAAGCTCTTCATAAACCAGAAAAATCAGGGAGATTGATGTACTGGGCAGTAGAACTTGGTGAATATGACATAGTTTATGATCATAGATCGTCACTAAAAGGGAAAGCAGTAGCATATTTTATAGCAGAATTCACCTATCCTGATACCTCCGAGGAGCAAAAGCTGGATACTGACCAACTTGTGGATATTACAGGATCATCGAATTTAAACCTCGATCAACTTACGTTGGTCGACGAACAAAAGAAATTGGTCAACGAGCAAGAGAAGTTAGTCTACGAGCAAGAGAAGATGGTCGACGAGCAGCAGGAAGTGCTAAAATAGGACAAAAGGAAGCAGCAAATATTCCACCGAGGAACTCTGTCCGATCAAAAATTTGAAGACGAGGTACCTATATGGAACCTATATGTGGATGGCTCATCTTGCACTACAGGCTGTGGGGCAGGGATTATTTTGAACAGTCCGGATGAGGTTGGTATAGAGTATGTTCTGCGCTTCCAATTCAAGGCTTCTAATAAAGAGGTTAAATATGAAGCTATGATTGCAGGTCTTAATTTGGCAAAAACCATGGGGGCAGAGCAAGTTATGGTATTTAGTGACTCACAGTTGATCGTAAATGAAATACTGGGAGTATATGTAGCCAATGGAGAATTAATGATCAGGTATCATGCAAAAGCGATGGAGATTTTATCAAGTCTGACGGCAGTACAGATAATCAGAATACCAAGATTGGAGAATGCCAGAGCAGTTGCCTTAGCTCGGTTAGCTTCAGCCACACGCACCGAGCTACAAAGAATAATCCCAATAGAAGTCTTGGCTAGTCGGAGCATAGATGAATATTTGATGATGAACTTTATTACCCTTGATTTAGGACCATCTTGGATGGATCCTATCAAGGCATATATTGAAGAAGGGTATTTCCCAATTGATAAACTCGCAGCCAAGAAACTAAAGTTTAAAGCTTCTCGTTATGTATTGACCAATGGTGTTCTATATAGACGAGGAATTATAGCTAGTTTGCAGAGATGTGTACATCCCACCGAGGTGAAAGACTTGATCGAAGAAGTCCATGAAGGGTCTTGTGGAGCCTATGTAGCAGGTCGGACACTTCTGCAAAGGATAATGATACAGGGATACTATTGGCCGACAATGAGGGCTGATTGCATAGCCTATGCCAAAAAATGTGACAAATGTCAACGTTTCTCCACTATCCGAAGAACTCCCCAAGCATTGTTGACACCCATTACTTCCCCTTGGCCATTTGCCATGTGGGGAATTGACTTGGTCGGTGCACTTCCAACGACCAGAGGAAGGTTTAAATATCTCGCTGTCGCAGTGGATTACTTTACTAAGTGGGTGGAAGCTGAGCCCCTTATCTATATGACATATGACAAAGTGTATCAATTTATATGGAAGAACATCATTTCTAGATATGGTCTTCCACATGCATTCATCACAGACCATGGAACCCAATTCGACAATGAGGAGTTTGTTGTGTATTGTCATCAGTCGAACATATTGAAAACCCACTTTGCACCAGTCCATCCTCAAAGCAATGGACAAACTGAAGTGATAAACAGAACACTGCTGAATGGCTTGAAGAAAAGATTAAATGATGCAAAGGCAAATTGGATCAACGAGCTACATTATGTACTATGGGCTTATTGTACTACTCCTCGAGCAGCCACAAGAGAATATCCATATATGCTAGCATTTGGAAGTGAAGCTGTTATACCTGTCGAGCTGGGTCTCCCCACACACAGAGTGCTGAATTTCAATTCTCCCATCAGCGACTTGATGAGAAGATTAGACTTGGATATGCTCGAGGAAGTTAGAGAAGAAACAGCCATCAGGAATGCTGCATACCAGCAGCGAACAACTCTGTTCTACAATAAGAGGGTGAAGAAGTGCAACCTGAAAGAAGAAGACTATGTGGTAAAGAAAGTAATTCAAAAGCACAACAAACTGGAAGCTAACTGGCATAGGCCTTACAGAGTAACAGAAGTTGTTCGACCAGGGATGTATAGAATCGAAACCTTAGAAGGAGAGGAGTTTAAAAATGCATGGAACGCAGAGCATCTACGCAAATATTATCAGTAATTTAATCTCTATGTAATGTAGTTTTCTTCGATATGAATAAAGTTTTGGATATTTCGCCCAAATTCTCTCCTTTTGTTGAAATTTTTTTCGAAGTATTAGTGCTACACACTACGCATCAAGCCCAGAAATACCAACTACGGTTGGTTGGGAAGAAAATCCACCAATTATAAGTTAATCGGGAATAAAAATTTCCCAGAAATACCAACTACGGTTGGTTGGAAAGAAAATCCACCAACTATAAGTTGGTCGGGAATAAAAATTTCCCAGAAATACCAACTACGGTTGGTTGGGAAGAAAATCCACCAACTATAAGTTGGTCGGGAATAAAAATTTCCCAAAAATATCAACTACGGTTGATTGGGAAGAAAATCTACCAACTAAGGTTGGTCGGGAACAAAAACCACAAATTCCGGTTGGTCAGAAACTGTTGGTAAACAAATGAAAGTCATTTCGGGGCTTAAAATTAAAAAGTGATAAATTTCTATAGTTGGTCAAGAAATAAAATATCACTAACTCTACTTGGTCGTCAGATAATCAATTCAGATAGTCAACAATAAATTTTCACCAACTCTAGTTGGTCGACAATTTAAAATAGCACAAAATATCTTTATCTTCTCAACAGACATACATACACATTCATTAGAAATGTCTTACAAAATATTTCCAAACACAACGACAATCAAGATTGCAAAGAAATTTTTTTCATTAAATCCAAGACAAAAATACATCGAGAATGAAATACATATTACATAAAAAATTATTACATCAAGAATCCTATTCTATTGGCTTCTTCCCCTCTGCTTTTGAAACAGGTTCTTCACCAGCGGGAGGATCGTCTAAAGCATAGGGGGAATTTATAAAATTCAGATCCTTGAGCATTCTGACATTCATTACTGATGGCCGAGCAAGTAAGTGCTCGAGGCGAGATATCTGGAAGTTAGAATGAAGACTGTAGTCACCGAGATACTTTAAAATCAGGTATCGAGGAATGGACCGAGCAGGAATCCAGCTCATATCTAGTTTAAAAGGTGGCACTGGCAACTCGAGAAACCCAGGGTCATGGTAATCCCATAAATAGTGACCTTGTTCCAACTGCAGCACACCTAAGGCATTCATCCATCCTTATTTGTAACCCTCATTATTTGCATTTTGGATCCGATCATCTAGATGGTAGAGGGATTCATTATAACCAGCTATCCAGAACTCTATGGGCTGCTTATGGAATTAATAGGTTAACCTTTCCAGTTGCTCGTGGAGTTTCTTTGCTAAAAGTTCTTTACTCTCCAAGGCCGACTTTTGTGCAGATAACTGCCCGTCCAGATTCAGAATCTTCTTGGACATCTCTGCCAGAGCTTTATTCTTCACAACCAACTGAACTGCTTGATTTTCCACAGAAGCTTGAGTTCTTACCTCTTCAATAGTAAGCCGAGCAGCCCTTGCTCATCCCCGAGAACCTCTTGCTCGTTCCCGAGCAGAGGTAGAAGGTCCAATCCTTTTTAAGGTTTCCAGTTTATCTCTCAAGTTGGCATTCTCAGCCTCCAGGAAAGAGAAACCATATTCGTTGACAGTGACCAAAGCGCTCGAAGTAGATGCTGCAGACTTCAACTGAGATATTTATCCTCGCAAATTGTTGTTTTCCTGCTCCAGCAGTTTTGCGATCTGCCTATGCTCTTCAACATCAGTCTTCAAAGTCCTCTCCCTGAAATCATAAGCAGCGACTAACTTATCATATCCCTTGTCAGCATTTAGTTGTTGATACTTTTTCTCATACCCCTGATGTAAAAGGGCAGAAGACTCCTTTTACTGTTGTTGAAGTTCCTCGAGGGTATCTTGGAGATTTTCAATCATCTCATAGTATGCCACATTATTAGCAATCGCACGGTTGAGCAGGCATTTTAAATACTGGTAGGCTTCAACTGCTCTCTCTGAAGAATCTGGACCGAGGATATCGACAATTTGAGATTCACTCAAGTCAGCATGACCAGCCTTGAAGTAGTCGTTACATTTTTTCATCAGTTCTGTATCATGGGCTGATAACAATTCCATCCTGGTCATAAACTAGTAAAAGGAAGAGATAGCAATGATTAATAAGAATGCAAATAGAGCAAGAAGAAGAGAATCAACAATATGAACAACAAAAGTTTCAAATTTTATTACATCATAAAAGAGAAGTACATAGTTCAGAGTTACATTTGACAAAAATAAGCAAAGAGAAAAAGCCCGAACAATGCTACACCTTCTCCTTGTCTCCTAAAACTTTCTCGGGAGGCTGGGACGAGGAAGTAGGTTACTTGGAAGGCATGGTAAGCTACTCGGAGGGTTTTTGGAGCTACTCGGCTGAAATGTTGGTTGGTTGAAGCTGCTCATGGGAATCTGGACAACTGGGGCAAGAGAAATCTGGTCTCCAATCACCATGGAGGAATCCTCAGAAGCAGCTTCGTCTTCTTATTCTTCCTTGGGAGTAGGAGGGGAGCCAGTAATGTGTTGCTGAAATATATAGGAGTTCTCATCGACATTCATCTCTTTCAGAGCAGCCACCTAACCATCTCTGAAATATTTAAGGTTGCCATATTCCATTTATGAGCCAAACCCTTATTCCACCCCTTATCCCAGCCAGCTCTGAAGGATTTCTTAACAGCCTTTCTTCTTTTTTCTCTCTCTGAGGAGGTCCTCTCCTTGAGGATCTCCTCGACAGCCTTCAACTTATTCTCAACTTCTTCCTTTTGACGACCAACTTCACGAAGACTGATTAACTCTTCCTCAACAGACTTGAGTTTACTTTCAAGCTCTCCAGCATTTTGGAGCTTCCCTTTGATCTCTTTATTCTTACTTTCCAAGTCTTTTATCTTCTCCTCCAAACTCTTGGAGACTTCAACAGCTTTATCTCTCTCCTGCTCGGTGGCTTTAGTTTCTTCCCCCAAGCAACTTTGTCTTCATCATACTTTTGACGAGAATCCTTTAAAGATTGGGATAATCCAGTAAAAGCCTCATCTACACCCCCCGAGGAGATTGACGATTTGATGGCTTCATCCTTCTTCAGTATAGTATTAAAGGATGTTACCAACTGAGAAAAAGAAAATAACTGTATGTCAATACAAGGACATAATAATGAAAAATGAAAGTTTAGAGTATAAATACTTACTGAGGCAATGTGTTGAGCTGCCAGGGTAGTAACCCTATCCCGAGAAAGACTGTCTTCAATACCTTGGATCTCGGGGATGATCCAAGATTTCACCGAGCTCATGGTAGGGCTCGGAGCAACAAAAGTGGGAACACCACTTCCGGGCTGAGAGATGGATTCAGCCAAATTATCCGAGGAGCTTTTCTTCAACTTCCTCGTGGGAGCAGGAACATTCACGACTAAGGATATCATCTTGGTCGGTGATATAACAATAACCTCGCTTGGAGGTGAAACAGCTGCAATCTTGCTTGGAGACACAGGGGGCTTCTCGGCAACCTTCTTAGTAGCAGCTGGAGGAGGTGCTTCAATTTGTCTTGTCCCTTCTTCTGGGACATCCTGCTTACTTTTCTTTGCCTCTCCAGTAGTAGAGGCAGACTTCTCGAATAGGGAAGGAGCTCTTCTTCTCTTCATTCTATCACTAAGAGGAATATGCAATTCAGAAGAAGAACTTTCAGGAACTGGTGTTGGTTCTATGTTACTTATCACCGGACGAGCAGTGAAAGACGAGGTGTAACTCTTGTACTGCAACAAGTACGAGGCTGATCTGATATGTTCGTCGATGACAGTTTGATGCAAACTCCAGATAAGTTTCATATGTTTTAAATTAACTTATGTCTCCTTTGGAGACCTTCTTTTGCTGTCAACTGCAAATAAATAAAAATCAGAATATCAGTGATGCATTTTATCGAATATAAAGAAAACATGATTTCAAAAACTAAATAAAATAAAAATAACCTATCCCATTGCCATAGGGAGGGCATCTGGGACCCTGATATACATCATTTTCAGCTAATGGAGCATGTTGCCAATTTTTCATAACGACCCCATGCTCAAAGTAATCCCTGTTGGCATCTGGGAGATTGACAACTAAAGCCCTATTTAAAAACCTAGTTTTCAAATAAAAAGTACTATCACCGACAGCCCATCTATAGCAAAACATAATCTCTGGAATTCCTAAACGGGTTCCATGAATCTGATTTAACCTATGGATTCCATTAACTATTATCCATGTATTTGGGGCTATTTTTGGAGGTACCACCTCAAAATATTGACAGAATTCCAAACACAGGGAATTCGGAGGAAAAGAAAA
The DNA here is from genome assembly GCA_949130495.1 of Sambucus nigra. NCBI lineage: Eukaryota > Viridiplantae > Streptophyta > Magnoliopsida > Dipsacales > Adoxaceae > Sambucus > Sambucus nigra. The sequence continues at coordinate 360,880,104 of OX422214.1, forward strand.
GCCACATTAGGCTACAAAGAGACTGGGGAACCAATGTCCCTCAGCCAAACGAAAATAATCAGGAGGACCAGAAAGTTCTTCCAAAATGACCCAGGAAGCAATAGAAAAATCAGAACGAAATTTATCAAGCGACTCAATAAGGTAAACCATGATGAACAAAGAAAATAAAACAGAAGGAAGAAGATCTTACAGAAGAAGGGTAGATCAGTTGATAACGAACGATGGAAGGAATGAATGCACAAGATGGAGAAGAAATAGAGAACTTGAAGATACAAATTTGAAAAAGTAAGAGACGATAGGATTTTCTGCAACGCTTAAATACCTTACCTTGGGAAGGGGTAAAAATAATGATTACAAAGAAAGACGTTTGCGCTACTGGCGGCTAAAAGGACAAAAAAGGCACTGAGACCAAAGCAGTGGGAAAAATTCAAAAAGTCTGATTCTATGAATACGAAAGGAAAATTAAATACAAGGAAAACACTCCTAAAATTCAGGGTGACTATTTAATCCCGCCATATTTCGAGAAGAATGTTCCACACTCCTCAACCTCGAACTGTGAAATATTGGGGACTTCTGTTGATACCAAATTTAGTCTGCTGATGTGGATCAATTAAGAGGAGACACGTGTCAATCTACATGGCACTTACAAACATTTTTTAGCAACACCTTGACTTCGAGGAACTCAACCTCCCCGACCAACTATGACACTTCGAGTAACATGTGTTCTCCGAGGAACTTTACTATACCGAGCAACTCACGAAGATCGAGCTACTTATGCGGTCCGAGCAGCTCAGGCGGTCCGAGCTGCATCTCGTACAGAGCATTAATGACCGAACAATCAAAAGAGATACTGCGCATTAAATGCTCATTATTATCACACAGACGCATACGCCTATTGGACAACTGTGTATTATTCTTTCATTTGTACAACCTCAAGGCTATAAATACAATGTAACCTCCTCATTAGCAGGGGACTCAGAATTTCTTGGTAAAACTACTATCGAGAATTCTGTAAACAGTCATCAATAACACAAACAGTGGACGTAGGCCATTCCTTCAAGGCTGAACCACTTTAAAAATATTTTATCTTATTTATTTTTTATCTGTGATTGATTAATTAGAGATAATCTAATTTTTTACATCTCATGACCAAAGTTCCTAACTGCCATACTGGAAAAACCCTAGACTGATATTCTAGGAGAAACGAATATTACGAGCAACTGTGCGGCCAAGCCACCTGTATATACGGACTTAAATTACTAGTGAATAAACCTTTTGATAATTGCGCACCCAGTTACCAAGATGCATTAACCAAGCTAGGTCCTATTGCGCTCAGTTGGGCCAAACCACATCATATAATACTGTGGCACATGTCTGGACCGTCACAATTGTTGGAATGCAATTTTCCATTACCGTAATCGAAGGATGTACATAGGAATTTAAAAGGATACCAATCATTTTGAGGGAACCCTATTCACACATGACCGTGATGGTTTATGAAAGGCGAACCTACGCCACATATTTGGGGATCACATCTCCTCATGCACCACTCATCGCATTCTAACATATCCATATATCCTGGATTGTGACGAAGGTTCCCGCAACCTACTCATTCCTTTGAGAAGGTAATTACACATGAACCTAAAGTTTCGTGGGAAGTCAACGTTTGACTTCCCTCCTTAAGGCTAAGGCTTACTATTTAAGTTTTCGGAGGATATAATCCACCCCCTTCGGCGAATGCTGACGCCCTTGCTGACACCGACCTTGTCCATCTCATTAACGACGATGTCATCAAACAAACACACTGAAATTATTATCTCACTCTATTATACTATAAATTTACCCAACGTCCTTCTAGGCAATGCCCGTTTTGGTGACCCACTCACCTCATTACAATTATCATTGTCACCTGATCACTGATGCCTATCCCAAAGTTTGATTCAATTAATTCTACGTGATGGCCAACAGCCCACCAATACATAAAAGGGCACCACGTACTATCTGGATGCACCCCCCTCAAACTAATACGAGTTCGACACATGACCCAAGGTTTCAACATTCCTCTACTAGTGCTACTCTAACGTCTCCCGTTGACTCACGTTGATACACTCACGCTTCACTATCTTATCAATTTTTTTGTACGTAAGGCCTTAATCACAAAATCGTTGGTCCAAATCTCTAACATATTCCTGATATCTGTCGAAGTCGATCACGGCCCTTACTACATGGGTCCCTCAAGACAACGAGTACCACATCAAATCCTAAATTTCTAACTTTATCTCAGAAGGTTGAACTACCTATCTACATTATACTTTCGCAGCCTCACCCAAGGCCATATGAAACGAATCCTTGAACTTAATCGGTACATCTAAGGTCATCACTAAATTTCTTACTCTTTACTACCGAACACACACACATCCTAGAGAGTCATACCCTATTGGTTCCCTAAGGACACCAAGTGTACCTAAGCAATTATTACCAAGGCTATACAGGACTTTATCGGCCACTATCTCTACAAGAGATCATCTCTTAATACTTTTTTGACATTAGTTTCATCGATTGGTAGACGCTCACCCAAACGAATTTTAAAATTATCTAACATGGTAGATCATAACCGTCAAACACCTCAAGGTGTCACGAAACACTGACCTTCCATCCCAAAGATAACCCAAATACCTTTTTACTACAGCTAACATTATGCGTTATGCATTTGAACTATAAGCTAACACAACTCAGGATTCTGGCAGGATAGAGGACATGGTGTATAACGAGTACATCTTTAAGTATACACTACTAGTGACGCTAAAAATACTATACATCAAATGTTGCATCATTCCTTTATCTATTACTCTGAAGGATACATAAGGTTAACTCCCTTGTAACTACAACTCATCATTATCACCCACGTGACCCCTTGCCACGAATGGCCTACTCAAGGCTTGTAAGGCACATTCATCCGCCAACAATCATTAAGGAATTCCCCATCAAGGATAGCATCCTATCGACTAAGACTGGCCTATCCTCAATTATTAACCCACACAATTTTACATGCTTGTCGAATCACCATCAATCATGGTGTTAACCCAAGGATCGAATTTACCAACTCCCAATATCGACATTGGCCACTCACAAGTGTCACACCAAAGTCTATATACAATTTAAAATCACCATCACCATCACCATCACTTAGTTATAACACTCCACTCTCAACTTCTACATTTAGCTATACATGATTTGGGTCACCTAACCAATGGTCATTATCTCACTTTATTTAATATTTCGAAGACTCTATGTCATCAAATGTTGGAACAAAACACCTCACACTAAAAGCCCTGGTGTCACCACTATCGGCTTGCGTGGACACCCGTAAATTATAAACATACTTTATCATAAACGTGGAAGCGATTTATAACAAATAACTTGATCGTATGCCACTTGTCTGTAACTTACTTTCTGTGCTAACCACTTTGGCTTCACCGTTTAGGACACGAACTAAAATCGTCACCAAAATAACTGTGACCAGCCCAAACCAATACTGACGTCGAAAGATCCACTACCGAACTTACCATATCACTCCCGAAAGGAACCTTAAACCTAGAGATATGATACCATTTGTAACGCCCCGGCCCGAATATATGGGCTACTCATGAGTCAACCTAGTTCGAACCAAGTGTTAGGTATGAAGTGTGATGGAACAACCTATATAATATTTCTAGTCCAGTTTTATTTTAATTTACGTTTCACTTGTTAGCATGTGATTCCAATTTCAAGATAAACTACGTGTAGGACCCACGAGGGAGTGCCCCGAAGTCCAGTAAACAGAGATACTAACGTAAAGTAAATAAAACACTTACCGGTACAATGCACTCAAAATACGAAACTACTACCAACCTACCGTGACAAAAATGAGGGTGTGAGCCGATGCCCGGGGGGAATATATAAGCAGTATAGAAACAAACGGCAGAAAGAGACTCAACATATTATAACTACGTATACATGCAACTTTATATATATATATATATATATATATATATATATATACCTTAACTCGTGAAACTGCTTTATGCAAAAACATTGCTTATTCAGATTAATTCACCGTAATATCATAAAGGAACCTTTTGTTAATACTTAACGATTTTTCTTTTATTTAACTCACGCGGTTAAATACTTAAACAACTATACTTGCTTAACGAAAAATCATGCCTTTACTAAAATTTCCCTTTTTACATAACTAACCCATTTCTTTATTTTTATTGAAAGCCCACGTGACCAACACGTTGAAAAATACTCATTCAACCTTTGAAAAACATTCATGATCACATTCTCGTGTTAATTACGGGTTGAACCTTTAAGTTCTCTTAACTCATCCATTTACCCACTATACCTTACATTTTCATTCTTCTTCATGGACAATATTATATTTGCATATTACTGGTCCAATTAAACCATACCTGAACACTTTTTATTTCATTCAAGTTAGGTCGTACTCACGCATGTCACCACACAACCCATTTCCTGATATGTTCCTCATTCCATAAACGTTTCTTGAAACTATTCCACTTAACCACATACTTCAATAGGCTCCACACCATTGTCTATGTGCACCATATGCTTTGGTTAGTGATTTAGGGTTTTTCACCCAAGGGCTCCGGGCCTTTCTACCTTACTTCTCGGTTGCATCCGAGTCTTTATTAACATGTTTAACATTTTACACATATTCACATTATTTTATTTCTTTACCTATACCCGGCCGAAGCCAAAACTCGGACTTAATCGTCCTTTTTTCCATTAACACTTGGAAAATTGTTTCTTTATTCCTTTAAGTCCCTTATTCACACACACATGATTTGTACTAAAATAATTCACGCTTTATGACTTAATTCAATTTAACCCGTACTAGTGTAGAGACGTTCTTTGACATTTTTACTCTTTGAATATGTAAATAACTCATTTACATAATATACTTTCATTTTTCACACATTCTTTAAAGACCAAAATTCTCGTTGGTCTTATTTCATGTTTAGACCCAACAAAAAATTTCCTTAAACTTGTTCACATATTTATTATCAAAATACTACAAGTTTATATGCATGAGAAAGTGGACTTTAATTTTGTTAAATCCTTTTTGTGGTTTAAACATATATTCATTCTAGAATTTATACTATTTGAAACAAACATGCATTTTCCTTTTATTCCTAATAACAATAATAATTCCTTACATTTTCATTCCATAAAAATGTCCATTATTAATTTAACTAGAAAATACACTAAAATAATATCGTCATATAGTTTCATTCCATAAAATGTTCAATATTCCTTTTTACTATAAATACACCAAAATGAGATTCTCTCACATTTTCAATCCGTAAAAATGTTTATCATTTCTTTTACTAGAAATACCCCAAAATGACCTTCTCATACATTTTTACTCCATAAAAATATTAATTATTTCTTTTTACTAGAAATACACTAAAATGACATTCTCTTACATTTTCATTGCATAAAAAGGTTTATTATTTCTTTTTTCACAAGAAATACGCAAAATAATGTTTTCTTACATTTTTATTTCATAAAAATGTCCATTATTATATTCTGAAATTTATTCTGTTTTCAAGACCTATTTTATATCATCCTAGTGACGCCATTTCATGCAATGCAAATATGGATAATAATCAACACTAGGATGCAAGCCAATAAACTACACACATATTTTAATCTAATAAATATAAATAACATTTTGAAATATACTCAACATTAAACTTAAACCAGTGTTAGTCTTTCCCACCTTAATGGAGCTCAAATCAGTGGAAGTCATGAAAGATCAATGGATATGACAACCCCCTACCTCCTAAGGTGACCTTAAAGAGGTTGTCTTGCACCACCAAATTTAACTCCAAGAAATACCATTTAAAACCCTCTACAAAATACTCCGTGAAAATATTTGGCATGCTAGTCTTTATTTGACTGTTTCGGCTCGGAGAGGAGACTTCCTTATTTTATTTGGATGAGATCTTTCTTAAAATACCAAACCTATTAGTGTTGTATATTAAAACTAAGAAGTGAATGAACGGTGAGATTTATTTTAAGTGCCTCGTTCCGCATGATGACCAGTGTCCGCCCCCCTCGGTTTACGTCCTCTTTCTTTCGTTATATATTCATGTGGAGATCTTTATCCTCATATTTATTTTACACATCAAACTACTCATAATTGGTTGACAGGTGTAGGTCGTTACCTCACACACCCGCCTACATTTTTTTGACTAAGAGACACACATTTGTTTTCTTTCATTTCTTGGAAGCTGCGAATAAAAACTCATTTGCTGTTAAGATTATTGTGATCTTTCCCTTTTATTATACATATCCCCACTCATCCATCTTCTCATGATATTTTGACATGTATAACCACTCAAAACTACTAATTCTCCTTCTATATGTGACCAAGGGACCCACAAGGGTTTTTCTTTGTTCTTTTTTCTTGAATGTTACGAACCATCTCAATTGCTATGAAGGTTTTTTACCACATAATTTCTATTAGAATTTGTCCCATAATTCTTACGTGTTATGCCACGCTGGAGCAATACATACATACTTTTTTTTGTTAATGCTTAATTTAAAAAAAATACATCCTACTAAATTCGACTATTCAGATATAACCTCATAAAATTTTCCAATGTTGTGCACTAAGTTCTTTCTAAATTTATTGACTTTCTTTTCAATATTCACCTACTTACTTTATTTCTCCAACTATGTTGATTAATTCCTATGCGACTCCATGCATGCAACATTAATCACTATGTATGCCCTCTAAAATACGTGTAAAGTCCAAGTGACCCCTTGTGTGTGCATATTTTACGTAAACTTCTCTTCGTGACTCCATGCTCACCACGTAGTTATTGTTTCAACTATTTTATCAAAATTCGGGGTATTATATGTGGAGCGTGCTAAAATGAAAACCTAAGAGCCTCAATTTAAGATGCTAAAGAATGGTCATGTTTCTCATTTGGAGTTGTCAAGGAAGGACTAAGCCGACTAAGGTCACGGTGATGCCCTTTCTGTGGAAGTGAACCCTAGTCGTGCTTGAGGGTTGATCAGTTAACTACTTCTTTAATTGTTCCCTTTTATTTTCATATATTCTTGTTATTCATTTATTGACTTCAATAACTTTTTAGACTTTACAGTTTTTAGTTGATTATGATCAAATGTTAAGGAGGGACGACCAATCGAGGGAGTCCTTTGTGGATGTTGAGACTTCCTTCCAAGGCCTGAAGGAGTCTCTCAATGTTGTGAAGAGAGCCCAAGAGGGAGATAAGAAGAAGTGGGAATATTTTATAAGGAAACTGGAGGAGGGCAATAATAATGCCGAGAAGATTGTTAGTGATGCTGTTAAGAAGGTTGAACAGGCCGAGAATGTTGCTCATGATGTAAAGAAGATAGCTGATAATGCCAACAACAAAGTTAAGGAGCTAAAGGCAAAGACAAAGATGGAGAAGGAAGATCCCTATACCTGAGGATGGTTCCACTACAGCCATGCAAGTGGAGTATTTAAATAAATCCTCCTTTAAAGAATGATGGAATGTTGCCTTGACCCAAGTCGGCATTGAGTTGGATTCTAAACTCTTCCTTCAGCATAACCCTGGCACTCGTTTGGTGATTCAAAATGAGATTGATGATGATAAAGGGATAGCCTAGTCATCAGTCCCCTAAGAAATCTCCATAGCTGCTTCTCTTATTAAGGATGAAGTCACTCAGGATAAAGAGAAGGAGTAGATGTTTTAGGGTCCTTTCTATGGGATTTGGATTTTTTTTTGGTTTTTTATAATCTGGACAATTTCTACTTGCAACACTTATTTGTTGTTCTAATAAAATTGTTTATTTCTTCGAGTAGTACTCTTGGCCATTATGAACATTTATCTTGATATTCCATATTTATGCTATGTTTTATTCCTTTCAGTTTAACTCACGGGAGGTTGTTTTAGCAGCTACTGATAGCGAACTCTATATGAAGAGTGTTTAATTATTTAGGGTAGGTCATGAAGAACTTAATAAAGAGGAGCTGGAAGAATTTCTCTATGTGGGAATCTCTAATCAATTGAAGGAAGAATATCTCCATTCGCAGGTTGTATAGTCAAGAAGTGTCGACCAATGATTCTTATTATGAAATGATATTTCGAATGTAGAGAGACCATATAGAAGCACTTGCCATTATGGAATTCGACTATGAAAAGAAGTTTGACTTGCTCAACAGTGATAGTGGTTTTGATAACAAACGGTAAGATATATCCTTGGTGTTTGCTAAAAAGGAGTTTGTTCTGAAATTCGAGGTGAAAAGTCATCGTGAGGTAGCTAGTCTGCTGGAACAAGAGAATAATATGCTGAGGGGTGAACTGAAATTCTTAAAGAAGTCTACTGATGTCGATCAAAGCAAGGATGAAACATTTCTAGAGCAGAGAAATACTCGGTTTATAGAGTAAATAGAGAGGCTAAAAAAGTTAAAAGGTGGACAGTCATCTAGAAAAGTGATTGTTGCTCATCCGTTTATTAAAGAAGAGAGAACAAAAAAGACGTTGACCGATCAAGCCAACCCGATAAGGAACCAATCTTCCATCATCAATATACTGAACGAAAAATTTGACCATCTCACCTATCACTTCAAAAGTAGCCACACACTCTTTAGATGAATGGTTATGATGAATCTTTGACACATATGGGCAAAGATCTGCAACTACACCAAAGAAAGGGTTCTAAATGGGGATGGATCAATGCCTCACTATCTTGAAGGTTCCAGAGAAATATCCTTTATGCATCTGGAATAAGCTAAAGTTTCTAAACTAACCTACTCCTCCATTCAAGATGTACACTAAGTGGATTCCTACAAATGTAATTCCCATCATTCTGGTTAGAAAGTACCTGAGAGATTATGGATTTCATAAGGATGATGTACTTAGTCGACCTTTGTACTTGGTAGATAAATCTAGTTCCAGTAGGAAAACCAGACTTAAAGAGTTGGGGTCCACTGTTCTTCCTTCAGCTTGGGATGTTCCTCCTGTAGGGATGGAGAAGGCACTTGGGAAACGTCCTTCCAAATGAGAAGCTTTTAATATTTCGTTGTAATAATATATTTTAATGATAATTATCTTGTAATAGTTCAGTGATAATAAAATGTTTGAAATAAAATTTTCCTTGAATTATTATATTGTATGAGTGTGGCATACCAGTAGTTTAGTCATTCAATTGGGTGGTCGACCTTTGTCCGACTAATTTGTCTTACCGGTTACTAGTTTAGACGAATATAAGTTGTCCAACCTTAGGTTCTACTGACGTGTTATGGTTATTGAGACAAATCTTATCATTTTTACTAACTGTTTACGTTAGTTACCGTTGGTGACCAAATGTTTTAGGATTTGTCCTTAATTCAGTCTAGCAAAACTTCTTGTTTTTTATGTTCAGGAGACATACATGAAGTTTTAGGTTTGGAACTTCTTGTTCATGACTTGTCAAAGACGAAACCATACATGAAGTTTTGAATTTTTTGGACTAATATACAATTAGTCAGTCATTAGCTTATTCTTTGTTATTTGAGATTGTACAGCTCCCACTCTCGAAAAAGTAAAAATAAAAAATGGAAAGGAAATCAACTTTTGAAGAACTGGTTGTTCTTTATTAGAGTTGAAAAAATAAGTTACATAGATATTTAAAGTTTACATTCATAATGATTACTGGTAATAGTTTCCCAAGTTCTCGACATTCCATGGGTTCTTGAATTGTTCTCCTTCCAAGGTTTCTAGATAATATGTACCTGGTTGGACAACTGCAAAGATACGGTATTGACCATGCTAATTTGCCTCCGATGTTTTTTCTTTCTGAAGTAATTTCCTCAAAACATAGTCCCCCTCTTTTAGATTGCTCAACTTAACCTTCTTGTTGTAGAACCGAGCAATTCTTTAACACCCCGCGCGCTCGAAAAGAGACACGACATGCTACTGAGATAAAACTAAACTAAATCTATCAATAACCAAGTATAGAGCATCTAATTTTCACAATTTAAATATAACAATTCCATAATTCTACTATTTCCACAATAATGATTACAATAAAGTCTCTCAAATACACAATACCCAAGCCTCCAACTAAAATTACATCATTAGTTTATACATCAAAAAATAAATCTCACAATCCACGCTAACCTGCCAACTAAAAGAAAATATGGGGAAGTATATAATATGACAGGAATAGATGCTAAAAAATAATTAGCACGAAGAATAAATCGTAACAATACGAAGCCACATATACAAATCCAATGCAAAACTCAAGCATTATATCAATATTAATTTCTCAATAACACATCAATGAGTCACCAGGCCTAACCTCACCGCGCCTATGCATTCTCAAGCATATCCCAATTTTGGACTATTGGCGGGTGTCCATTCTCCGTGCCATATTAAAATCTCATGACATGATACTCAGATCACAATATAATATATCGCAATGAATCAAATTTAGATTCCAATAATTATTTCATATTTTAAAGAATATCACAATTCAATATGAGTGCAATTGAGACAAAAATTAAAATGGAATACTCTCGAGAGAATTTAGGAGCATATTGTGTAAGTCTCGTACCTTAAAATCATCACATGAATCATCACATGAATCATCACATAATTTCATACTCAAAATCTAATCACACCATCACATTCTTCTCGCAAAAATAATCAAATCTCGTTCTAGCCCAAACTCGAGAAAACACCAAATAAGCCTTCTAATCTAAGGTTGAAATCTTGAATAAGTGTGGGGCTATGGTTTGTAGATGAAATGGAGTAATTTTGGAGAGGTCTTCCAGTTGAAAAGTTTGAGAAAAAATCATTTGAAAAGTCCATCCACGAATTAGTTGTGATATATAAAGGTTAAGAGTTTGATTAACAAAAGAGTTTTAATCAGATACAAACACAAAAAAATTTATTTCGGATGATCGGACCTTTGGAATTGGATGAAATTTGGGGGAGAATTAGCTGAAGACGAGAGGAAGTGTAGAAAACATTTCAGCTCGATCGGGCGGTCCAATACTTTTCAATATTTTTTTTGTTGAGAGTTTTATGTTTAGAGGACTCTTAGAGAGTTTTATATTTTGAGGACTCTTCTATATAATAAAAATTCAATTAAAACTCCATTTTAATTCCGAATCCAATTCCGTTTGAAATTTTATTTTTCAAATATACAATCCAAAATTTTAAATTATAAAATCCAAAATTCATATTTCTCCGATTTCCAAAATTAGTTTTAAAATTCCCATTTAAAAAAAATTCGGGTCGTTACATACTTCTCCACTAATAAGGAATTTCACCCTCGAAATTCGGTGTAGCCTAACGCTCGAAAATAAAATGCTAATCTATTCTATTTTCCAAAAATCACAACACTAAAGTCCTCAAATAAATTCTAAAATTCCTCACCATAATGCCTAACACGTTCTCAACAAAATTTCTATCTCGAAAGAAAACATGTCTAATCGCATTCCAGAACCAAAACCCAAGACCCGAGGATTATCGTATACCTAAGCTCTGATACCATTTGTAACACCCCGCGTGCTCGAAAAGAGACACGACGTGATACAGAGATAAAACTAAACTAAATCCAGTAATCAACAAGTATAGAGCATATAATTTTCACAATTTAAATATAACAATTCCATAATTATACTATTTCCACAATAATTATTACAATAAAGTCTCTCAAATACAAAATACCCAAGTCTCCAACTAAAATTACACCACTAGTTTATACGTCAAAAAAATAAATCTTTCAAGCCATGCTCTAAAATATTTCTTCAAAATAGCCCATAGCGTCCCAATCCACGCTAACCTGCCAACTAGAAAAAATACGGGGAAGTACACAATATGATAGGAATAGATGCTCAGTAATAATTAGCACGGTGAATAAATCGCAACAATATGAATCCGCATATACAAATCAAATACAAGACTTAAGCATTATATCAATATTAATCTCTCAATAACACATCAATGAGTCACTAGGCGTCACCTCACCGCGCCTATGCATTCTCAAGCATATTATTTTCATTGGTTATATCAATAAGAGGCTCAGTTTCCACCCATTTGGTGAAATAGTCAGTGGAAATGATTAAGTACTTAAACCTTACTCTTTTCTTCGACAGTGGGCTGACCAAGTCAATTCCCCACATGGAAAAAGGCCATGGGGATATGATTGGTGTAAGCGCAGCTCTTGGTGTTCTATGAATTATTGCAAAATGCTGGCATTTGTCACATCGTCTCATGTAGGCAGTACAGTTTGCTTTCTTGGTTAGCCAGTAATATACTTGTATGGATACTCACCTGACCAATGATCTTCCTACCTAATGGGCGCCACAAGATCCTTTATGTATTTCTTTAACCAAATCTTGCATTTCAGCGGATGCATATGTTCGGGCATTGTCAATCTTTAGAATTCTGATCATTTTGACTGCCTGGAACTTGGATATTCAGTCTTGTGACTTGACCAAATACCTTGTCAAAATTATCCTTTGACCCCATATACTCCTACCACTTGATTCACAATCAGTTAGGAGTTACTGTGAGCTAATACCTACTCGGTGACTAAGGATAATGCTAATTCAACTCCTACGATCAACGCTTCATATTTCACTTCATTGTTGGAAGCTTTGAATTTAGATCTGAACACATATTCCACGTCTATATCATCTAGGGTATTGATTATCAGCCCAGTTCCATTGCTCTTAGCGTATAATGATCCATCTATATACATCTTCCAGAAGGGCGAATTCTCATTGAAGTCCCCTTCAACCAAGGATTTATGGTTGAATATTTTTTTGTCTTTTCTCCAGGTAGCGTGTAGAAGTTTCTCATCCAGTATATGTCTCTAGTCTGTCTTCCTCATGATTAGTCATCTCTACCATGGAGCTATATACTGGAGAAGTCTGCTCGGTTATATTTATTACTGAGCTCTCTTTCGAATAAGTCTTCTTAGTTGGCTTTGATATTAAGCTCTCTCCCATAGAAGTCTACTCGGTAGGTTTTTCTTCATAAGTAAACTCAGATATGAAGTCTGCTATCGCCTAGCCCTTCAATGTTGTTCCAGGTTCATAGTGTATATCATACTTTCCCATCTCTACATCCCATGCTATCTATCTTACCGACTTCTTTAGTTTTTGAATGACTTAGTGCAACGACAAGTCAGTGTAAACCACAATAATATGGGCCTAGAAATATGATTTCATTCTCTGTGAGGCTTCAGTGAGAGCTAAAACAAACTTTTTCAGAAGTGGGTAATGAATTTCTGCACCCCGAAAGGCCTTTTGGTATAGTATAGTAGTTTTTGCACCCCATTCTCTAGTCATATTAGTGCCAAGCTAATTTTCGACTCAGATACCGCCAAATATAAGTATATTTCCTCTCCCATGAGTCGCCAAGAGAGCAATGGTGGAGATCCCAAATATTTCTTTAGCACTAGGAAGGCATTCTAACACTCTTCATTGCACTCAAAAGTCTTCTTTAACACCTTGAAGAAGGGTAGGCACCTATCAGTATCTCGAGAGACAAATCTGTTGAGGACTACCACTCTTCCAATCAACTTTTGCACATCCTTCTTATTTATGGGAGACTTCATATTTATTAGCACTTGTATTTTTTCCGAATTAACTTCAATACCTCTCTAATTTACTATGAATCCCAGGAACATTCCTTCTTGTATGTCGAACACACACTTGGCATGATTGAGCTTTATTTGGTGCTTCTCCAATTGGTCAAATGTTTGACTTAGATCTTTGATATGGTCGGCTAATTTCTTGCTCTTGGTGAGCACGTCGTCCACATATACCACCATATTGTTTTTGATCTACTCTTTGAAAACCTTATTCACTAGACTTGGTATGTAGCTCCAGTAGTTTTAACCCCAAAGGGCATAACATTATAACAATACGTACCCCGTCTAGTGATGAATGATGTCGTTTTCTTATCCTCTGGTTGTATCTTGATTTGGTTGTACCCCGAGTAAGCATCCATAAAACTGTGTAATTCGTGTTCAGTAGTGGCATCAACCAGATAATCAATCCTAAGTAAGGGGAAATGATCCTTTGGATATGCCTTGTTGAGATCCTTAAAATCAACATACATGTTCCATTTGTTATTTTTCTTCCTGACCATAACAACATTGGTTATCCATTCTGGATATTTGATGTCTCCAGTGAAACTTGATTTCTATAGCTCCTCCACTTCTTCTTTAATGGCCATGTTCTTCTCGGGTATTAATGCTCATCTTTTCTATTTGATTGACTTGGCATCCTTGACAATGTTGAATTCTTGGAATATGAACTCTAGGTCAGTCCATGGCATATCTTTTTGGCTTCAAGTGAATAAAATCGCTATGTGAGGAAGTTTGTTACTCATGCTTAAGGCATGGATCCATGGATGAGCCGACTTGTGCTGTCCTTTCTTAGTGCTCATCGTCAAGAACTATAGTCTTCACTGCATCTACATCTTGTCCCTTGCTTATATCAGCATCCTCGCGTTGGTCTATGGTCTCAATCTGGTAGGTAATTATAAGTTTCTTTAGTTCTTCCTAGTTCACTAAAGTGTAATAACACTCTCTGGATTTAACCTGGTTTTCAGTAACAACACCGACCTCATAATATGTACGAAACTTTAGGCACTAGTTTATAATAGATGGAACAACTTCAAAAAATTTCTTGTCAATCCATTCGAAGATGTTGTTGTAGGCTGACTGTACATTCTTGTTTAGGACGAAGAAATGAATCCTCTCAGTATGGTTGATCGACCAAGTGCCAATTATGACTTTTAATTTGACTGTTCCTAAAGGATACATTATTTCTGTAGAGAAACCTATGAAGGACTTGTGATACGACTCGAGTTTGCTATCATATAATCCAAGTCCTTTGAAGCAGTCATAAAACATAATGTCGGATGAAATGCCATTATCCACCAATATGCTGGTGACTCTAACTTTATGCACCATCATCGTGATGACCAGATGGTCATCATGAGGATAAAACACCCCAAAGAGGTCGTCTTTGGAGAATACTATCACCAATATGTCTTTATTTACTTTCCTTGGGTGATTATCAAGATCACCAAATAAATTTATTTGTCAAATGTCGGAGCACACTTTGGCTTCATTTACGTATGTTTTTTCTCTCATCTATTTCCTCACGTCCACCAGAGTCATCACCTACAATGGAATCACAACCAAAATAAATAATTTTCACCTTGCTTACAGTCTCTCTCAGTCTTTTCAGCGGATCTGAATCGTCCATGGCATCATCACCTCTACCTATTTTTCTTTTATCTCCTACGTTACAAGGAGATTTCGATCGTCTCCTGTCTTCTCGCTCTTATGACTTTCTTTTTTTGTCAACGAATTTGGAGAGTTTTCCCCTTCATATCAGACTTTCTATTTCATTCTTCAAGGCTATAAAACTGTCTATGTTATGCCCATGGTCTTTGTGGAATTCATAATACTTGGATTTACCCCTTGATTCGGGTGTGACTTCAGCTTCCCAAGCCATTTAAAATCCATAATTCCTTGAATTTCCTCCAAAATAGGATGCACGCCAACAGTGAGAGGAGTATACTCATCATATTTCTTGGGTTTCTCTACTTTCTTGTCTTTCTGCTCTTTCTTCTCAGAGCCTATATTCTTGTCAGTCTTGGTGTCATGAAATTATTTTACAGCCATGGCTTCCTCAGCATTTATGATTTTACCTGCTTTGACCATCAATTCAGTCATGTTTTTAGGGGGATATTTGGATAGGGCATAATATAACTTCTTAGATATTAGACCGCTCATCAATAGAGTGATGTGTTCTCATGTAGTTTCTCCAGATCGTGGGCGGACACTCAACAAATGTGTTACCCTTATTGTTATTTTGGATCCAAAGTAGAAGTTACTGATAAATAATGCTGGAAAATTCTCTTAATGCATCTCGTCTAGAACTAAGTATAAATTGATGACATCTTGATACTGTTTTATATGAAGGACCGGATCGGTTTTGCTATCATACTTGGCAGTGACCATAGGTGTCTTAAACTTGGCAGGTGTAGGGATGTTCATAATTATCCTGATGAAAGGTCATCCCTTCACAAAACTTCTATGTAAAGGATTTTTGGAATTAGTTATCTCTCCCAAACGATCTTCCAAATGTTGAATAAAACCTTTCTAAGGATGCTCATCTAGATTGGTTCTGTTGGAAGCAATATTAGTTTCTCGGCCATGGGTTTGTGCTAAGCTCTCATCCTGAGAAGTCTTCTCGACAGGAATGGATCCTCACACGCTAGTTCTTGACCTGACAGATCCCTCTCGACGTTCTCGTGATTTGGAGGGCTCTCTGTGATTATGGCCTCTAGCAGCTCGAGGATCTTAACAATCAAAGGTTGAGCCCTTAATTATTCTATCTAAGGCGCTCAACCTCTCTATCGAGAGTGAATATCCATTATAATAATAAGTAAATATAATTGACGAGG
Source organism: Sambucus nigra (assembly GCA_949130495.1). Lineage (NCBI taxonomy): Eukaryota > Viridiplantae > Streptophyta > Magnoliopsida > Dipsacales > Adoxaceae > Sambucus > Sambucus nigra. Next base: position 360,896,612 of record OX422214.1, read on the forward strand.
TCATGCCCAGATGGTAAGATTTATTGCTGGTAGATCTAGATTATCTATACCTACTCCTTTCCTTTTCGAGTGCTGGAGGCAACATTTCTCCCCTAATTACGGGGCCAACAGTTGGCCTAGTTTGAATCCTCTAGCCAAGTTATCTCACGATCTCTTGTATAGCCTCTTGACCGTTGGCTATACTCAACGATATTGTTTGAAGATCTCCCATACCAGGGGCAAAAGGATTGAAGGTGTTTCCATTAGCGTGTCTACCTTCGGGAATGTCTGTCATTTTTCAGCGGCATGACTGAGAAATGGTTACTTAAAGAAAATAGGTAGAAAATAACAACTTCTTATTGATTCTCACAGACGACGCCAATCTATTGTTGTCTAGATTTTGCTTGTTGATTTGGAATAATCTTAACTCAATTAAACCTATGATTATAACCACGGATGAAGAAATAAGCTAGAGAGAGATGGGAGTTAGAGAGAGACACAAAGGTTTACTTGATTCAGCCCTATGAGGTGCCTACATCCATGGGTACAATGCCATTATATTTTAGGGTTTAGTATAATCCTCTCAAGAGCTCTCTAGCGTTTTGATAAAGTAACTTCAGTTGCCCTTAGGTGAGAGAGGTTATGATCTATTTATAGTAGTTGGAAGATAAAGAGATGTTATACCTTTTTACATTAGATATTTACATCTGTACATGATAATTAGCAGCTGGATATTCTGCACGTGCATGTGCATGGTGACTGTTGAGAGTTCCACGCGTGTCTGTTCATATTACCGACTGTTCATATTCTTGTGGGTGGTCGTCCAGCTTGCCGACCAACGAGATAATTGAGGCGACCACATTTATTTGTTGTTACCAAGTCCACTGAGTATGATGATAGGTGCCACATTTTTATTGGTCCAAGTGGTTTTATTATTTTAGGTTACGACACAGACAATGGTAGATTATTGTGATAACCATTGTTTATCCTTCTTTTGTGTGTCTTGCAAAGCTTCCTTATGTGTTTAAGATAACATGTATTTATTTTTCAGCTTTATATAGCCTTTTCTCACAATTCTCATTTTAGATAACATATCTTCACTTTTAGTCAATGGTGGATTATTAGGCCAAACCGACACCTTGCACTATATAGATAAATATTTACACAAAGGGAGAAAGAATGTACAAACATGAACCTCACTCTGGACTCAATAATACACAACCTCCCCAATCAACCATTTCCATCTTTTAGTAGAAAGAGAAAGAACGAATCGCATATAACCACTCACCATCTCACAACATGTCAACCTCATTGATAACGTAACATTTGGACCACCTAACAATTATTCTTTAAATGTGAAGTAAACATTATTTTAAGTAAAAGGAACCTAGAGTAGTCAATAAACTAATACCTAAAATATGTGAGGATATCCTAAATGCTAATGGTGCAGAAAATGTACAGGCTCACTAAAACATCTCACATAGCGTATACAAACTCAAAGGGGGGGGGGGGGGGGGGGGTGCTAAAAATGAAAAGAAACTAGACTTTGAAAAGGTAAAAAGTTTTCAATGATTTCTCTCAAAATGTTGCAAATAGTTTTACAGCTCTCCTAGATATTTGATATCTTTTAATCTTGATAAACACTAGGGAGCTTTTTAAACTATTAACTTATTTATTGAGAGAAGAAGCACATACATAGCCAATTTATACTTGTATTAATAATCTCTCATAGTTCTTAGGTGGTTCTTGTTCACACAAACAAGACATCAACCAATGTATCACAAAGACATGGTCACAAAAGTGGTTTACATGGATTCTTATGCAATATAATCACTAAATATCTTCAAACTCGAAATCTAGTCATCCTCATTTGCTGTGTTGCGAGAAATTTTCTTTAGTGAACTCTAGCTTAGCTACAACGAGCATCCAGCGAACCAGGTGGTAAAGTCATCCAGACTTTGGGAGGCAAGTATTGAAGTCATAGAGAAAAGCAAATATGAGATTCACTAGAATGAACAAAGCCTTTATTGTGTCGAACCAGCAGCCGTAAAAGTTGTAAAAAAAGACATATTTTTCCAAGTATTGAAGTAATAGAATTTTTCTATTAATATTGATCACGAAAAATTCTATTTGCACCGAGAGGTTTTTACCGAGATTTGTACATAATGACATGGCATGACTAAAAGACAAAAGGAAAGGGAGAGTTGATGAATATTTTCACTGAGATTTTGTTCAATTTTTTTTAATAATAATTAAAATTTTGTATTTTCAATAAAAAAAAAAATTAACTGTTTTTTTTAAACTCTTTTAAACAAAAATATTTTAAACTTTTTATAACTGTTTTAAAAAACAAACAAAAAAACATTTCACTATTTTTTTTTTTAAAAGGACTTTTATTAAAAATTGTATTTTTAATAAAAGTCATTTTATTAAGAGAAATTCTAAACGTTCGGCCTGGGGACCGCCTACAAACCGCATTCTTCCTTTTTTTTTTTTTTTAAGTTTCTTACTGTTTTATTTATAACTTTTAATATAAAAACAGTTTTTTATATTAAAAAAAACAACTGTTTTTATATTAAAAAAAATAGTTTTTTATATTAAAAAAAACAGTTTTTTCAATTAATATAAAAAATATTTTTTTTTCAATAAAAAATATCGCGATTAATCAGTGTCGCTGGCGCGGAGCCACATTCAACAAATGATTTGAGTCCGGAAATGTAGGTCCGCGCCAGCGGCACTGATTAATCGCCTAATGTCGCTAACGCGGACCCACATTTATGGACCGAAATCATTTGTTGAATGTGGATCCGCGCCAGCGGCACAAATTAATCGCGATATTTTTTTCAATAAAATATCGCGATTAATTAGTGCCGCTGGCGCGGAATCACATTCCCAGACCAAAATCATTTGTTGAATGCGGGTCCGCGCCAGCGGTACAAATTAATCGTGATATTTTATTGAAAAAAATATCGCGATTAATTTGTGCCGCTGGCGCGGACCCACAATAAAATATCGCGATTAATTTGTGCCGCTGGCGCGGACCCACAATAAAATATCGCGATTAATTAGTGCCGCTGGCGCGGACCCGCATTCAACAAATGATTTTGGTCCGGGAATGTGGGTCTGGGAATGTGGGTCCGCGCCAGCGGCATAAATTAATCACGATAATTTATTGAAAAAAATATCGCGATTAATTTGTGCCGCTGGCGCGGCCCCACATTCAACAAATGATTTCGGTCTGTAAATGTGGGTCCGCGCCAGCGACATTAGGCGATTAATCAGTGCCTCTGACGCGGACCCACATTTTCGGACCCAAATCATTGGTTGAATGTGGCTCGGCGCCAGCGACACTGATTAATCGCGATATTTTTTATTGAAAAAAAATGGTTTTTATATTAATTGAAAAAACTGTTTTTTTTTAATATAAAAAAACTATTTTTTAAAATATAAAAACAGTTTTTTTTTAATATAAAAACTGTTTTTATATTAAAAGTTATAAACAAAACAGTAAGAAACTTTAAAAAAAAAAAAAAAGAAGAAGAAGAAGAAGGAAGAATGCGGTTTGTAGGCGGTCCCCAGGCGGGACGTTTTATATTAATTGAAAAAACTGTTTTTTTTTTATATAAAAAAACTATTTTTTAAAATATAAAAACAGTTTTTTTTTTAATATAAAAACTGTTTTTATATTAAAAGTTATAAACAAAACAGAAAGAAACTTAAAAAAAAAAAAAAAGAAAAACGAAGAATGCGGTTTGTAGGCGGTCCCCAGGCGGGACGTTTAGAATTTCTCTTTCATTAAATGACGTGCATCCGCGCCAACGGCACTAACCAAACGTGATGATGATGTAGGTCCGTGCCAACGGTACTAAATGATGGCATGGATCCGCGCTAGCGGCACTAACCAAAAGTCAATTTTTTATTTTAAGAAAATAGTTTTTATTTATGAAAAAAACTTCTTAAAATGATTATAAAACATTTTTTATAAAAAAAAAAGTCAAATATTAAGGGTGTAAATTTAAAAAGTCAAATATAAAAGGTTAAAACAGTGTTTTTATAAATAATTTTGTTTTAAACTATAAACTGTTTTAGAAAACGTTAATTCTTTTTAGATAAGTAAACATTTTTAAAAATATAAATGTTAAAAAACTTTTTACAAAAAAACTATTTTTTCCATGTTTTTTTATATAAACATTAATTTTTTGATTAAAAAATATGATTGATTATTTGAAGACCGCATGGCTACACGGCGTGTCGAGATTGGTATCATGTCAATAAAAATAGTTTTTTTTATTTATGAAAAAAAAAATTAATTTTAATTTTAATAAACAAAACTGTTTAATTTTAATACAAAAAAACTGTTTAATTTGATGTCTTAGATTCGTGATTGATTAGTGTCACTGGCGCGGATCCACATTCAACAAATGATGTGGGTCCGAAAATGGGGTCCGAGTCAGTGACATTAATCAATCGCGATATCATGTCAATAAATATAATTTTTTTATTTATGAAAAAAATAATTTTTTTAATTTTTAATTTTAATAAAAAAACTGTTTATTTTTAATTAAAAAAATGTTTATTTTTAATTAAAAAATATTTTTTTATATTAATAGAAAAACGGTTTTTTATATAAAAAATAAAAGAATAAGAAACTTACAAAAAAAAATTGAAAAATGCCATTACAAAAAAGGAGAGAAGGACACCTCACTATGTATATTTTATGTACAAGTAATCTCGGTGCAAATAGAAAGGCTCTATTGATCACAAAGATAGAAGAGAAGTGATTGATGCGGAATATATCTAGGGTTTTTAAACTCACTGTCATAGATGTCAACAATACATCAGTTTGGTTTAACTGTTATAAGCAAAAGACAAGTAACTGGGTATTGAAGTTACACGAAGGGTTCAAGTGGGTTAATGAAGAAGAAAGTTCTTTTTCTCTCTCTGTTCATAAAAAACAACCTAAGAATGAGATGTCCACCTCTCTCAACAACTTGTGGTGGTGGGTCATCGATGGTTAGGTGTGGGGGGTCACCCATTGTTAGGGTGGGCCGCTGGTGCTTAGGAGGGGTTCACCAGTGATTAGGTGCGGGTGGGGGGATCACTAGTGGGGTGGGGGTTGGCGTATACGTGTGTGTGTACCTTTTGAAATTAATTTTCAATTTTATGAAAATTAAATCTCTTAAACATATGTTAATTGTTTATTGGCTATAATAATATTTTTTGCAATGCAGAATTTCCAAACATCTATTTTGTAAAACCTCCTAATGACATACTAATGAACAGTGGCGGAGCCAGAAATTTAGTCTGAGTGGAGCATAACCCAAGGACGGGGGTTCAGGGGCAATAGCCCCGGAAAAAAATTTGGCTTATTTTTATGTTTTTACAAATATTTAATAAAAAATTTGTATTATTAGACAATTATAACTCAAAATAAACAACATCGAATAAAAATATTGAATGGATCAATTACAAAAAAAAATTAGGGTTATTTTTACGTTTTTACAAATATTTAATTGATAATTTGTATTTTTAGACAATTAGAACTCAAATTAAACGACATCGAATACAAATATTTAATGGATTAATTACCAAAAAGTCCCTTTGAGGTACTTTGGAAATAAAATAAAAAGACTTAGACTAAATGTATATTAAAAAATATATGAGGGATTTTTTGATAATTAATTCAACATTTTAAATCATAAAAAAATACATAAATTACAAGTTTAAAGAAATCACAGACTAAAAATAGTGAAATATATGGCAAATGAAAAGTAAAGAAATGATAGGAACTAAATATTAACTACAAACAATGAGAGGAGGGGGCGGGGAAAATAAATATACCTTCATCACCTCACCGGAGGCGGGGAGGGGCGGAACAGGGCCGAGCCGAATATGGCAGAACAGGGGTGGGGTGGGAGATCTGATTTGGGAGTAATGTTTAGATCTGTTTTGGGGACAGCTGTGCATTAAGTTTAGAGTAATTTTTTTTCAAAGTCTGGGTGGAGCACGTGCTACCCCCAGTGAAGTACTCCCTCCGCCACTGTTAACGAAGGATTAAGATTGAACAAGTTGGGCCTCATTTGATGCACGGGCAAGGTGGTGGGATCGGATATATTATCCCATCCCATGTTTGGTATGGGTTTGTTCAGATAGGAATTTAAATGGGATAAGTGACCGCATCCCGTGTTTGGTGTCATATGGGATAGGATTACAAGTGAGATAAGTATACCAAGTAGCCCTCTTATCCCATAAGGTGTGGCATAAAACTATCCCACCTAGGAGGTGTGATTATTTTATCTTGTTGGGATGGGATAACTCTTATACTATTCTACCACCTTATCCCACGCATCAAACAAAGCATTAATATACATTGGCGTTACTATTGCAAATTCTAAAGAAAATAAATGAGTGATGTAACAGCAAAATTTATGGTTGATCATTATGTTTCTAGTTTGTCATTTTTTATTACACCCCACTAGACCATTATGTATATCCTTAAGGCTTAAATTGAAGGCAAGTTACTGATCGAATGCGACAATTGAAGATCAAAGAGTTGATTTCATCACTACCACATATGGAGAAGGTATATGAGGTTCATTTTGTGTAAACATTATGTTCAGGGGTGTTTTACAAGCGTTTGAAACATAAAATATTTTTTCAAAAGTTTTTATTCAAAAAATCATTGTTAAGGAATATCGTTAAAATGAGTTATGAATGGTCGTTCGAATGAGGATCTTCAACTCATTAGATATCAAATGTTCGAACGAAACTTCAAACAAACTTTTTTCGTCGTCGTGCTGGAATTTCGTTCGATCTCTCGTTCGATGTCGTTCAAATGACTTTACATAGGTCATTCGGATGAGGTACAATTCATTTGAATGAGCCTGCTAAAAATTATTTTTTACTTGGTTTCAAACGCAATCTTTTCCTGTCTATCTCTTGGAAATTTTTCACCCTACATAAGAGATACGAAGTTTCACTTATTTGCAAGCCTTTTTTCACCTATTTTGTGAAAAAAAAACTTTGGTTTTCTAAATCCAAACCCCTTGGATGTTTTATGATCACTTTATTAAACCTTGAAGAACATATCACATGTTCAAATCCATATGGAGTTAATTCTTCACTCCTGAAGATAGAAAAGAAGTTTCTTGAGGCTTATTTCTGGATACTGAAGTAAGTGGAGCTTGTTGTGAGGCATTGTTGGATATGCACCACTTTCTCGTGTTGTTATTTGTCGAATTCGATTTAGATTCAATATCTTACATGTTTAGCTTCACCTAATTAATCAAGATAAAATTGGATAAAATTGAATTTTTCTAGTTTGTGACCTAATTTATGGGTTCTACCTTTGACCATATAACTAAACCACTCTATGTGTTTTTTAAATTAGTATCAAAGCTTGTTTCTACATGTTATATAGATCAATCCTGGTGGTTATATGGAGAATTCGTACATAGGCCACCTTTGTTTGATGACATGAATTATGCTTATTGGAAAGCTAGGATGAGTTCGTCTCTAAAATCGACTGACAAGCTCGTTTAGTTTGTTGTTAAAAGGGGGTGGAATCCTCCTACTGTTACTAATGAAAATGTCATCAGTCTCAAGCCAGTCATAGATTGGACTGAAGATGACTTTAGATTGAGTAATTTTAACTCTCCTGATTTGAATGCTATTTTTGGTGTTGTCACGCCCAACGAATTTCGTCACATCATGACTTGTACTACGTCTAAAGAAGCATATGATATCCTCCAGCTCACATACGAGGGTACCAGTGATGTTAAAGCCTCTAAGCTTCAAAACTTCACCACACAATTTGAGACAATATGCATGCGAAAACTGAAACTTTTAATGAACTTTATGCTCGTATATCTGATATTGTAATTTCCTATTTTAATTTAGGTGAGCAAATTCAAAAATGAGAGTTAATAAGAAAATTTTGAGATCTCTCTCATCTCGTTTTAATGCGATTACGGACCTCGTCCTTGACCATTTTGTTGTGAAAAAAAATAGTGGTCACAACCTTCATTCGTGACCCTAAATAGAGGGAACGATCTCTCCTATGACATAGTATTGGTCCCATGGGCAGGGACTTAGTCCATGACTTTGTGGTCACAGCCTAAATCCGTGACCAAAGTGGGATAATATTACCTCCATGGTCACGGTCGGAATTCGTGACCCTTTCGTCACAGACTGGGGTTGCGACCATGGATGGGGCAATGTTAAAATTGGGTCACAACCTAAATCTGTGAACCCCAGTTTTTATTTAAAATAAATAAATAAATGATCATGGTCTTGGACTTGACTATTTATTTATTTATTTTTAAAAAATATTGGGGGTTTATATAATTAAGTAATATTATAACTGTGGCATTGACAATTCAAGGTAAAGCACCGTGCCATCCTAGTTAATTCATAAATCATAATAAACATTCATAATTCAAAGTAAACATTCATAAATCAAACTAAAGTGTTGTATAATGTCAATATCATATTCGAATACAATTTGGATGCAGATAGGATTATCAAGGTCCCATATAATATGAGTTATATTGGTCCTGTGATTGTGCATTCAGTTCCTACGAGTTACATTGGTCTCGTGTGAGGTGTTCATGCCTCTTACAGGCCCGTTTGGAAGATATTCTCTAATGGTATGTTTTTAATCCTAAGTCTAGATATTTATAAATTATCTTCATATTCTTAAACTGAGAGTTTAGTGACTACACGATAAATTTCTATGAGTTACATTGTCCCATGCGAGATGTTCGTGTCTACTATGGGTTTTCGACCTCCAACGACATATTTTTAAGCTTAAGTGTGTGTGTGTGTGTGTGTGTGTGTGTGTGTGTGTGTGTGTGTGTGTGTGTATAAATCATCATCATATTCTCAAATTGGGAGTCCCGTAACTATGCGATTAGTTTTCAAGAGTTACATTAGTCCCGTGCAAGATATTTATGTCTCTTATGGGGCATTTGGGGACTGTTTTGGGTTTTCACCCTCTTATGGTATGTTTCTAAGCCTAAGTATTTTTATTTGCAAATTATCATCATATTCCTAAACCAGGAGTCTCGTGACTTTTTAATCAGTTCCTACGAGTGACATTGATCCCATGCGAGGTGTTCATGTCTTTTACGAGGTCATTTGATGGTTGTTTTGGGTATCCGCCCTTTAACGACATGTTTTAAGCCTAAGTCTTAAGATTTGAAAATTATCATCATATTCTCAAATTGGGAGTCCCATTACTTTACGGTAAATTTATATAAGTTACATTGGTCATGTGCAAGGTGTTCGTGCTTCTTATGGGGCTGTTTGGGGCTATTTTATATTTTTTCCTTTTAACGACATTTGTAAGATTAAGTCTTAATATTTAAAAATTATCATCATATTCTCAAACCGGGGGTACTGTGGCTACGCGATCAGTTCTTATGAGTTACATTAGTCTCGCACAAGGTGCTCGTGCCTCTTATGGGGCTTTTGGGGGGTTGTTTTAGGTTTTCTCTCCCTAACGACATGCCTTTAAGCCTAAGTCTAGATATTTGAAAATTATCTTCATATTATCAAGTTGAGAGTATCGTGACTACGTCGTCATTTTCTACAAACTACATTGGTCTCGTGTGAGGTGTTCGTGTCTCTTTCAGCGCCGTATGGGGGTTGTTTTGAGTTTTCGCCATCTAATGACATATTTTCATGACTAAATTTAGATATTTACAAATTGCAGTCATATTTTGAAACATGGGGGTCATGTGACTATGCGATCGGTCCCGAGCGAGGTATCTGTGCCTCTTATGGGGCCGTTTAGTTGTTTTGGATTTTTGCCCTCTAGTGGCATGTTTTTAAGCATATGTATTGATATTTTCAAATCATCATCACATACTCAAACCAGGAGTCCCGTGACTACATGCTCCGTTGTTATGAGTTACATTGGTCTCGTGTGAGGTGTTCGTACCTCTTATGGGGTCATTTGGGGGATGTTTTGGATTTTCTCCCTTTAACAGCATGTTTTTAAGCCAAAGTCTTCATATTTGAAAATTATCATCATATTCTCAAAGTAGGAGTCATGTGACTACGCGCTCAGTTCGTAGGAGTTACATTGGTCTCGTGTGAGGTGTCCGTTTCTTTTATAGTGCCATTGGGTGTTTTGGATTTTTGCCCTTTTACGGCATGTTTTTAAGCATAAGTTTAAATATTTCCAAATTATCGTCATACTCTCAAAATGGGAGTCCCATGGCTATGTGGTCAGTAACTACGAATTACATTGGTCCCGTAAGAGGTGTTCATGCCACTTACGTGGTCCCTTGGGGGCTGTTTGGGTTGTATTCAACAAGAAATTTATATACAATTAAGCAATATTGTAATCATGGAGTTGAAAATTCAGCCTAGAGCATCGTGCCATCCTAGTTAATTCATAAATCATACTAAACATTCATAATTCAGACTAAACATTCATAAATCAAACTAAAGCGCCAATATAGTGCCAATATCATAATATGATACAATTTGGATAAAAATAGGATAGTTAATAGCCAATATAATAATAAGATACAAATAGGATTGTCAAGGGTAAAATAATTTCTTAATACTAAATCTTCCTCTAAATCAAGTAAAAGATCCTTTAAATTAAGGTTCTCATCAAGAGTAGACTGAAAATATTTAAGAGCATTTAATGTATATTCTTGAGTAGTCATAACTTTGGTACATGCACAACAATAGATCAATTGCCATCACTTATTCACTTTGAGATGAATACCTTCTTTATGGTCTAAACGACACAAATAAAAGTATCGTCAGCTGTGCAATCTTTACTCTTCATCTTCGACCAATCTACCATGATAAGTTTTAAGTCAAGATTAACTTTACAAGAATTCATAGTGTCCTTTGTCTTTACTTAATCATAATAGAATATGATTTCTCTAAAATTTAAATAATCGGGTTCCAAGATTTGGCAGACAATTCCATAATAGGTTAGCGCTGCATCATTTTGATTTTTATCTCTTTTGCTAGTGACATGGGTAATCAAGGCAAAATTAAAATTCCAAACTTTTTCATGAAACTCATTTCCTCACACGAATATGAAACGAAATCAAAACTATTGGTGCGAAATTTCTTAAACTCTTTCGAACAAAATGTTGGACCTTTTACTAGGTGTGGAGGCCTTAAAGAGACATCACCTCTTTTTACAAGATTCATTTATTAATGAATTTGTATTAGGGCATGTTTTTACCACACATGAATACATAACCGCACACATAAGAAGTGAAAATTATATCTTTTGATATTCATGACCTAAAATCATTCGCCATGCAATATCTCCTTTGATTTTAGGAAATTTTGTTCCCGTACTCCCTAAAGGTAAAATGTAGAGTTTAGATCATATTATAGACAGTATACATAATTAAATAAGAGTAATTCAGTTAATTATGCAGCTACTTACTCTCTCTAATCTTCAACTTCATCTTACAATTCGAAGATATAACAAGTTGCTTGCTCATATTATCAATTAGTGATTCTCACTTCTTTAGGATTCCCCAAAGGCAATTCATCCTCAAATTCTTTAGGTTACTTGATCAATCGTTCTTCACGAGGATTGAACCTGCGGAACTCTTGTTCTGGTATATGTTCCCGAGAGTAATATACCATGTATTATTAACATAATCTTTTAGTATTTTTATTAAGTGATCAAATGGATATATCCAACGATACTAAATATGACCGTACAACAAAGCATCATTGCATAAATGCACAAGCAGGTGGATATTGATATCGAAGAATAATGAAGCAAATATATCCCTAATACACAAATTTCGTCGGTTAAAGTTGATTTTGAAAATTTAATTGCTTTTTATTTACCACTTTTGCAGAAAGTAGGGTAGAGCATAAACTTATTTGCATAATTTCTTGGTGGAGATCTTTGTTCTTGGAGAAGCAATGCCGAAATAACATAGGGATTAATTTAATGATGACGTGCGAGTCGTGATACTTGTACTATCTCAAGTAATTTGTTTAGTAGCCTACTACCCTGCTTAAATTACTGGAATAACCAGTCAAAGTCTTCAAGTTGAACGTGCCTAGGAGGATCTTTTCTCACTGGTAGTCAAAGTGAAAGCATACGGGGGATATAAATTTTCCTACTGTAGGATCATTTTTTAACCACAATTTTTTTGTTATTTTCTTCTTCTATAGATCGCAGTGCACCCTCTCCCCATCTTTTGAATGAAATCCACCCAGACATGTTCCTATAAGATATTCCACAACATTCTTCTTCGTGTGCATCATATCAATTACATACATCACACGATGATCTTTCCAAGATGAAAACTTAAAAAATATTGATCTTATGGACCATACCTTTATTTTACTAGGGTCATTCAAATCCTACCTAGCTTTACGCTTCATGTTTACAAATTGAGGTTTTTCCTACATATGCATTCTTCGTACTCACATCCTTCGTGTTCTCCTCGATCCGATGACCTAAAATATTTGATGACCTATATAATTCATCTTACCACTATTATGTAGCCATGTATCTTCAATTTCCTCCCCATATATAGGATATCCATAATAAGCATGAACATTGCAACCGGATAAGGTCCCATAAGTAGGAAATACGTGGATTGCCCACATCACCGTTGCGTTAAGTGTGAACTATTCACCATTATGAGGGTTCAATGCTCCCATGCCTTTATCCCATAAATCTTTAATTTCTTAGATTAATGGGGCTACGAAAATATTAATATCATCATCAGGAGCCTTCGGCCCCGGTCTCAATAATGACAATAACATGAACTCTTTTCTCATGTATAGTTTTGCAGGGAGACTTAAAGGCGCCATAAGAACTGACCATTAACTTTGATTAGTTGAAACCATCAGTTCATAATGAAAGATGGACATTGAGTGATTCCTTTGCAAATTCAAGGTGTCATGCGTTTGAAAGTTTCTAGATGAGTGAATCAACCAGATGATGCATAATATTACCATCCACCTTATATCGAGCGTTCCATGTCATGGACTCTATTATAGACAGTATAGTGAAAACCCATTTTAACTGTGGCCCAAGGGTAAAAGACTTCAAAACCTTACATCAAACTCACGAGCGCTTGCAATATTTTACACTCTTGTCTTTTTCATTCTCACAAGTCACATATCTAATCTCACTACATACAAGACACTCATCTTCCTCTTTATGCTCATTACGGTACAATATGGCATCACACTTTCATGCATGACCCTTCAAGATCTTCTTCATGCTAGGATAATTTTCTGGTAACATGTTCTCTTTTAGGAGAATGTTTTTAACCCACTTAAGAATTTACATTATGATGTTGCCTGACAAACCAAATTGATTATTCAAATTATGCAAATCAATCATTTCATATAATATCGAGTGATCTTTATCACAATCTTTATGGAACATTTGGTGTTGACTTTTACCCGTATGTATTCTCAATCTTCTGGTAACTCATCATCAACTTGTTCGTTGACTTGGTCAAAATGCACAATATCTTTATCAACAAGTTGGTGGTTTTGATAATGGTGGACTCTGTAAGCATTAATAATTATGTCTATCAATTAACTACGTGTTATACAATCATGTACTACTTCCAATCACTTAGGTTCCGTTACACGATCGAGTACCGATAATTCTTTCATATGTAAGATACATTCTTTTCACCATGGCATGTCCATATCTTATAGTCTTGCAAAACTAATGAGTTTAGTAAATGCAAATCAACGTCTTGTAAAGGATTATATTTTCTGTTTATACAACGGGTGCACAGATACGAAATCTTCTCACTTTTAAGATTTCTATATGCGTATTTAACAAATTCTGAACACCCATAATTATCAGATATTCAACTACTCTCCCCATCCTCTCCTTGTATTGTGGGAAACCCATTAAATAATGGTCAAAATTCAATTCACCTATATTAATAGCTTGAAATAAAGTTCATGTTGCATACAAGAGCGCACAATTCATAATTTATTCAAATTATTCCACACAACTTCAACTCAAATTAAACAACTTAAACTTAAATTCATGTTGCATACACTAAAATTGTCAACAAATGACCCACAAACTTAGAATAACTTAATTAAACAAAATATTACAACTTGTTCTCAAACTAAACATTATTTTATGGCCTAGGCTTAAACAACAAATAAACTGGCCAAGTGGTAAAAATAATTATGATGGTATTTCAGCAAGGTTCCTTCTCCGCTATTAACGTGCACATGCATTTCTTTGCAACTGGTGTACAGGCTATCAATAATTAACTGAGCCTCATTTATCTTGAAAGGCCCTAAAACGTGATTATGAATGTTAATTACATGATTAATTATAAGTTATGAGTTATAAGTTAGTGATAGGTGTTAAACATGTTAATTATCGTGTTTAGGGGATGCATATATATGTGATATATATGTTGTTTACATTATATGCTAATCAAGCTTGTGATCGGGGATAACATGTTTAGATCATATGATTAGTTAAGTGGTTAAATTCATCATAAAATATGTTTTTAAATGCATCATTATGTTTATAAAAGTAAACTAGGGTGTTAGTACGAAATTGACAATGTTTGGTCACCAAATGTGAAGGTTTTGAGATTGTCGGTAAATTGCTACTTTCCTGTTCGAGCCCAAATTAGGCATACTAATTTTATTATTTACAGAAAACACAAACTATGAAATTTGTAGACATATAAGTTATCTACATGTAGACGTAAAGTTGGAGTTAACCGGGGTCTGTAATAGGGAGTTATGGTGATTTTACAAAGGTGGGACAAATTTGTCATTAGTGAAATTATTTGAGTGGAACTTTCGTCCAACCAATCACGCATCACCACAAGCCTTATGGCTATTGGAACCATCATTACGTGTTTTCTAATTCAAAATCACATATAAACGTTCTTTCTCATGAGAAATGAGAAGGTTTTAAGGTTTTTCCTAAGGAGAGAGAAAAGGGAATGTTAAAGGAAGAAAATTCTTCAAAACATTTCAATAAATTGAGGAGTTCTTATAAGGCGAGGAAGCGGTTGAGACTACCATACAAAGGATGTAGGTTTTGGTATTAGTTTTATTACCTACTTTAAGATGAGTGACCTGCCCTATGAAATATAGAATTTTATATTTTCATATGGAAATGTATAACCTAAATACATGTGTTGAGATGCTTGTTTAATGATGTGGTGTTTATGAGACATATGCACTACACCAAAAAGATCAAATTATCACCTTTGAACCGGCCAACCTTGTCACGGTCATTGACCGTGATAAAAAAAACAAGCATTTTTTGTCATGGTCAATGACCGTGACATGTTTGTGACAACGGGTTGTCACGGTCAAAGACCTTGACAGGTCCATGATAACTTTGTCAGTAAAAAACCCTACCCCCTCTTTTTTTTCCACTGTTTTCAATTCCCTCCTTTTTTCCCTCTCTCGTGTGATTTCTCTCTCCCTCTCCCTCTCCCTCTCCCTCTCTCTAAGGTATGTTTTCTCTCCCTCTTTCTTTCCATTATATGTGTGTATATGTGCATATGTGTGTGTAGAACCCTTATTTTTGTCACGTGTGTATGCTGGTTTGTGTGTGTGTGTGTGTGCAGGTTGGGGGGAGGGGGGAAGTGTGTGTGCGTGTGTTCGTGTGTGTGTACTGGTGTGTGTGTATGTGCATGTGTGTGGGAGGGGGTAGGGGGTGGGGGCAGGGGAGGGTGGGGAAGGGGGTGGGGGGAGTGAAGTGGTGGGGCAGTGGGTGTGTGCATTTGTGTGATTTTGCGTTTTGCGTTTACGTGTTTGATTTATCAAATTTTCTTAATGTTCAATCTAAAAGGCCTGAAAACATAAATTTTCCAATATATTTACAATCATAAGGTTTTGCTGATTATGTATATAATATGTTATGATACTTTTATAAAAATGGAAAGGGTCAATTTGGATTTGTGGGCCACTTGTTGTTATTAGGGGGCAGGATTCATTAGTGTTGGTATTAGTTGGTTGTGATATTTAGAGAGAGATATATAATTAAAACTAAATTTAATGGTATTGTATCTAATTTGTTTGTCAAACATTGACATGCGCCTAATTTAGATAACATTGGGCTGAATTCCTATACTGACATTCTTTTTCTTACTTGAGTCTCATACCAACATTCTTTATGATTAGAATTCATGCATTAGAGTAATATTTGATCAAAGATAAATAATTGTATGTGTTGATGAAAAAAACTAGAATACATCTAATTATTTGATCACAGATAAATAAGTAAATAAAGGAGACAAGTAAGATTTTTAAAGTGGTTCGGCTGAAAGGAAAAGCCTACGTCCACTACCTTGTATTTCCTGTTGGATTGTATTCTGGTCCCCTTTACTGTATGGATTACAATGTATTTATAGCCCTCTAGGGGGATCAACATTCTGAATGTTAAAGGATGGAATGCCTTTATAAATTAGGCATTTACATCAGTACATATTGTTCATAATGCATAAGACTGTTGGCACTTTGCTGACCATATTGGTATGTCTTCTTACCATTGGTCGATCTTGCTAAATGGTTGGTCGACACTTAGATTGTTGATCGACATTCATGGACTTGATCGGAGATTTACGCCTTGTTGACTAGGACTGTGCCATATTGGATGACACATGCTTATAAATGATTGGTCCATGTAAGAGTATGATTTTTGGTATCAACAGAAGCCCCCAATGTTTCATGCTTGATGCTTTTGCAAAAGTATGCAACATTTAGTTTTGACGATTGCTTGGGTAACCCTTCTGATACTTGGTCGGCTGATGACTTTCCACAATTATAAAATTATCAACTTGGTTGATAACGTATAACATGGATGGCATTTTTCAATTACCCATAATTATAACGAATTGTTTTTAGGGCTAATACGTCTTTTTTAGCTTATCGCCAAAATTTCAGCCGTCATTTCGCTTTAATCATTACTTTCATCAGTTTTTGAGGCAACCTATAAAGGCGATAAAATCACGATTGTCTTGTACCTCAAACTTTCTGGTTTTTACTGCTATCTCTTGAGATTTTCGTGCGATCGTTCTTTCGGTCCTTCAGTTCTTACTGAATCCTTAAGTCTTTGTAATAATACTTTCTCCTTCTCATTTTCTTTATCTTCAATCATGGTTTATTCAGTCGTTTCTCAAGATGAATTTAAGAACGAATGGAATATTCCTTCGTGGGTGGATTTGGATCTCCCTAATCCGCATGTAGATATTTTTTCTTTATCTGAAGGACATTGGTTCCCTTATCTTTTCATTGCTGAATGTGGGTTTACTTTTCCCCCAAACCCCTTTTGTCTTGAGTTTTGTTAATATTTGGATGTTGTACCTCCTAGAATAGCCCCCAACACTTGGAGAGATATAAATGGAGTTTATAGACTCAATCAACTCCATGGGACCTATATAAGCATCCCAAAGATTATGTTTTGTTATAAATGGGTCACCATTGATAGAACTTATTATTTAAAAACTAGAGTTGTAAATAGGGCTTTAGTAGTTAATCTCCCAGACTCCAACAAAGGCTATTTTGATAATGGATTAATTGCCAAGAATTGGTAATATGCACCCATGACAGGGGATGCAATATACAAGGGCCCAGATGACCGCAATATGGCCATGAGATAGGCTGCAACACTATCGTATAGCTTTACTTGATAATTTCATTGGTTATAATACTAAATGTATTTATTTTCTCTTGATTACAGTTGATCAGAAGAGAAAGTGTCCTAAGGAGAGTGGCATTATACTTACTGAGATGAAATTTCTTTGGGGTATTCACCAGAAAATTGGAAAGGAACACATTAGGTCGGCATCATATCTGTTGGAGTATAAAAACTCCATTACTTCCTTTGTTGCTCGCCCAACTTATGTTGCTCACTCCTTGATGATTGATCTTGATCAAGACCCAATATCCATTTCTTCTGCCACTGTATTTGGCAGTGGTGAGATGCTACAGACCCCTCATCTTCACTTGACTCAGATTTACCTCTTACCACTACCATGGTGAAGAGAAACTTCCCCAACATTATGGGATATAGTACTATTACTGGCTCCAAAAAAATTACTGCTGGTGGGGTTAGCGATAAGGATGAAACTGGGAAGAAGCCCCTAGCTAAGAATAATGATGAAGACCCGCTCAAGCGCTCAAAGAAGGGTCTTCCGTTTAGGCTGGCTGAAGGAACTACTTCTGGTGCCTACCAACGAGACTTGGTTGATTTGTCTGATGCTGGATCTCCAGTGGCTATTGGCCCTGGTTTTCCCAGGCAATTAATAAAGTCTAGTACTCTTCCAGACCATAGGGGTGCTGCTTCTACAATGCCTTTCTCTAAAATATCTTAAAAGGCTGCTCAAAGCCTTATTTTGGTAAAAGTTTCTATTTCCTCTTTTTTATTCATATGCATGTATGCCTATCAATGGGCCGGGTCTGGACTCGATCCCAACCCGGAATCGATCCGTATAATAGGATCTGAGCATATTTTTTTGGACCCGAGACCCGAATACTCAAAGACCCATTTATTAAATGGGTAGGGTCTGGATCATATACAAGACCCGGACCCGACCCGGATTGTATATTATTATTTTTTAAATATATATACATATAGAATAAATTTATATATATTTATAAATATATCTTATCAATATAACATGTAAGTAATATACATATAAAAATATATTTATGTATATAGTAAATATAAATAATATATGTTTTATTTATACTAATAATATTCTATAATACATTACAAAATATTTTAATTTAAGATTAAAAAATAAAGAAGAGGCATAATATAAAATAAATGTATATATTTGGCCAGATCCGGACCCGAACTCGAGACCCGTAGACTTAAACGGATCCGAGTCTGGATCCAATATTATAGCTCCGGTGAAGACCGGACCCGGACTCGAACCCGATGAAGACCCGATTACACAGATCTGGATCTCCCTAAACCTGAACCAACCCCAACCCATTGATAGGTCTATATGCTTGGTAATTCTTGTACTGACTTGCTCTCTTTTCTTCTTGTAGTTCCTGGTTGATTTCAACCAGATATTGGAGAAGGATGACGTCTTCCGTTCTTCTTCAAACGAAGTGGAAGAGGCATTTAAATGACTAGAGAAGTATTTTCTTGAGTCCCAATAAGCACTGACAAATGAGAAAAAGAAGTGGGATACCAAAATAAAGACTACTAAGAATGAGGCTGCAGTTACTCCGGGGAAGGTTGCTGAGCTACAGAAAAGTCTGGCTGTTGAGAAGGCAAGGAGATTGAAGGCCAAGGATTCTACTTTCAACAGAGACTTGGATAAGGCTATCAGCATTGCATCTGTTCAAATTGAATTTGCAAAGAGGAAATGTTTTAAGGATGGCTGGTTGGCAACACTCACGAAGGTTGACACACCCCAGGACTCTGAGTTGTTCCTCAGGAATGATCCTGGTTTTCCTCCCAATTTGGATGAGGAGATTAAGGTTGATGGAGTATTAGAGGATTCTACTCTCATATTAGACTCTGTAGATCAACAATAAGTAGTAGCAGTTGGGTCTTCACTCCCCCATTCTTCTGAGCAAGTTACTCCACCTATCTTTGTCCCTTCCCAAATTAGGTCCACTTCTGACAGAAAGAAGGTGTAGACTTCTTGGCGAGCAGCTTTTGTTTTTATCTTTATTTTTACTTTCTTCTTCATATTAATGTACTCGTAACTTGATTTCCATTAATGAGGATGAACATTTCTTTGCACTTGTCTTCCTCTTTTTCAAATTCTATATTGTGTTATTTATTGGAGATTTTCTTACTCTTTATAGTTCATGGCTAAACTGGATCAATTTTCCTCCACTGACTCCGAGCTACATAGAAGATGTAATGATCTCTTCAAAGCTGCTCATATGACTTTATTCGAGGAAGACCTATCCAACTTGCTAGGGGCTGGTGTCTCAGATCATGCTAAAGAAGCTTACCTATACTTAAAGTGTCTTTTTGATCGGGCAGTGGAGAATAATGTTGCGTATTTTGAAATGACAGAAGAGCTTCAAGAATATCACAAGGAGACTAAAGCTCTTTTATATGCCGACGACGAACAAAAGTACAAAGCTCTAAGTGAAGGTTGGGGTTTTGAGCAGAAGTTGGTGTAAGGACATATTTTTATAAGTCCGTTATCAATTTATTATGTCTTATATCGTTACAACCATCGAAGAAATTCAAGATCAATCTACAGGTTCTTCATAAAAAAGACTCCGCGAAATTTACTTTGGTAAGGTTATGTTTTTAATACCTTAACTTTGCACTTAGAGCTTTGGGATATTTTTTCGAAATATTTTCTAAGTGTCAGAGCGGAATTTTTCATCAACATTTGAGAATGAGTATTTTTTAAAGTCCTGTAGCGTACCTCGTTTTTTATGCCAGGTCGTTCAAACGAGATGTCATCTCGTTCGAGCGACATGTGCATGTCGCGCGATGTCGTTCAAATGACATGTGTACTTCGTTCGAGCAACACCCACTTTTCGTTCGAACGACCGAGGCTGGGCATTTTTCTATAAATACTCATTAAATGGTTTCATTTTTATTAATAAGTCCCAGCATTTTAAAAGGCAAAAAACAACGAAACTGCATAATCCTTTTGATTTCTGCTTTTAGGGTTTAATCCCTTTTTGTTTTCAATTCACAAAAATCCCATATGCTTTTGGTGAATTTTTTTGGTGTTCAATAACACTCTTTGCTTTTCTTCAACCTCTGTGGAGAAGGCATCTCCATATTTAATCGGTGGATACCGAGCGTAGTCATTCTGCGTGTGGACGAGTCGAAGACGACGAACTGACACCTGGAGGGTATTTCGTCGTCTCTCGTATCTTTGAAGGTTTATTGAAGGCACCGTGCATTACACACTTGTGGGCGATAATTAGGTTGTATGTAAGTCAAAGGTCTTACGAATTCTTCAAAGTGCTATAAAAGGTTTTACCCGAAAGGGGTTTTTTCCTAAATCGATCGTCTCTATTTTTCATGCATGGGTTGAACGACTTATGACATTTAAATACATGTTTAGGGGATAATTTAATTTTGTTTAACAATAGACTCTAATTAAATAAGGTTTACTTGGAAACTTACGAATTAATTTAATCGTTATCACACACCACATTTATTTCCTTTTCAAATTGGTATAAGAGTGGGTTACGCTAATTTATCGCGTGATCCTGATTTTTCAAGGATTTTTTTTATACAATTTGACTTCTCACGTCATCAAATTGGTATCAGACCAGGTTACGCTAATTTATCGCGTATTCCTATTTTTCGCAAAATTGTGTGATATTATTTTTTTTACAAATCACTTTTGTGAAAAATCGCAATTTTTCCAATGGAGCACTTATATAATCGGATGCCTATTTTTTACGGGTCTAATTATGCCTAATGGAAATATCGTATGAAATATAGTTTAAAAGCCAATGACGAGCGTGTTTGGTTGCTTTGTGAAAATGGGTGGACTCCTCCCACTGTCACCGTTGAAAATATCACCTCTTTAAAACCCGTATCGGCCTGGACTGAAGATGATTTTAAAATGTCTAATTTTAATTCACGTGGTTTGAGTGCTATTTCTAGAGCCGTCACTCTTGACGAGTTCTGCCGAATTATGATGTGCATCACGTCTAAAGAGGCTTGGGATGTTTTGAAATTGACACATGAGGGTACGAACGCGGTTAAAGAATCAAAATTACAAAATTTGGCCACCCAATTTGAGACTATCACCATGTCTGAGTCTGAATGCTTTGATGATTTTTATGCACGTTTGTCAGACATTTTAACACCAGTTTTAATTTGGGTGAGGTGATTGATAACACGCATGTTGTTAAAAAGATTTTGAGATCACTCCCAAAATGCTTTATTCCTAAAGTCATTGTTTTGAACTCTTTGAGAAATTTGAAATCACTTAAGTTGGGAGAACTTGTAGGAGACCTTTAAACCTGTGAGATAGACATGTTTCCCCAAACTATTAAGGCTAAGGATATAGGCATTTCTTTAAAGACTCATTTTAAGAAAAAGAAAGAAAAAGTTTGTGAGTCCGATTCTGAGGGTGAGTTTGATTTTGATGATGTGGCCATGCTTGGGAATTTTTTTAAAATGTTTCTCAAAGTGAATAAAGAAAATTCTTCCAATAAAAAGAAAGTGGAGGCCAAAGATAGTGACATGGTGGATGAGATCAGGTGCTTTGAGTGTGAGGGAAAAGGGCACATGGCTAAAGAGTGTCCTACTAGGATAAGGAGCAAGGGCAAAGAGACTGCTATGCCCGCCACACTTAGTGATAGTGAGGGAGATGAGTTCGATAAAGGTTTAGCACATGGGATGTGTGTATCTTTTTTGATTCGTGTGAGCACACCCACTTTGTCTCACATTGATAAAGATCATGAGAGAACCGGTGATGACTCGGGTGTTTCTGGTGGAGATGAGCGTGAATTTGAGAGTGGAGATTAAAGTGAGCTCCAAAAAGCCTTTAGAGATTTGTACACCGAAACCTTAAAAAAAAGAAGTACAATAGAGATTTAGGTCGTCGGGTTTTAGATTTGGAGAGAGAAAAGGATGTTTTAAAAAGGGAAAAGTGTGATTTGACCAACACCGTGTCTAGTATGACGACACATGTATCCCAACTCGAGAGTGATCTCGAACGTGCCCGGGAGGTCAAAGTGCCTTTAGAGAACGCATCTAAGAAGTCTGGAAAGATGTTTCTCCATCCCATTTTGGGTAAAGGTGAGAAGTTAGGAATAAGTCATGACGGTGCTTCTACTTCCCAATTAGCACCTGATCCGGTTCCCACTTTAGTGTCAGATTCACGTGAGTTTCACCCTAACCCACCTAGGCATCCCATTCCTATTAGGAGAGCGCGTCCTAGAGTGTTTTAGAGAGGTTTTCCTAGGCCTATATATGTTTTTTCCATTGCAAAAGGAGACGACACCTTAGGGAATTTTGTTTTAAGTTGGGTTATGTGTCACGTTTTGCTACTACACGTGTTTATGCCACACATGCACCCACACATGATACTTTACTTTCTCCTGGAGACTACATGAGGGAGCTTACACATCTATGTGAGCAAGTTAAGTTTTTAGTCAAAACTTCACAAAATTTGATGGAGGTTTTTCATAAGTTGGCACAAACTTTGGAAAACCCCTCCGCACCTAACGATTGAGGTTTGACTTGTTTTCTAGCATAGGATGATTTTCATGATGACATTATTTGTCTATTTCTAATATGTATCATTTTTGTTTGTTTTATTTTTTTTGGAATTTTTTTGAAAAATACATAAAGATTTTATTTTTGATAAAATTTGAGAGAAAATTCAAAAAGAGTTTTTGTATTTTATTTGCACCATTTATGGATGGACAGTTAGGATGACCGAGTCACACCATCATTCCATTTTTTTCATGTGACTATTTGATAGTGTTTAGAGACAATGGGTCAAGTCATCCATGTGCTTTATAATGTTTCGAGTGATTGACATGTAAAAAAGTGTTACTTCCTACATGTTTGACTCATGATTTCCTTTATTGCACACATGCACGGATTTTTTTTATTATTGTGATTGTCTTATCACATGTTGGTTGGGTGTTTCACTTCAATCATGTCCTTAAAACGAACCAAGCGCGATAAAACTTGATAAGAAAGTTGTGCATGTAAGAGCCGTGTGTGGGTTTTTGTGCTTTATTTGAAAATGGTGAAGGGCTACTAAAGGTACTCATCCATCCTTTGCGATTAAGCCACGTTTAAATGGGACCTATAAAATTGAAGAATTTTATTATCTGGGGGTCCAAAGAGGTTTAAAAGAGCCCAAAAATTTTTTAAAGGCAATAAAAAGAAATTCATGCCAAAAAGGGGCCAATTAGGTTTTTACACCAATTCTCCAAAGTTTGAGAATTTATTTTATACACCTATAAAGGAAAATATATATGAGTGAGTTTGGATGAAATTTAAAACGGGTTTTCACGTCCTTGAAAATCTTAAAAAAACGTTAAATAGTTTTGGACGTTATTGGGGTGGAAATCACTTTGACTTTGATTTGTTGATTTGTATAAGACGATGTCATCTAAATTCAAAATTTTTTACACCTAAGGATATTTTTGATGTTCATTCATTAGGGGTTCACGTATTCATCGTGCACATATGACTGGTTGCGTGGATTTACCTATCGAATGTGTTCACACCCATTCATTCCGTTTCCATGACTTGGTTGTTTGAGTTTAAATTTATTGTGTAATTTTTGGTATCTTATTTTTGAACAAAAAAATTGAAAAATTAAAAATAGTTTGGGAAAGTTTTTGAGATACTCCTTTGTATGCACGTAGTTTGATTCATGTTTGCTATGTTTTTTGTCGTGACACTCATTTTGATTGTTTCTTCTTATCTGTCTATTTAAAGACATTATAAAAAGGGGGAGAAAGAATTATCATGTTATGAGGGAGTTTTTGGAGTATGGGGGAGACTTGATTTATTAATATATCATTTCAAACTCAATACATCACGAAGGTTTTTTCTTTATCTCATGTGTGTAGGTACAAAGATTGAAGATTATTATATTGCACACCCTGATGAGAAAATCTTTGAGATTTGATGAAGACTTTTTGAAGAATAGTTTGAGATCTTGCAAATTTATTCACGGGAGGGTAGTTTTGTATAGGCAATTTGGTATTTGATAATTCAGATTTTTTTTATGTATGAACCGGCATAGGCATATGGGGAGATTTGTAAGGACATATTTTTATAAGTCCGTTATCAATTTATTATGTCGTATACTGTTACAACCGTCGAATAAATTCAAGAGCAATCTACGTCAAGACGGATCTGAATATAACAAGGCTCTTCATAAAAAAGACTCCCTGAAATTTACTTTGGTAAGGTTATGTTTTTAATACCTTAACTTTGCACTTAGAGATTTGGGATTTTTTTTTCAAAATATTTTCTAAGTGTTGGAGAGGTCTTTTTCGTCAAAATTATTTAATGAGTATTTTTTTCTAAGTCCTGTAGCGTACCTCATTTTTGATGTCAGGTCGTTCAAACGAGATTTCATCTCATTCGAGCGAGATGTGCAGGTCGCGCGATGTCATTCGAACGACACGTGTACTTCGTTCGAGCGACATACACTTTTTGTTCAAACGACTGAGGCGACGCATTTTTCTACAAATACTCATTGCATGGTTTCGTTTTCATTAAGAAGTCCCAACGTTTTGAAAGACAAAAAACTACGAAACTACAGAATCCTTTTGACTTCTTCTTTTAGTGTTTAATCCTTTTTTGTTTTCAATTCACAAAAATCCCACATGCTTTGGAGAATTATTTTGGTGTTCAAGAACGCTCTATGCTTTTGTTCAACCGCTGTGAATAAGGGATCTCCATATTTTATCGGTGGATATCGCGCGTAGTCATTCTGCATGTGGATGAGCCAAAGACGGCAAACTGACACTTGGAGGGTATTTCGTTGTCTCTTGTATCTTTGAAGGTTTGCTGAAGGCACCATGCAGTACACACTTGTGGGCGATTATCAAGTTGTATGTAAGTCAAACGTCTTGTGAATTCTTCAAAGTGTTAAAAAAGGTTTTACCCGAAAGGGTTTTTTTCCTAAATCGGTAGTCTTTATTTTTCATGCACGGTTTAAATGATTTATGACATTTAGATGCATGCTTAGGGGCTGATTTAATTTTGTTTAAAAATAGAGTTTAATTAAATAAGGTTTACTTGGAAACTTGCAAATTAATTTAAATCGGTATCACACACTCATTTATTTCCTTTTCAAATTGGTATCAAAGCGGGTTGCGCTAATTTATCGCGTGATCTTGATTTTTCAAGGATTTATTTTTTTCGATACAATTTGACTTCTCACGTCGTGAAATTGGTATCAGAGCAGGTTACGCTAATTTATCGCGTATTCCTATTTTCCGTAAAATTGTGTGATATTGATTTTTTTTTGAAAAATTACTTTTGTGAAAAATCGCAATTTTTCCTATGGAGCACTTATATAATCAGATGCCTATTTTTTACGGGTCTAATTATGCCTACTGGAAAGCTCATATAAAATCTAGTTTAAAAGCCGTTGACGAGCATGTTTGGTTTCTTTGCAAAAATGGGTGGACTCCTCCCAATGTCACCGTTAAAAATATCACCTCCGTAAAACCCGTGTCGGCCTGGACTGAAGATGATTTTAAGATGTCTAATTTTAATTCACGTCGTTTGAGTGCTATTTCTGGAGCCGTCACTCCCGACGAGTTCCGCCGAATTATGACGTGCACCACGTCTAAAGAGGCTTGGGATGTTTTGAAATTGATACATGAGGGTATGAACGTAGTTAAAGAATCAAAATTACAAAATTTGGCCACCGAATTTGAGTTTATCACCATGTCTGAGTCTGAATGCTTTGATGATTTTTATGCACGTTTGTCGGACATTGTTAACACCAGTTTTAATTTGGGTGAGGTGACTGATAACACGCGTGTTGTTAAAAAGATTTTGAGATCTATCCCAAAACGCTTTATTCCTAAAGTCACTGTTTTAAACTCTTTGGGCAGTTTGAAATCACTTAAGCTGGAAGAACTTGTAGGAGAACTTCAAACCTATTAGATAGACATGTTTCCCCAAACTATTAAGCCTAAGGATAGAGGTGTTGCTTTGAAGACTCATTTTAAGAAAAATAAAGAAAAAGTTTGTGAGTCCGATTTTGAGGGTGAGTTTGATTTTGATGATGTGGCCATGCTTATGAATTTTTTAAAAAAGTTTCTCAAAATGAATAAAGAAAATTCTTATAATAAAAAGAAAGTGGAGATCAAACATAGTGACAAGCTGGATGAGATCAGGTTCTTTGAGTGTGAGGGAAAAGGGCACATGGATAAAGAGTGTCCTACTAGGATAAGGAAAAAGGGTAAAGAGACTGCTATGCCCGCCACACTTAGTGATAGTCAGGGTGACGAGGGAGATGAGTCCGATGAAGGTTTAGCACATGGGATTTGTGTAGCTTTTTTGATTCGTGTGAGCACACCCACTTTGTCTCACGTGGATAAAGTTCATGAGAGCACCGGTGATGACTCGAGTGTTTCTAGTGGAGATGAGAGCGAATTTGAGAGTGGAGATGAAAGTGAGCTCCAAAAAGCCTTTAGAGATTTTTACACCAGCACCTTAAAAAAAAAAAGAATAATAGAGATGTAGGTCGTCGAGTTTTAGACTTCGAGAGAGAGAAGGATGTTTTAAAATGAGAAAAGTGTGATTTGACCAACACCGTGTCTAGTTTGACGACGCGTGTATCCCAACTCGAGAGTGATCTCGAATATGCCCGAGAGGTCAAGGTTGCTTTAGAGAATGCATCTAAGAAGGCTGGAAAGATGGTTCTCAATCCCATTTTGGGTAAAGGTGAGAAGTTAGGAATAAGTCATGATGGCGATTCTACTTCCCAATTAGAACCCGATCCGGTTCCCACTTTAGTGTTAGATTCTCTTGAGTCTCACCCTAACCCACCTAGGCATCCCATTCCTATTGGGAGAGCGCGTCCTCGAGTTTTTGAGAGAGATGTTCCTAGGCCTATACATGTTTGTTCCCATTGCAAAAGGAGAGGACACCTTACTGAATTTTATTTTAAGTTGGGCTATGTGTCAATTTTTGCTAGTACACGTGGTTATGACACACATGCACCCACACATGATACTTTACATGCTCCTGGAGACTACATGAGAGAGTTTACACATCTAGGTGAGCAAGTTAAGTTTTTAGTCAAAACTTCACCAAATTTGATGGAGTTTTTTCATAAGTTGGCACCAACTTTGGAAAACCCCTCCGCACCAAAAGATTGAGGTTTGACTTGTTTTCTAGCATAGGATGATTTTCATGATGACATTATTTGCCTATTGGTAGTATGTATCATTTTTGTATGTTTTTATTTTTTTTTGGATTTTTTTTTGAAAAATACATTAAGATTTTATTTTTAACAAAATTTACGAGAAAATCCAAAAAGAGTTTTTGTATTTTGTTTGCACCGTTTATGGATGGACACATAGGATGACCGAGTCGAAACATCATTCCATTTTTTTCATGTGACTATTTGATAGTGCTTTGACACAATTGGTCAAGTCATCCATGTGTTTTATAATGTTTGGACTCATTGAGATGTAATTAAGTTTTACTTCCTACATGTTTGACTCATGATTTCCTTTATTGCACACATGAACGGATATGTTTGATTACTGTTCTTGTCTTATCACATGTTTATTGGGTGTTTTCACTTCAATCCTGTCCTTAAAACGAACCAAGCACGATAAAACTTGATAAGAAAGTTGTCCATGTAAGAGCTGTGTGTGAGTTTGTGTGCTTTATTTGAAAATGGTGAAGGGTTACGAAAGGTACTCATCTATCCTTTGAGATTAAGCCAATGTTTAAATTGGACCTAGAAAATAGATAAATTTTTATTATTCGGGGTCCAAAGAGGTTTAATAGAGCCTAAAAAAAATTTAAAGGCGATAAAAGGATATTTATGCAAAAAAGGGGCCAATTAGGTTTTTACACCAATTCTCCAAAGTTTGAGAATTTAGTTTATACACCTCTAAAATAAAATATATATGAGGGAGTTTGGATGGAATTTAAAATGAGTTTGCACGTCCTTGAAAATCTTGAAAAAGCGTTAAATAGTTTTGGACGTTATTGGTGTGGAAATCACTTTGACTTTAATTTGTTGATTTGGATAAGACGATGTCATCTAAATTCAACAATTTTTACACCTAAGGATATTTTTTATGTTCATTCGTTAGTGGTTCACAAATTCATCATGCACATATGATTGATTGAGTGGATTTACCAATCGAATGTGTTCACACCCATTCATTCCATTTCCATGACTTGGTTGTTTGAGTTTAAATCCATTATGTGATTTTTGGTATTTTATTTTTGTACGAAAAATTTGTAAAATCAAAAATAGTTTGGGAAAGTTTTTGAGATACTCCTTTGCATGCACGTAGTTTGATTCATGTTTTCTATGAATTTTGTCGTGACACTCCTTGTTTTGATTGTTTCTTCTTATTTTACTATTTGGAGACATCATAAAAAGGGGGAGAAAGAATTATCATGTTATGGGGGAGTTTTTGGAGTATGGGGGAGATTTGATTTATTAATATATCATTTCAAACTCGATATGTCACGAAGGTTTTTTCTTTATCTCATGTTTGTAGGTAGAAAAATTGAAGATCATTATGTTGCACACCCCAATGAGAAAAGCTTTGAGATTTGATGAAGACTTTTTTGAGAACAGTTTGAGGTCTTGCAAATTTATTCATGGCAGGATAGATTTGTATAGGCAATTTGGTATTTGATAATTCAGATATTTTTATGTATGTACCGGCATAGTCAAAGGGGGAGATTTGTAAGGACATATTTTTATAAGTCCGTTATCAATTTATTATGCGTATACCGTTACAACCGACGAAGAAATTCAAGAGGAATCTACATCAAGACAGATCCGAATATATCAAGGTTCTTCATGAAAAAGACTCCTCGAAATTTACTTTGGTCAGATTATGTTTTTAATACCTTAACTTTGCACTTAGAGCTTTTGGATATTTTGTCAAAATATTTTTTAAGTGTTGGAGCGGACTTTTTCAATAAAATTTGAGAATGAGTATTTTTTAAGCCTTGTAGTGTACCTCGTTTTTTATGCCAAGTTGTTCAAAAGAGATGTCATCTCATTCGAGCGACATGTGCATGTCGCGCGATGTCGTTCAAATGACACGTGTACTTTGTTTGAGCGACATCCACTTTTGGTTCGAATGACTGAGGCGACACGTTTTTTTACAAATACTAATTAAATGGTTTCGTTTTTATTAAGAAGTCGCAGCGTTTTGAAAGACAAAAAACTACGAAACTGCAGAATCCTTTCTACTTCTTCTTTTAGGGTTTAATCCCTTTCTGTTATTAATTCAAAAAAATCCCATATGCTTTGGTGAATTGTTTTGGTGTTCCAGAACACTCTTTTCTTTTGTTCAACCTCTGTGGAGAAGTCATCTCCAAATTTGACCGGTGGATACCGAGCGTATTCATTCTACGTGTGGACGAGCCAAAACGACGAACCGACACCTGATGGGTATTTCACTGTCTCTCGTATCTTTGATGGTTTGCTGAAGGCACCGTGCATTACACACTTGTGGGCAATTATCAGGTTGTATGTAAGTCAATGGTCTTGTGAATTCTTCAAAGTGATATAAAAGGTTTTACCCGAAAGGGTTTTTTTCCTGAATCGGTTGTCTTTATTTTTCATGCATGGATTGAATGATTTATGACATTTAGATGCATGCTTAGGGTCTGATTTAATTTTGTTTAAAAATAGAGTCTAATTAAATAAGGTTTACTTGGAAACTTGCGAATTAATTTAAATCGGTATCACACACTGCATTTATTTCCTTTTCAAATTGGTATCAAAGCGGGTTGCGCTAATTTATCGCGTGATCTTGATTTTTCAAGGATTTATTTTTTTCGATACAATTTGACTTCTCACGTCGTGAAATTGGTATCAGAGCAGGTTACGCTAATTTATCGCGTATTCCAATTTTCCGCAAAATGGTGTGATATTGATTTTTTTTTGAAAAATCACTTTTGTGAAAAATCGCAATTTTTCCTATGGAGTACTTATATAATCAGATGCCTATTTTTGACGGGTCTAGTTATGCCTACTGGAAAGCTCATATGAAATCTAGTTTAAAATCCGTTGAAGAGCATGTTTGGTTTCTTTGCAAAAATGGGTGGACTCCTCCCAATGTCACCGTTAAAAATATCACCTCCGTAAAACCCGTGTCGGTTTGGACTGAAGATGATTTTAAAATGTCTAATTTTAATTCTCGTGGTTTGAGTTCTATTTCTGGAGCCGTCACTCCCGATGAGTTCCGTCGAATTATGACGTGCACCACGTCTAAAGAGGCTTGGGATGTTTTGAAATTGACACATGAGGGTATGAACGCAGTTAAAGAATCAAAATTACAAAATTTCGCCACCCAATTTGAGTCTATCACCATGTCTGAGTCTGAATGCTTCGATGATTGTTATGCACGTTTGTCGGACATTGTTAACACCAGTTTTGATTTGGGTGAGGTGATTGATAACACGCGTGTTGTTAAAAAGATTTTGAGATCTATCCCAAAACGCTTTATTACTAAAGTCACTGTTTTGAACACTTTGGGCAATTTGAAATCACTTAAGTTGGAAGAACTTGTAAGAGAACTTCAAACCTATTAGATAGACATGTTTCCCCAAACTATTAAGCCTAAGGATAGAGGTGTTTCTTTAAAGACTCATTTTAAGAAAAAGAAAGAAAAAGTTTGTGAGTCCGATTTTGAGGGTGAGTTTGATTTTGATGATGTGGCCATGCTTATGAATTTTTTAAAAAAGTTTCTCAAAATGAATAAAGAAAATTCTTATAATAAAAAGAAAGTGGAGATCAAAGATAGTGACAAGCTGGATGAGATCAGGTGCTTTAAGTGTGAGGGCAAAGGGCACATGGATAAAGAGTGTCCTACTAGGATAAGGTAAAAGGGAAAAAAGACTGCTATGCCCGCCACACTTAGTGATAGTCAGGGTGATGAGGGAGATGAGTCCGATGAAGGTTTAGCACATGGGATTTGTGTAGCTTTTTCAATTCGTGTGAGCACAACCACTTTGTCTCACGTGGATAAATTTCATGAGAGCATTGGTGATGACTCGAGTGTTTCTAGTGGAGATGAGAGCGAATTTGAGAGTGGAGATGAAAGTGCGCTGCAAAAAGCCTTTAGAGATTTTTACACAGAGACCTTGAAAACAAAGAAGTATAATAGAGATGTAGGTCTTAGGGTTTTAGATTTTGAGAGAGAGAGAGAAGGATGTTTTAAAAAGGGAAAAGTGTGATTTGACCAACACCGTGTCTAGTTTGATGACGCGTGTATCATAACTCGAGAGTGATCTCGAACATGCCCGAGAGGTCAAAGTTCCTTTAGAGAATGTATCTAAGAAGGCTGGAAAGATGGTTCTCAATCCCATTTTGGGTGAAGGTGAGAAGTTAGGAATAAGTAATGATGGAGATTCAACTTCCAAATTAGAACCCGATCCGGTTCCCACTTTAGTGTTAGATTCTCTTGAGTCTCACCCTAACCCACCTAGACATCCCATTCCTATTAGGAGGGCGCGTCCTAGAGTTTTTTATAGAGATGTTCCTAGGCCTATATATGTTTGTTCCCATTGCAACAGGAGAGGACACCTTACTGAATTTTGTTTTAAGTTGGGTTATGTGTCAATTTTTGCTACTACACGTGGTTATGACACACATGCACCCACACATGATACTTTACATGCTCCTGGAGACTACATGAGAGAGTTTACACATTTAGGTGAGCAAGTTAAGTTTTTAGTCAAAACTTCACAAAATTTGATGGAGGTTTTTCATAAGTTGGCACCAACTTTGGAAAACCCCATCGCACCAAAAGATTGAGGTTTAACTTGTTTTCTAGCATAGGATGATTTTCATGATGACATTATTTCTCTATTGGTAGTATGTATCATTTTTGTATGTTTTATTTTTTTTGGATTTTTTTTAGAAAAATACATTAAGATTTTATTTTTGATAAAATTTACGAGAAAATTCAAAAATAATTTCTGTATTTTGTTTGCATCGTTTATGGATGGACACTTAGGATGACTGAGTCGCAACATCATTCCATTTTTTTCATGTGACTGTTTGATAGTGAGATAATAGGTCAAGTCATCCATGTTCTTTATAATGTTTGGAGTCATTGAGATGTAATTAAGTTTTACTTCCTACATGTTTGACTCATAATTTCCTTTATTGCACACATGAACAGATTTTTTTGATTACTATGCTTGTCTTATCACATGTTGGCTGGGTATTTTCACTTCAATCCTGTCCTTAAAACGAACCAAGCACGATAAAAATTGATAAGAAATTTGTGCATGTAAGAGCCGTGTGTGAGTTTGTGTGCTTTATTTGAAAACGGTGAAGTACTACGAAAGGTACTCATCTATCCTTTGAGATTAAGACAACGTTTAAATTGGACCTAGAAAATAGATAAATTTTATTATTCGGGGTCCAAAGAGGTTTAAAAGAGCCTGAAAAAAATTTAAAGGCGATAAAAAGATATTTATGCAAAAAAGGGGCCAATTAGGTTTTCACACCAATTCTCCAAAGTTTGAGAATTTAGTTTATACACCTCTAAAATAAAATATATATGAGGGAGTTTGGATGGAATTTAAAATGATTTTGCACGTTCTTGAAAATCTTGAAAAAGCGTTAAATAGTTTTGGACGTTATTTGTGTGGAAATCACTTTGACTTTAATTTGTTGATTTGCATAAGACGATGTCATCTAAAATCAACAATTTTTACACCTAAGGATATTTTTGATGTTCATTTGTTAGGGGGTTCACATATTCATCATGCAAATATGATTGATTGAGTGGATTTACCTATCGAATGTGTTCACACCCATTCATTCCATTTCCATGACTTGGTTGTTTGAGTTTAAATCCATTGTGTTATTTTTGGTATCTTATTTTTGTACGAAAAATTTGTAAAATCGAAAATAGTTTGGGAAAGTTTTTGAGATACTCCTTTGCATGCACGTAGTTTGATTCATGTTTGCTATGAATTTTGTCGTGACACTCCTTGTTTTGATTATTTCTTCTTATCTGTCTATTTGGAGACATCATAAAAAGGGGGAGAAAGAATTATCATGTTATGGGGGAGTTTTTGGAGTATGGGGGAGATTTGATTTATTAATATATCATTTCAAACTCGATACGTCACGAAGGTTTTTGCTTTATCTCATGTTTGTAGGTAGAAAAATTGAAGATCATTATGTTGCACACCCCGATGAGAAAAGCTTTGAGATTTGATGAAGACTTTTTTAAGAACAGTTTGAGGTCTTGCAAATTTATTCATGGCAGGATAGATTTGTATAGGCAATTTGGTATTTGATTATTCAGATATTTTTATGTATGTACCGGCATAGTCAAAGGGGGAGATTTGTAAGGACATATTTTTACAAGTCCGTTATCAATTTATTATGTCGTATACCGTTACAACCGACGAAGAAATTCAAGAGGAATCTACATCAAGACGGATCCGAATATATCAAGGTTCTTCATGAAAAAGACTCCTCAAAATTTACTTTGGTAAGATTATATTTTTAATACCTTAACTTTGCACTTACAGCTTTTGGATATTTTGTCAAAATATTTTCTAAGTGTTGGTGCGTACTTTTTCATCAAAATTTGAGAATGAGTATTTTTTAAGCCTTGTAGCGTACCTCGTTTTTTATGCCAGGTTGTTCAAAAGCGATGTCATCTCATTCGAGCGACATGTGCATGTCGCGCGATATCGTTCAAACGGAACGTGTACTTCGTTCGAGCGACATCCACTTTTGGTTCAAATGACTGAGGCGACACGTTTTTCTATAAATACTCATTAAATGGTTTCTCTTTTATTAAGAAGTCGCAGCGTTTTGAAAGACAAAAAACTACGAAACAGCAGAATCCTTTCTACTTCTTCTTTTAGGGTTTAATCCCTTTCTGTTTTTAATTAAAAAAAATCCCATATGCTTTGGAGAATTTTTTTGGTGTTCAAGAACACTCTTTTCTTTTGTTC
Organism: Sambucus nigra; assembly: GCA_949130495.1. NCBI lineage: Eukaryota > Viridiplantae > Streptophyta > Magnoliopsida > Dipsacales > Adoxaceae > Sambucus > Sambucus nigra. The sequence continues at coordinate 360,931,212 of OX422214.1, forward strand.
AACCTCTGTGGAGAAGTCATCTCCAAATTTGACTGGTGGATACCGAGCGTATTCATTCTGCGTGTGGACGAGCCAAAGTGACGAACCGACACCTGATGGGTACTTCGCTGTCTCTTGTATCTTTGATGGTTTGCTGAAGGCACCGTGCATTACACACTTGTGGGAGATTATCAGGTTATATATAAGTCAATGGTCTTGTGAATTATTCAAAGTGTTATAAAAGGTTTTACCCGAAAGGATTTTTTTCTTGAATCGGTCATCTTTATTTTTCAAGCATGGTTTGAATGATTTATGACATTTAGATGCATGCTTAGGGGCTGATTTAATTTTGTTTAAAAATAGAGTCTAATTAAATAAGGTATACTTGGAAACTTGCGAATTAATTTAAATCGGTATCACACACTGCATTTATTTCCTTTTCAAATTGGTATCAGAGCGGGTTGCGCTAATTTATCGCGTGATCTTGAGTTTTTAAGGATTTATTTTTTTCGATACAATTTGACTTCTCACTTCGTGAAATTGTTATCAGAGCAGGTTACGCTAATTAATCGCGTATTCCTATTTTCCGCAAAATTGTGTGATATTGATTTTTTTTTGAAAAATTACTTTTGTGAAAAATCGTAATTTTTCCTATGGAGCACTTATATAATCAGATGCCTATTTTTTACGGGTCTAATTGTGCCTACTGGAAAGCTCATATGAAATCTAGTTTAAAAGCCGTTGACGAGCATGTTTGGTTTCTTTGCAAAAATGGGTGGACTCCTCCCAATGTCACCGTTAAAAATATCACCTCCGTAAAACCCGTGTCGGCCTGGACTGAAGATGATTTTAAAATGTCTAATTTTAATTCACGTCGTTTGAGTGCTATTTCTGGAGCCGTCACTCCCGACGAGTTCCACCGAATTATGACGTGCACCACGTCAATAGAGGCTTGGGATGTTTTGAAATTGACACATGAGGGTATGAACGTAGTTAAAGAATCAAAATTACAAAATTTGGCCACCATATTTAAGTCTATCACCATGTCTGAGTCTGAATGCTTTGATGATTTTGATGCACGTTTGTCGGACATTGTTAATACCAGTTTTAATTTGGGTGAGGTGATTGATAACACGCGTGTTGTTAAAAAGATTTTGAGATCTATCCCAAAACGCTTTATTCCTAAAGTCACTGTTTTGAACTCTTTGGGAAATTTGAAATAACTTAAGTTGGAAGAACTTGTAGGAGAACTTCAAACCTATTAGATAGACATGTTTCCCCAAACTATTAAGCCTAAGGATAGAGGTGTTGCTTTGTAGATTCATTTTAAGAAAAAGAAAGAAAAAGTTTGTGAGTCCGATTTTGAGGGTGAGTTTGATTTTGATGATGTGGCCATGCTTATGAATTTTTAAAAAAAGTTTCTCAAAATGAATAAAGAAAATTCTAATAATAAAAAGAAAGTGGAGATCAAAGATAGTGACAAGGTGGATGAGATCAGGTGCTTTGAGTGTGAGGGAAAAGGGCACATGGATAAAGAATGTCCTACTAGGATAAGGAAAAAGGGTAAAGAGACTGCTATGCCCGCCACACTTAGTGATAGTCAGGGTGATGAGGGAGATGAGTCCGATGAAGGTTTAGCACATGGGATTTGTGTAGATTTTTTTATTCATGTGAGCACACCCACATTGTCTCACGTGGATAAAGTTCATGAGGGCACCGGTGATGACTCGAGCGTTTCTAGTGGAGATGAGATCGAATTTGAGAGTGGAGATGAAAGTGAGCTCCAAAAAGCCTTTAGAGATTTTTTCACCGAGACCTTGAAAATAAAGAAGTATAATAGAGATGTAGGTCGTCGGGTTTTAGATTTCGAGAGAGAGAGAAGGATGTTTTAAAAAGGGAAAAGTGTGATTTGACCAACACCGTGTCTAGTTTGACGACGCGTGTATCCTAACTCGAGAGTAATCTCGAACGTGCCCGGGAGGTCAAAGTTCCTTTAGAGAATGTATCTAAGAAGGTTGGAAAGATGGTTCTCAATCCCATTTTGGGTGAAGGTGAGAAGTTAGGAATAAGTCATGATGGAGATTCTACTTCCCAATTAGAACCCGATCCGGTTCCCACTTTAGTGTTAGATTCTCTTGAGTCTCACCCTAACCCACCTAGGCATCCCATTCCTATTAGGAGAGCGCGTCCTTGAGTTTTTTAGAGAGATGTTCCTAGGCCTATATATGTTTGTTCCCATTGCAAAAGGAGAGGACACCTTACTGAATTTTGTTTTAAGTTGGGTTATGTGTCAATTTTTGCTACTACACGTGGTTATGACACACATACACCCACACATGATAATTTACATGTTCTTGGAGACTATATGAGAGAGTTTACACATCTAGGTGAGCAAGTTAAGTTTTTAGTCAAAACTTCACAAAATTTGATGGAGGTTTTTCATAAGTTGGCACCAACATTGGAAAACCTCTCCGCACCAAAAGATTGAGGTTTGACTTGTTTTCTAGCATAGGATGATTTTCATGATGACATTATTTTCCTATTGGTAGTATGTATCATTTTTGTATGTTTTATTTTTTTTGGATATTTTTTAAAAATACATTAAGATTTTATTTTTGATAAAATTTACGAGAAAATCGAAAAACAGTTTTTGTATTTTGTTTGCACCGTTTATGGATGAACACTTAGGATGACCGAGTCGCAACATCATTCCATTTTTTTTATGTGACTATTTGATAGTGCTTTGACACAATAGGTCAAGTCATCCATGTGTTTTATAATGTTTGGAGTCATTGAGATGTAATATAGTTTTACTTCCTACATGTTTGACTCATGATTTCCTTTATTGAACACATGAACAGATTTGTTTGATTACTGTGCTTGTCTTATCACATGTTGATTGGGTGTTTTCACTTCAATCCTGTCCTTAAGACGAACCAAGCACGATATAACTTGATAAGAAAGTTTTGCATGTAAGAGCCGTGTGTGAATTTGTGTGCTTTATTTGAAAACGATGAAGGGCTACGAAAGGTACTCATCTATCCTTTGAGATTAAGCCAATGTTTAAATTGGACCTATAAAATAGATAAATTTTATTATTCGGGGTCCAAAGAGGTTTAAAAGAGCCTAAAAAAAATTTAAAGGCGATAAAAAGATAGTTATGCAAAAAAGGGGCCAAATAGGTTTTTACACCAATTCTCCAAAGTTTGAGAATTTAGTTTATACACCTATAAAATATAATATATATGAGGGAGTTTGGAATGAATTTAAAATGAGTTTGCACGTCCTTGAAAATCTTGAAAAAGCGTTAAATAATTTTGGACGTTATTGGTGTGGAAATCACTTTGACTTTAATTTGTTGATTTTCATAAGACGATGTCATCTAAATTCAACAATTTTTACACCTAAGGATATTTTTGATGTTCATTCGTTAGGGGTTCACATATTCATCATGCACATATGATTGATTGAGTGGATTTACCTATCGAATGTGTTCACACCCATTCATTCCATTTCCATGACTTGGTTGTTTGAGTTTAAATCCATTGTGTGATTTTTGGTATCTTATTTTTGTTCGAAAAATTTGTAAAGTCAAAAATAGTTTGGGAAAGTTTTTGAGATACTCCTTTGCATGCACTCAGTTTGATTCATGTTTGCTATGAATTTTGTCGTGACACTCCTTATTTTGATTGTTTCTTCTTATATGTCTATTTGGAGACATCATAAAAAGGGGGAGAAAGAATTATCATGTTATGGGGGAGTTTTTGGAGTATGGGGGAGATTTTATTTATTAATATATCATTTCAAACTCGATACGTCACGAAGGTTTTTGCTTTATCTCATGTTTGTAGGTAGAAAAATTGAAGATCATTATGTTGCACACCCCAATGAGAAAAGCTTTGAGATTTGATGAAGATTTTTTGAAGAACAGTTCGAGGTCTTGCAAATTTATTCATGGCAGGATAGATTTGTATAGGCAATTTGGTATTTGATAATTCAGATATTTTTATGTATGTACCGGCATAGTCAAAGGGGGAGATTTGTAAGGACATATTTTTATAAGTCCGTTATCAATTTATTATGTCGTATACCGTTACAACCGTCGAAGAAATTCAAGAGGAATCTACATCAAGACGGATCCGAATATATCAAGGCTCTTTATGAAAAAGACTCCTCGAGATTTACTTTGGTAAGATTTTTTTTTAATACCTTAACTTTGCACTTAGAGCTTTTGGATATTTTGTCAAAATATTTTCTAAGTGTTGGAGCGGACTTTTTCATCAAAATTTAAGAATGAGTATTTCTTAAGCCCTGTAGCGTACCTCGTTTTTTATGCCAGGTTGTTCAAAAGAGATGTCATCTCATTCGAGCGACATGTGCATGTCGCGCGATGTCGTTCAAATGGCACGTGTACTTCATTCGAGCGACATCCACTTTTGGTTCGAATGACTCAGGCGACACGTTTTTCTATAAATACTCATTAAATGGTTTAGCTTTTATTAAGAAGTCGCAGCATTTTGAAAGACAAAAAACTACGAAACTGCAGAATCCTTTCTACTTTTTCTTTTAGGGTTTAATCCCTTTCTGTTTTCAATTCAAAAAAATCCCATATGCTTTGGTGAATTGTTTTGGTGTTGAAGAACACTCTTTTCTTTTGTTCAACCTCTGTGGAGAAGTCATCTCCAAATTTGACCGGTGGATACCGAGCGTATTTATTCTGCGTGTGGACGAGCCAAAGCGATGAACCGACACCTGATGGGTATTTCGCTGTCTCTCGTATCTTTGATGGTTTGCTGAAGGCACCGTGCATTACACACTTGTGGGCCATTATTCAGGTTGTATGTAAGTCGATGGTCTTGTTAATTCTTCAAAGCGTTATAAAAGGTTTTACCCAAAAGGTTTTTTTTCCTGAATCGGTCGTCTTTATTTTTCATGCATGGTTTGAATGATTTATGACATTTAGATGCATGCTTAGGGGCCGATTTAATTTTGTTTAAAAATAGAGTCTAATTAAATAAGGTTTACTTGGAAACTTGCAAATTAATTTAAATCGGTATCACACACTGCATTTATTTCCTTTTCAAATTGGTATCAGAGCGGGTTGCGCTAATTTATCGCGTGATCTTGATTTTTCATGGATTTATTTTTTTCGATACAATTTGACTGCTCACGTCGTGAAATTGGTATCAGAGCAGGTTAAGCTAATTTATCGCGTATTCCTATTTTCCGCAAAATTGTGTGATATTTATTTTATTTTTTTTAAAAATCACTTTTGTGAAAATTCGCAATTTTTCCTATAGAGAACTTATATAATCAGATGCCTAATTTTTTACGGGTCTAATTATGCCTACTGGAAAGTTCATATGAAATCTAGTTTAAAAGCCATTGACGAGCATGTTTGGTTTCTTTGCAAAAATGGGTGGACTCCTCCCAATGTCACCGTTAAAAATATCACCTCCGTAAAACCCGTGTCGGCCTGGACTAAAGATGATTTTAAAATGTCTAATTTTAATTCACGTGGTTTGAGTTCTATTTCTGGAGCCGTCACTCCCGACGAGTTCCGCCGAATTATGACGTGCACCACGTCTAAAGAGGCTTGGGATGTTTTGAAATTGACACATGAGGGTATGAACGCAGTTAAAGAATCAAAATTACAAAATTTGGCCACCCAATTTGAGTCTATCACCATGTCTAAGTCTGAATGCTTTGATGATTTTTATGCACGTTTGTCGGACATTGTTAACACCAGTTTTAATTTGGGTGAGGTGATTGATAACACGCGTGTTGTTAAAAAGATTTTTGAGATCTATCCCAAAACGCTTTATTCCTAAAGTCACTGTTTTGAACTCTTTGGACAATTTTAAATCACTTAAGTTGGAAGAACTTGTAGGAGAACTTCAAACCTATTAGATAGACATTTTCCCCTAAACTATTAAGCCTAAGGATAGAGGTGTTGCTTTGAAGACTCATTTTAAGAAAAAGAAAGAAAAAGTTTGTGAGTCCGATTTTGAGGGTGAGTTTGATTTTGATGATGTGGCCATGCTTATGAATTTTTAAAAAAAGTTTCTCAAAATGAATATGGAAAATTCTTATAATAAAAAGAAAGCTGGATGAGATCAGGTGCTTTGAGTGTGAGGACAAAGGGCACATGGATAAAGAGTGTCCTACTAGGATAAGGAAAAAGGGCAAAGAGACTGCTATTCCCGCCACACTTAGTGATAGTTAGGGTAATGAGGGAGATGAGTTCGATGAAGGCTTAGCACATGGGATTTGTGTAGCTTTTTCGATTCGTGTGAGAACACCCACTTTGTCTCACGTGGATAAAGTTCATGAGAGCACCGGTGATGACTCGAGTGTTTCTAGTGGAGATGAGAGCGAATTTGAGAGTGGAGTTGAAAGTGAGCTCCAAAAAGCCTTTAGAGATTTTTACATCGATACCTTGGAAATAAAGAAGTATAATAGAGATTTACGTCGTCGGGTTTAGATTTCGAGATAGAGAAGGATGTTTTAAAAAGGGAAAAGTGTTATTTGTCCCCGAGAAGTAGTTATAGAAGGAAGCTTCAGGACATCAATTTTATTAACTCCCCTTACACATTAGATGACCTTCCAACGAGCATGGAACTAGCACCGAGCTCCTCTAAAGCAGAGGAGAAGTGTTCCTTAGAATAGTTTGTTTCCAGTAATTCTGTTATAAGTGATATCATGTAATGATCAATTAAATAAATGAAATGTTTGATTAAGTTACCTTGTCAATCTTTGGATGTGAATGGCTTCTTTTCTTCATTAGTTCTATTGATACACTTAGGCTTTTACTCAAGTTTAGTACCAATTACCAATGAGATTATCATCATAGGTTCTACCAGTATACTTATATTAAAATCAAAGTTTGATACTAGTTACCCATGAATTTCCATAGGTTGTACTAATACACTTAACTTTTTAGGTTTTATATTAGTTACCAGTGGTGACCAGGCATATGTGGAATATGTGTTTACATTCCTTTTTAGGAATCTTCACAATGTTTTTCCTTCATTTTTCCCAGTTGGATAAAATCTATTATTTTACCCTTAACTGCATTGATTAAGTTTCTTGAGGACTTTAGATCTTGTCTTACTTGGGTTTTTTTTTGCTGCCGATCAACTTTTGATTGTGCCGACCAACTTTGAAATAATACTAATCAATAAACTATGTGGGTGTTGTTCTCATTTCTAACCGACTATGTGGTTGTTGTTTCAAAGGACCAACAACTATGTGGTTGTTGTTTTGAAGGACCAATTTTTCCGAACAAGTTTTGAAAGTTTTTCTGGCTAAGAATAACAACTTTTGAAAAAACTATTTCTGAATAACTTTTGAAAAAACTATTTCTGAATAACTTTTGAAAAAAGTGTTTTTGAACAACTTTTGAAAGTCAAGTATGTAGTACATAGCACTAGTACGCCAAAAAAATAAAAAAAAAATGGAGGAAATCATCATTTTATTGATACAGAAATGTCATGATTACAATTTGTTTCATTACAATCATGGTAGTACTTTCTAATATGTTCAACATGCCAAGGATTTTTGAACTCATCCCCTTCCAAAGTCTCAATTCTGTAAGTACTTGATCGGATAACTGCTGAGATACGATACGGCCCATGCCAATTGGTTTCAAGTTTATTGTTCTTCTGGATTACCTTCTTGAGCACATGATCTCCTTCCTTAAATTTGGTCGACTTCATCCTTTTGTTATAAAAACTTATTGTCCTCTACTGATAAGCAGCATTTCTCAGGCTGCGTCTTTGCATACTTCCTCCAGCATATCCAAATTTAATCTTCGCATCTAATCACTAATAGGAGAATTGAAGTTTAATACTCTATGAGTGGGTTGTCCCAATTCAACTGGTATTACTGCCTCAATTCTAAATCCCAACATGTATCGTTATTCTCCTATAGTAGTCCTTGGAGTTGTTAGGTATGCCTGATAATACGCAAATATTGCGTATTTCATCCATCGAACCTATGCATTTTAGCCCCATCGGGTTCCTTAATCTCTATATTTAAGCCCGTTAACTAGACAACCTCTGTTTATATTGTTAACATGCTATATGAGGTATAATTGGGCTTTTGTAGGTATTTAGGTACCAAGTATGGGATTCAGACTTCGTGCAATTTCCTTACACAACAGCACGTTCAAGGGCAATCTGGTCATTTCACAACTTGGGCACCTGGCCCGACATCTACATGGAAGTTGTATCTCTCCTTGCAAGCTTCGCGTGGCCGTGAACGGTGCGCGATTCCGAGTCCGTATGACTAAGTTACGGCGAATTGAGCGAAGATGGAAAGCATACCAAAACAGGGGATTCTGCAGGCTGCCCTGCTGGATCGATCGATCGAGCCTGGGGGTCGATCGATCGAGCCTTTATATTTTTGTTACGATTTTAATAATCGATTGATCGACCACAGGGGTCGATCGATCGATCCCCTGTTTTTTCCTGCAGATATTTTCTTTACTTTTCTTTCTTCTTTTCTTTTATTCCCACTTACTACTTAAGCCAATTTGGTTGTAATAAGATGATACACCCACTCTCATATTTTGATATAGATAGTTTTAGTTAGGGTTTGGTTTGGAGAGTTCATTTTCTCTTCTTCTTGGATTGACAACCCATGTGGTTTTGTAAGATTGAACTATTCACTTCCATTTCCATTAATATAGTTTGTTCTTCATCTTTCCTTGCTTTATAATTTAGTTTCCATGCTTTCTAACTAGTTTACATGCTTTAATTCTTACTTTCCTAGTTTAATTTAACACAATTTAGTTTAATTCATTATGCACCCTTAGATAAATAGGGTCGGGATTTCATTTCCGCCATTTGCGGGCCCCGAGCTCCGAAAATTAGGTTTTGTGTAAAACTGCGTTTAATTGAACGCGCGTGAATTAAAGTTGGATTATTATGCGTTTAAATTTCTATGTCATGCATCGTTAGTGTTTAAAGCGATAATCTGAGTTTAATCTGCGTACGACCAATTTTTGGTTAAGTGTTTATTCTCGCAACTTTGGCTTAAATTCCTTATTGTGTGAAGTTTATGTTTAATTGTTAATGCTCGATTATATTGCTTTCGAGCCAGAATCTTGATTAGTAGTGGTTTTGATCCGTATGGTTGGATGATATCCCGATCCTCGCTTTACTTTTATTTAGACTTAACTTCTCTTTTCTTTCATTTACATTTATACATCACCCTTTTACACTTTTATTCCTGAATTAATAATTCGTTACGATCTATCAAACACTCTCTGTGGATTCGAGTCGTAATTTAGGTTTTTGTATTGAGGAGGTGAAATGAAAACAACGATTAGCGTCTTGACACGCGCTACTTTTCACCCTTGATCAAAATGGCGCCGTTGTCGGGGATTGTTTTGTTATAGATTGTAATTGTATTATTAGTTCATAGTATTCTTTTCTTTGTATTTGTATTCTTTCTTTTAACCCTTTTTTTGTAGGACTTCTACATTTGAGCGCCTAGGAATGCTTGAATTCACCGCCGCACATCTTCTTTGTGGAAGCAGCCTTCTTGAGCCATTGTTGGGGTAAGCATGTCTTATTCTAACTTTTCTGGTAATCCTAATGATAATTCTCAAAATTCTGGTAAACCTTTGACTTTTGGTCAATACTTGCAATCCCAAAAAGTTGCAACATCTAAAATGACATTGGGTGAGTATTACGAAAGTCAAAGTTTGGATTACAGCAATTTTGTGCATGATCATTCTGATTTCGGGTCGCAAGATCCTTATGATAAGAATTTTGAATCCAATTGTAATCATTTTCAAAATTCCTATGTTAATGATCTTGAGTGTTGTCCCGAGAACAATTTCCAAACCTCCCATTTCCATGCATCCGTTCCTCGCCATATGACTTTCGGTGAGGGACTGCGTATGCTTGAAAATGAGAGGATTGAATAACGTTATCAGGAAGAAAATCGTTGTTGGGAACACGAGTTGGATTTACTATTTGAATCCGACGACAACTTTTCTTCGGAGACTGCCGAAGTCGAGGACTGTTTTGAACCAAATGAGGACTTCGTTCCTACTTTGAAACAAATCATCCTTGACTTGACCCACGCTATAGTAGAGAATGAAAATGAGGATGAAAAATGCATAGTATCTATTTGCAATGAATTTGTTTCTTCTTTTATTTTCGAAGAAGAAAGTTTCATTGTAAACGATCCTATTTCTTACGAAATTCATTTTCCAAGCGATGATCACTCATCGCCTGAGATTGAATTTCTTTCATCCCCGTCTTCATTATATACTGTCGTACCAATTCGAGTACCTGATGAATCGGTTCAAAACTTTTTAGTTCCAAACCTTTTCACCGACGAGGAGTACTCGCTCGGGCCGCTTTCCATAACGGCATTTTCACCCTCATGTGTGTCGCCTCCCGTTCCAACTTTAAAATACTCGGGAGTTGATTCATGTTTGCTCTGCTCGCATGTGTATTTGTCACCCGTCCTACCCAAATCACCCACCCTCCCTCCCGAAGTTTCAATTGGGGATGGTTCACTTTTACTGCCTTACACATGCCTTCCGTCGTTCGAACGGAATTCCTTTTTTCCGGGAGGCATGCATGTTCGGGAGGGTCCACCGTTGATCCGCCAAATTCATATTGTGTTTTGGATGGAAACTTTTAATATATAGTTAATTACACATCCTAAATGTAGGTTGTATAAACTAACTTCTTCATTTTTGTTTTTCTTAATATTAGCCTATTGTAATTAGTTAATCTCTTTTTATTTCTTTTTGTATGCTTGGTTCTAACTCTTTTGTAGGTTCAACGCACTTGAATTTGCGGAGATTATGCATCCCGACACACATTTCTTATGAAAATGATAAAAAAAAAAAGCCTCAAAAACATTTTCCCCTCATTTTTCACACACACATCCTCACGCATTTGCATTTGTTTTTCTTTTTTTCTTTTTCTTTTATTTTCATTTTTGTCGTGAATATGCGTGTGTTACTCATTGTACATATGTTTTAATTTTTGGTTTACTTAGGCCTATTTATGTGTATATTTTAGCCTATGTATATATAATTTTATTTTTATTTTTTATTTCATATTTTTATATATATATACTTATATTTACTATATATATAATTATATTTTACTTAAACCCCCTAATTCCCCATAATTCAATCCCCCCCCCCCTTTTAAAAACAGAAAGCAGTGTGCCTGGCCCTGCTCGTTCGATCGATTGAAGGCCCAGGCTCGTTCGATCGATCGAGCAGTTAAAGGCCGAGACTGCTGCATTCTTTCCCCTTTTCCTTATTCTCTCTTCTCCTCTCCTACACGATTTTTGCCCTAGATTTCCCCACACCACATTTCTTCCATTCTCTACACTACAAAGGTATAATCCTTACTACTTTAACATGATTTTGTAGTTTTTGGTAGATTTTTGTCAAGTTTTACATGTTTAAACCCTAAGTTGACATTGTTTGAATGTGGTTGTTTTTTCCCCTGATTTTTGTTGTTCCAGTCGATTTTTCTTGTGATTATTGATGTATATCCACTCATGAACACATGATTATTGCTGCATTGTTATTTTGTTCATGAGTGGGGTTTTTGGTTGGTTCAAATTGGTATATTTCAACCTTGACGCACATTGCGGACGCCAAGTGTTCGTCAAAATGCCTAAAACAGTTTTCAATCCAATTTTTGGCGCACACTTGGGTGATTTTCATTCCATGTCGCATTCCAACATTTTTTATCGCAATGTTGCAATTTTTCACCTCGGTTTTGCGCACTTGCACCTCCATTTCAACTTTTACACTAACTAACCATTAATTGTGCTTACAATTTGTTTTTGTATTCCCTAATTCTTGTTTTGTAGGTTGAAATGGCACAGACGAAATACAACTTTACTAGGTGTATGCCCGTCTGGGGCGTTGATGGGTTCCGCTGCGATCAGGAGCGGGATTGGTTCCGCACCCACTTTCACACATCCGAGCGTCCACTTGGGTATCATTTTGCATGGACCATTGAGCATATACCACGGGAGGCACGTGTTCTTCTGCACCGTCAGGGGTGGGAGCCCTTTCTAGCTACTAACGGGCGCATCAATGAAGAGCTACTCAGAATTTTTTATGCGACGTTAGTTGAGGTAAAGGGGGATGGGCCGACTACTTACGAGGCGATGGTCCGTGGGGTGAGGATACCCTTTAGCATTTCTGATTTGACTGATTTCATGGGTGTGCCAAATTCCGCGGACTCGATCAGTTTCATGGATGGGACCATCTTCTACCGTGGGACATTGATAGAGGCCCTTGCACCAGGCGAGGCATGGAAAAAGGGTGATTTTCGCTCGGCTGCGATGGAGGACTTACCGAGGTTACTGCACTACATCAATGTCCACTCTTTCCTGGTGATGAACAACCGGTCAGAGGTTCATCACAAGCATTCCGCATTGATCTACGCGATGATTAATGGTTTAGGAAATATCAGCTTGCCCAGTATCTTTTTGGATATGCGCGACGGCTAAAGAGATCGCCTGGAGATTTTCCCTTCCCTTTTCTTCCCTCATTACGAGGATATGTTTATCACATGGTTGCCCAGAGTTTGACGCTGACCGTAAGCACGAGCCACTCGGGCTTCTCTCCAACGACAATATTACAAAGATGCTTAAGCACGAGTGGGGGCAACCGAGCGGCAAGAGACAGAGGGAGGAGGTGGTTGATGAGCCAGACGATGAGGAGGACAAGATTTGGGAGATAGAGATGGGTGAGGGTTCTCACGCACCGCCCACAGATTATGATGCCCGCTTTTTGACATTCCAGGCCGTGCAGGACCAGCGCTGGGAGGAGACCCAACTCAGGTGGGCTACTTAGGAGTTCCGCCTGGACCAGTTACAGACCGAGCAACGGCAACAGTGGGCACAGTAGAAGGCCGACCAACGGCGATTTCAGGTCGACCAGCGGTAATTTCCGGCCGAGCAGCGGCAGGAGTGGGCCATGCAGAGGCATGCGAGAGCACAGCACAGACATGATTATCTGATGATGCAGCAGATGATGTGAGATCTTTATCTGTAGTGCAGTGATTCCGACACACCGATGCCTCCTCATTTTCAGGACCCTTCTGATCCTAGTGGTTCTGACCACTAGGCTGCTGTTGTACTGGGTTATTTTTGTATTTTGGGATCGGATATTATATTGTACTTTTTATTTTTATTTTTATTTGTATTTCTTTCATTTCACTAGTTGTAATGTATTAAGTAATTTTGTATTGAACTTATGAAATGAGAAATGAAAATGTAGTTTGTGGTTGTCTATTAGATTTTGATGTCTGTGACCTTCCATTTTATAAAATCAAAAAGTTCACCATCAATTTATCTAGTATGTGCACTTCAACCCCTCTATATTATTGTGACTTGTGACATAAATTCTCTTAACATAATACATCGGTACATATTCTTCCTATGCTTTGTACTAACTTGTTTTGCAGCTTCATTTGGACTTGTACTTTTGGAGATCGCTCCAAATTTGGGTAATATCATTCCTTTTCTAGCTTTGTGTTGTGTTCTTTAATGGATGCATTGGGGACAATGCAACATTTAAGTTAGGGAGTGTGGGATATTCTATCCATTTTGCTATTTAGTCCTTGAATTTGATTACAATTTAGTTACAAATCATGTTTTTGTTAAAAAATTCAAAAATTTCAAAAATATTTTCTTTCTTTTTTCTCCTATATTGGGAATTTTGCCCTTGTTTCGGATGATAAAATTTAATAATTGCCCGATCAAATAGACAATTCAACGATGCTTGTTCTTGATTTTAGAAGTTATTAGACTTTAGTCCTAAATCATTGATATTATGAATAACTTCAGGAATTAAACTTTATCCTATGAGCGCATGCCCTTTTTATTGCCTTATTGATTTGGTTTAAGATTTTTATAACTCGTTATGCTTTTGTTGCATTGTATATACTTACACCGAGTGAGATTAGAGACTTATCTTCATTTGTGAGTGTATACACCTTTCTTTCCTCTTTGAAAATGTTACAGTCGTTGGTAATCTCTTTATTCTTTCATTGATCGTTCATTAATTGAAAATGTTAGGCCATCTTTGATATATCACCTATATGACCTTGACCTCACCCTTTATATGTTCCCTAGTCAACCCATTGGAGCCTAAATACTAGTTTTTTTTTTCATTACCCAAAATCCCATAACCAACTCCAAATTGGAGTTTTATGCCATACATATTACCTTACATACCCTTGTTTGGATTATTGCTTGGGATTGAATGATATTGTTGTGTATTGTGGTTGCAATTTGAGTATGAAAAGAGTAAGAAGTGAAAAGAAAAAAAAGAAAAAGAGTGAAAAAGATAAAGTTGAAAACAAAAGAAAAAAGTGAGAAAAAGAAGAAAAGAAAAAGAAAGAGAAAGTTGTTTATAGTGTTTGTATGCGATTCAATAATCCTTGTTACTCTCTCGATTGTTATATCTCATGCTCGTTTGGAAATCATTTGTCCAATTGTGAAATTGCCCACTTTTTCTCATTATATTGAGTTTCATCCCCAAACACTTCGAATCCGTATATACATCCCTTTCATTTCGTACCTTAAACTAGCCTACATTACAACCATATTAAAGTCCTATGTGATCTTAAATTGATGTAATTCAAATGTTTAAATAGTGTTGATAATCTGTGAAAATGCATTTCGCCTCTTTTATATGTGCGGTGTCCTTTCACTGAGATTGCAAATTTTTATTTCCTATATAGCGTTCTTAAATTGTGACATGTGTGCGGTCTAGTTTCCATTTACATTTACTCTTTATGCCCGCCTGTTACGTGTGTTACCTCCCTGTTTCGAGTGATTTTGCTTGATGAGTGTAATGCCCGTGAGGATTGAATTTTATGCATGCTTTGATATTTAGTATCCGAGTTATTTAAGTTTTTTGCCAAATCATACTTTGCATATGCTCACTCCCCTCCCACATGTTAGAGTTTCAATTCATTGAGGTGCATTCGATAATGTTAATAACTACGGACTTCTCACGCGAATTCGTTTGCTATGCTAATAACATGTTGAAATCTTGTTCGTATTGTTGATTTTGTTGCATGATTGATTGGGAATATTTTGAGGAAACTTTATGATGTTTGTGGGTTTCATCCCTGAAAACCTTCACGAGACGACACTCATCCACTAGGGTGACCTAGGGGTTTAACGGCTTATTGCATGCGCTAAATGCAATCGAATCGCCCGCGAAAGTGGACTTATCTTTTTATTGCTTTTATACCATACTTTTGTACTATCTCCTATTTTGGTTTACTTGTTCTTCTTGTGCATCCTATTTCATTGCTAGGGACTAGCAATGTGTAAGTTAGGGGGTGTGATAATACATAAATATCGCGTATTTCATCCGTCGAACTTATGCATTTTAGCCCCCTCGTGTGCCTTAATCTCTATATTTAAGACCGTTAACCAGACAACCTCTATTTATATTGTTAACATGCTATATGAGGTATAATTGGGCTTTTTTAGGTATTTAGGTACCATGTATGGGATTCGGACGCATTCCGCGCAATTTCCATACACAACCGCACGTTCAAGGGAAATTCGGTCAATTCATAGCTTGGGCACCTGGCCCGACATCTACACGGAAGTTGTAGCTCCCCTCTCAAGCTTTGCGTGTCCGTAAACGGTGCGCGATTCTGAGTCTGTATGATGAAGTTACGGCGAATTGAGCGGAGATGGAAAGCATGCCAAAATAGGGGATTCTGCAGGCTGCCCTTCTTGATCGATCGATCGAGCCTGGGGGTCGATCGATCGAGCCTTTATATTTTTTCCACGATTTTAACAGTCGATCAATCGACCACAGGGGTCGATCGATCGATCCCCTATTTTTTCCTGCAGATATTTTCTTTACTTTTCTTTCTTCTTTTCTTTTATTCCGACTTACTACTTAAGCCAATTTTGGTTGTAATAAGATGATACACACACTCTCATATTCTGATATAGATAGTTTTAGTTAGGGTTTGGTTTGGAGAGTTCATTTTCTCTTCTTCATGGATTGACAACCCATGTGGTTTTGTAAGATTGAACCATTCACTTCCATTTCCATTAATATAGTTTGTTCTTCATCTTTCCTTGCTTTGTAATTTAGTTTCCATGCTTTCTAACTAGTTTACATGCTTTAATTCTTGCTTTCCTAGTTTAATTTGACATAATTTAGTTTAATTCATTATGCACCCTTAGATAAATAGGG
This sequence comes from Sambucus nigra, assembly GCA_949130495.1. Lineage (NCBI taxonomy): Eukaryota > Viridiplantae > Streptophyta > Magnoliopsida > Dipsacales > Adoxaceae > Sambucus > Sambucus nigra. The sequence continues at coordinate 360,947,428 of OX422214.1, forward strand.
TTGGGATTTCATTTTCGCCATTTTCGGGCCCCGAACTCCGAAAATTAGGTTTTGTGTAAAACTACGTTTAATTGAACCCGCGTGAATTAAAGTTGGATTATTATGCATTTAACTTTCTATGTCATGTATTGTTAGTGTTTAAAGCGATAATCCGAGTTTAATCCGCGTGCGACCAATTTTCGGTTAAGTGTTTATTCTCGCAACTTTGGCTTAAATTCCTTATTGTGTGAAGTTTATGTTTAATTGTTAATGCTCGATTAAATTGCTTTCGAGCCAGAATCTTGATTAGTAGTGGTTTCAATCCGTATGGTTGGATGATATCCCGATCCGCGCTTTACTTTTATTTAGACTTAACTTCTCTTTTCTTTCATTTACATTTATACATCACCCTTTTTCACTTTTATTCCTGAATTAATAATTCGTTACGATCTATCAAACACTTTCTGTGGATTCGATACCCGACTTACCGCTGTACTCACCAGTTGAGTGTAGTCGTAATTTAGGATTTTGTATTGAAGAGGTGAAATGAAAATAATTATTAGCGTCTTGACACGCGCTACTTTTAACCCTTAATCAATGCCCATAGAATGGAGTGTAGTTCATTAATCCAATTTCCATTGGCATCATTAAGTCTTTTTTTTAACCCATTGAGCAGAGTCCTATTTGTTACTTCAGTTTACCCATTACTTTGAGGATGTCCTGGAGCAGAATGAAAATTTTGAATGTTTGGCTGGGTACAAAATGGCAGCAAACTCTTTGTTATCAAATTGTGTTCCATGGTCTGTAATGAAAGCATAAGGCATACCAAATCTACAAATAATGTTTTTCCAAATGGACTGGTAGATTTTCTCATAGGGAATGTCTATCAATGGTTCTGCTTCGACCCATTTGGTGAAGTAGTCCACAGCTACGACCAAGTATTTAAATCTTCCTTGGCGGGTCAATAGTGGCCCTACCAAGTCTATACCTAAGGTGAAGTGATTGGAGTCAGAGAATCTAGTGGAGTTATATGAATGCTGGAATACCTTTGGCATTTGTTACATTTCTTGGCAAAAGCCATGCTATGATCCCTCATAGTTGGCCAGTAATATCCTTGTGTATTAATCCCTTGTAATAATGATCTACTTGCTACATGAGCTCCACAAGACCCTTCATGGACTTCCTCTATCAAGTATGGTACCTTTTTTGGGTGAACACAATGCTACAGGATAGCTATTAATCCTCTCCTGTAAAGTACCCCTCTGTTCGGAAAATATCTTGTTACTTTATACTTTAACTTTTTGGCCTCAATTTGGTCTACTGGCAAGACTCCTTCTTCAATATAAGCTCTGATAGGATCCATCCAAGATGGCCTCATGTACATTGTGATGAAATTAATCATCAAGTATTCATCAATACTACTGTTAACTAGAATTTTAATGGGACATAATTCTTAGGAGCTCAATTCTAGTTGTTGATTCCAACCGAGTAAGTGCGTCAGCTCGAGCGTTCTCCAATCTTAGAATTCTGCTCATTTGAACAACTGGAAACTTTTCTATAACTTCCAATGCTTTCGACAAGTATCTCATTGTTAGCTCTCCTTTAGGTCCATACAAACTCAGTATTTGATTCACCACCAATTGAGAATCAGTGTGCGCTACAACTTGCTCGGTGTTCAGCGATTGAGCCAGATTTAGGCCCATCATGAGAGCTTCATACTCTTCTTCTTTATTTAAGGCTTGAAATTGGAATCATAAAGCATATTTGAAATCTATCCCATCAGGAGTGTTGAGTATTATACCTGCTCCACTTTTGGTTGCACAAGAGGATCCATCAATGTACAAGTTCTATACAGGGAGATTGTTATCAAACGCTTGGTTTGACAAAATTTCATGATGGAACATTTTGCTCCTTACTTCCTCATACTTCCTGGACATGTCCTGTGCTCTGGTGGAATATTCTGGTAGGTCGGCAATGATTTCTCTTGATCCTCACTCTCCTATGGGCTACTTGGGATGTTGGTCGGCGATAGCCCTAGTTGGACTATACCTTCCTAGATCTTCCTCTTCCTGAATTCCCTGTTGCTCAAAAACCTCTCAATAAGTGAATTCGGTAATGAAATATGCCACAGCCTGGACCTTTAAGGAAGACCTTGGTTCATACATAATATCATACTCCCCCGATTCAACTACCCAATACATCAATCTCCCAGACTTCTATGGTTTGTGCAATGCGTGTCTAAGAGGCATATCAGTGTACACCACAATTTTATGGGCTTGAAAATAGGGATTCATCTGTCTGGATGCTTCAATCAATGCCAATGCTAACTTCTCCAGGCGTGGATATTTGATTTCTGCTCCTCGGAAGGCTTTGCTCGTGTAGTAAACTGCCTTTTGAACTCCATTTTCTTCTGGGATCAAGGCGAAACTTACAACTGACTCAGAGACAGCTAAGTACAAATATAATTTTTCTCCCAATATTGGTCATGAGAGCAGTGGGGGTGATCCCAAATACTTTTTTAACTCCAGAAAAGCCTTTTCACATTTTTTGTTCCATTCAAAGCTATTTTTAAGAATTTAAAGAATGTCAGGCACCTGTCAATAGCTCTGGACATAAATCTATTTAAGGATGGTACTCGCCCGGTTAGCCTTTGTACATCCTTTTTGCAAGTAGGGGACTGCATCTCAATCAAAGCCTTGATTTTGTTTGGATTTTCTTCAACTCCCCTCTGGTTTACTATGTACCCGAGGAACATTCCTTTTTGTACACCAAATATGCACTTGGTCGGATTCAATTTCATATGGTGCTTATCCAGTTGGTCAAAAGTCCGGTTAAGATCGACAATGTGATCAGACACTTTTTTCTCTTCATCAGCATGTTATCTACGTATACTTTCATATTCTTTCCTATTTTCTCCTAAAAGACTTTTTCACTAATCTCTGGTAAATAGCACCTACATTTTTCAAACGAAATACCATAATATTATAATAATAATTTCCTCGGGGAGTAATAAAAGAAGTGTTTTCCCTGTCTTTAGGCTTCATTTTAATATGGTTATAACCAGAGTAAGCATCCATGAAACTTAACAGCTCGTATCCCGATGTAGCATTAACAAGTTCATCAATTCGTGGCAAAGAAAATGGTCCTTTAGGCATGCCTTATTTAAATCCATGAGATCCACACATATTCTCCACTTGTTATTTTTCTTCTTAACCATAACGATGTTGGCCAACCAGTTTAGGTATTTCACATCATCAATGAATGAAGTTTTCTAAAGGTTATCAACTTCCTCCTGAATATCTTAGTTCTTCTCGGGGCTGAACACCCTATGCCTTTGCTTCACAGGCTTGGATTATTTGCTACCATTGAGCTCATGGCAGAGAAAGTTAGGATCAATCCCAGACATATCTTCATGACTCCATGCAAACACCTACTTTCTTTACCTTAGTAAAGTCACTAGCTCCTATTTAAGAATAGGATCCGGTGTTATTCCTATTTGAGTAGTCTGCTCTAGCTTATCATCATCTAACTCAATGCTCTCCATTTCTTCCACTATTTGGCCTTTCACCAGTTCTTTTTCGTCTCTTGGATCTAAGGTTTCAACTTCATACTCGCTATTAGGTTCATAGGTGTCCACTTGGTAAGTGGTGGTCTTTCTCTTTATTTCTTCCAAATTTTCTTGCTCAATAGATGAGTAGTAGCATTCTCGAGCTACTTCTGATCACCTTTTACCATGCCTACCCCAAAGTTGGTAGGGAACTTCAAACACTAATGGACTGTAGATGGCACAACTTTGAATTTCTTCAATATTACTCTTCCCATGATCATATTATAGGAAAAATGAACATTTTTGTCCATTACAAAGAAATATATCTTCTCTTTCCAACTTTCTAGCCATGTACCGATCAACACTTCCAATTTGATTGTCCCTAGAGGAAATTCCTTTTCAACAGAAAAACCTATTAGAGGCCTGTGATAAGGTTCCAAGTGGCTGAGCTTCAAGTCCAGATTGTCAAAGCATGGGTAAAACATGATATCCATCGAGTTTTCGCTATCAACCAACACTCTGGAAATAATTATATCATCCCCTATGACTTTGATTACTAAAGGATCATCATGGGGATATAGCACCCACGAGAGGTCATTTTTAGAAAAAATAATCACCAGCTTGTCTTTGTTAACCTTCCTTGGTCGATCTTCTTTTGATAGATTAATCTTATTGATATAGTAACAAGCTTGAGACTCATTGAAGTAAGCTTTCCTTTCAGCAGTATGATCTCCTCCTCTTGCATATCCACATGTAATCATTTGAGAATTAAAAGATTTAAAACTGAGTGTGAATACCTCGCGTTCTAGCTATCTAGGCTTCTTGGGTAGGTCGAGATCACCCTCTTGATCATCTTCATGAGCTCTATTTTTCTCGTCTTTGGGATTTCATGGAGACTTTGGCCTTCTTCGAGCTCTACTATTGTTCTTCCGATCAACAAATCTGTGTAACTTCCCTCTTCGAATGAGTGCTTCAAATTCATTCTGAAGAGGAATGCAGTGATCTATCGTATGTCCGTGATCCTGTGAAATTCATAGTGTTTGGACCTATACCTCATACCAAAATGCATTCTTAGATTTTTAGGCCAACGTACATCCTAGTTCACTACACCAAAACTGACGATTGTTCATGGCCAAAATCCCTAACCAAGACTGTGGGTCGCGAACTTGGGCCGTGACCATTTTGGGCATGATCAATTTCGTGGGTCGCGACCCTAGTCCGTGACCCACAAATGGTCACAACCACAAGGGGTCACAGCAGATGGTCGCGGACATGGGCCATGACCCATGCCGTGATGGGTCGCGACCCAAGTCCGTGTCCCATAACCATGAAAAATTGGTCGTGGCCCAAGTCCGCGTCCCACTACTGTGACAAAAAAAAGAAAAAAATATTCGCGGCCCAAGTTCGTGACCCACATCTATGACAAATTGGTCGCGGACTTGGGCCGCGACCCACAACCGTGACAAAAAAATTAAAAAATTGGCCGCGACCCAAGTCTGTGACCCACAACCGTGACAAATTGGTCTCGGATTTGGGCCGCGACCCACAATCGCGACGAAAAAAAAGGAAAAAAATGGCCGCGGACTTTAGCCGCGACCAGTTTTGCTCACGTTTGGGGGTCATGGACTTTGACTGCAACCATTTTTATGTGCGACGGAAAAAATAAAAATGGTCATGGACAAAGTCCATGATCATATTTAACTATAATTTAAAAAAAATGTTTTTTTGTCGAATCCTAAAATTAGGGGTCATGTGAGTGCACTGTTGGTTGATACGTGTAACGTTGGACACGTATGAGGTCTTACAAATATTTATTATTAGCAAAACAATAAAAAAAATCACAAATTATGAATCGAGAATGTTGTTAATAAACTAATATATATACAAACTTAAAAATATTACACATCTTAATAATTCATAGACCAAAAAAAAAAATTGGGCAGAGTTTCCTCTATTTTCTGGACATTCCAAACCCTGTAAATGTAAAACCTGCTTATTATAAATCTCGCACGACCATAAAATTGTACAATCAAATTATAAAATCCCGCACGATTGTAACACATAAAAAACATAATATTGAATGTCCAAAACATTAAATAGACAATCTTCATGTTGTAAGCCATTGCTTCCTTCACTTGTTCCACGTGCAAAAATCCTACAAATGATAGGATACAAAAAAAATGATATCAGTAACTAAGCAGTTTTACAAAAAAATTATTCAAGCTGAAAAATTTCATATATGAGTTATAATGGCATGTTTTAAGCCTAAGTCTAGAAATATACAAACTATCGTCGTACTCTCAAATTGACAGTCCCGTGATCGCGCGATCAGTTCGTACGAGTTACATTGGTCCCGTTCGAGGTGTTGGTTCCTCTCACGAGACAGATCCGGGGCTGTTTTGGGTTTTGGCCCTCTAATACCATTTTTTAAGCCTAAGTCTAGATATTTTAAAATTATCTTCGTATTCTCAAATCAAAGGCTACGGGATCACACGGTCAGTTCTTACGAGTTACATTGGTCCCGTGCGAGGTGATGGTGCATCGTACGGGGCTATTCCAGAGTTGTTTCGGGTTTTATCCCTCTAATGCCATTTTTTAAGCCTAAGTCTAGATATTTTCATATTATCGTCGTATTATCAAATCAAAGGTTATGTGATCGCGCGGTTAGTTCGTACGAGTTACATTGGTCCCGTGCGAAGTGTTGGTGCCTCTCACGGGGCCGTTCGAGAGTTGTTTCGAGTTTTGGCCCTCTAATGCCATTTTTTAAGCCTAAGTCTAGATATTTCAAATTATATTCGTATTCTCAAACCGGGGGTCCCGTGATTGCGCGGTCAGTTCGTACGAGTTACATTGGCACCGTGCGAGGTGTTGGTGCCTCTCACGGGGCCGCTCGGGGCTTGTTTCGGGTCTTCTCCCTCTAATGTCATTTTTTAAGCCTACCACTAGATATTATCATCATATTCTCAAACTGGGGGGGCTGTGATCGCCCGGTCAGTACGTATGAGTTACATTTGTCCTGTACGAGGTGTTGGTGCCTCTCACGGGGCCGTTCGGGGCTTGTTTAAGGTTTTGGCACTCTAATGCCATTTTTTAAGCCCAAGTATACATATTTTCAAATTATCGTCGTATTCTCAAACCAAGGGTTACGTGATCGCGCGGTCAGTTCATACGAGTTACATTGGCACCGTGTGAGGTGTTGGTGCCTGTCACAGAGCTGTTCGGGGCTTGGTTCTGGTTTTGGCCAGCTAATGCCATTTTTTAAGCCCAAGTCCAGATATTTTCAAATTACGATCGTATTCTCAAACCGTGGGTCCCGTGATCGCGCGATCAGTTCGTACGAGTTACATTGGTCCCGTTCGAGGTGTTGGTGACTCTCACGGGGCCGTTCGGGAGTTGTTTCGGGTTTTTTCCCTCTAATGTCATTTTTTAAGTCCAAGTCTAGATATTTTCAAATTATCATCGTATTCTCAAACCGGGAGTCCCGTGATTGTGCGGTTAGTACGTATGGGTTACATTGATCCCGTGCGAGGTGTTGGTGCCACTCTAGGGGACGTTCGGGGGTTGTTTGGAGTTTTTGCCCACTAACGCCAAGTTTTTAAGCCTAAGTATATAAATATACAAATTATCATCGCAATCTCAAACCGGCAGTCCTGTGATCATGCAATCAATTCGTACGAGTTACATTGGTCCCGTGCAAGGTGTTGGTGCCACTCATGGGGCCGTTCGGGGGCTGTTTCGGGTTTTCCACCACTAACACTATATTTTGCCTAGGTCCTGATATTTTTAAGTCATCGTCATATTCTCAAACCGGGAGTCCTGTGATCACGCGGTCAGTTCGTACGAGTTACATTGGTCCCGTGCGAGGTGTTGGTGCCACTCAGGGGGTCGTTCGGGTTTTCCCCCACTAATGTTAAGTTTTTAAGCCTAAGTCTAGATATATGAAAATTATCATCGTATTCTCAAATCAAAAGTCCCGTGATCGCGCGGTCAGTTAGCTCGAGTTACATTGGTCCGGTGCGAGGTGTTGGTGACACCCACGGAGCCGTTCATGGACTGTTTTGGGTTTTCTCCCACTAAGGGCAAATTTTTAAGCCTAAGTCTAAAAATATGAAAATTTTTATGGTACTATCAAACCGACAGTCCCGTGATCGCGCGATCAGTTCGTACGAATTACATTGGTCCCTTGCGAGGTGTTGGTGCCACTCACGGGGTCGTTAGGGGGCTATTTCGGATTTTTTCCCACTAACGCCATATTACACCTAAGTCGTGATATTTTTAAATTATCGTCGTATTCTTAAACTGATAGTTCTGTGATCGCGCGATCAGTTCGTACGAGTTACGTTGGTCCCGTTTGAGATTTCAATGCCACTCACGGGGCTATTCGGGGGATGTTTCGGGTTTTCCCGCACTAACGCCAAGTTTGTAAGCCTAAGTCTAGAAAGATGCAAATTATCGTCGTATTCTCAAACTGGGAGTGTCGTGATCGTGCGGTCATTTTGTACGAGTTACATTGGTCCCGTGCGAGGTGTTGGTACCAATCACGAGGCCGTTCGGGGGTTGTTTCGGGTGTTCGCGCATTAACGACAAGTTTTTAAGCCTAAGTCTAAAAATATGAAAATTATCATCGTATTCTCAAACTGGGAGTCCTGTGATCGCACGATAAGTTCGTACGAGTAACATTGGTCCCGTGCGAGGTGTTGGTGCCACTCACAGGGTCGTTCAGGGGCTGTTTCGAGTTTTTTCCAACTAAGGGCAAGTTTTTAAGCCTAAGTTTAGAAATGTGAAAATTATTATCGTACTCTAAAATCAACAATCCCGTGATCGCGCGGTCAGTTTGTACGAGTTACATCGTTCCCTTGTGAGGTGTTGGTGCCACTCACGGGGTCATTTGAGGGCTGTTTCGGATTGTTGGCCACTAACTCCATATTTCACGTAAGTCCTGATATTTTTAAATTATCATCATATTCTTAAATCGGGAGTTCCATGATCGTGCGGTCAGTTCGTATGAGTTACATTGGTCCCGTGCAAGATTTTGGTGCCACTCACGGGGCTATTCGGGGGCTGTTTTAGGTTTTTCCCCACTAACGCCAGGTTTTTTAGCCTAAGTCTAGAAATATGCAAATTATCATCGTATTCTCAAACCGGGAGTGCTGTGATCGCGCAGTTAGTTAGTACGAGTTACATTGGTCCCATGAGAGGTGTTGGTGCCACCCACGGGGCCATTCGGGGGCTATTTCTGTTTTTCGGCCAATAACGACAAGTTTTTAAGTTTAAGTCTAGAAATTTACAAATTATCGTCGTATTCTCAAACCGGCTGTCCCATGATCGTGCGATCAGTTCATACGAGTTACATTGGTCCTGTGCGAGGTGTTGGTGCCATTCACGGGGCCGTTCGGGGGATGTTTTGGGTTTTCCCCCACTAACGCCAAGTTTTTAAGCCTAAGTCTAGAAATATGCAAATTATCGTGGTACTCTCAAACCGGCAATCTCGTGATCGTGCATTAAGTTCGTACGAGTTACATTGGTCCCATGCGAGGTGTTGGTGCCTCTCACGGGACCGTTCCGGGGTTGGGTTTTGACCCTCTAATGCCATTTTTAAGCCTATGTCTAGACGATAGGGTGAGAAATGATGTCTATTCCTATTGAACTCATATCTTAGTTTGGGGGAGATTTAACTTAGGGGGAATCGCGACTTTCTTAAGTAGATCACAGTTGATAAAGGAAAGAATTAATTTAGTGGGAGTATTTATTTTATGCATTTAATATTCTTGATATTCCCTATGCTATTGATCCTTGGGTCTTGAGTCAAGTATTGGGTGGGATGTTTTATGTCTAGTAGACCTTGATGGCCCTTTAGGATTTTTTATTGGTTTTTGTCCCGGAATAGACAAAGGGGGAGATTTGTAACGATACATTTCTCTAATTGAGTCTTAATGTAGTTTTGGCTCAACTCCGGACAAAAACGTTTGAGTCGTAGGATAGAGTTATTGACCATCCTTCAATCTTGTGAGATACTAAAGTTGAAGACGTAGCAACCAAGTTCATAATGCTTCATCAAATGCCGTGTGTATCGTGCCTCGTTTCTATGTCATCAACATGGTTCCATTGCTCCTAAGTTATGAATGCATTATATATTTATATACGAGTTTGGAACAAGTTTTATTGGGTGTAATTTATAATTTTTCTAAACGACTTTGTTTTACTCAGAAAAATATTTTTTTGAACTTTCCATATAAAGTTTTGGGCTTAAAACTTAATATTTCATTTTTCTGACACGTCGTTCGATCCACATTGGAATCTCATTCGAACGAGATTTCCAGGTTGTTCGAACGGACTGACATCTCGTTCAAACGAGATGCCAGGTCGTTCGAACGAGATTTTTGACGATTTTCCTTTTTTCATTCTAGAACATCGTTAGTAAATCCGTTCGAACGAAAAGTCTTTCGAACGGAAAAGTCTTTCGAACGAGTTTTGGCGGGAAATTTTGTTGGACAGTTTTTGATGATTTTCCCACTTTTCCCACTACTTTTCCCCACTATCTTTTGCTAGATTTGATAAGGTACGGGAACCAACTTTTTCATAACTTTTCATCTCCTGGAGAGAGTTTTAGGGAGCTTCAATTTACAAAAAAAAAGTTCTTGTTTGAGTGTTTAGTTTTCAAGAAAAATCTTTAAAACACTTGTGTTACACCCATTTGTTTAGTTTATCCAAGTTCCTATATATATACATTGCTTGGAATTTTGGCACCAGTTTCTATCTCTACCATTGGAAGAGTATTTGGGTTTACTTCTAAATCCCTCAAACAAGAAGAAGTTTGTTTTGGCCGTGGCATTATCACATGGTGAAAGGAACTATGTGTGGTTGACGGTTGCTTCCTAATTCCTCATTGGTGGATTCCAAGGTTTCGGTGGAGTCCGGGATTGTCAACTAAGCGGAGGTCGGTGCAAGAAGGATCATCGGGGCTTGAAAGGAGTCGAGTCGAGTCGAGTCGAGTCGAGTGTTGTAAGTCTTTTTGCTTATACTTGTAAAATACCATTCTTAGTGGACTTAAGGCTAGGGTCGTTCGAGTTTTTTTCCCGTTGTGAGTTTTTCCTTGTACATCACGACGTAGTGGATTAATTGTTTATTTTATCTTTTGCGAAATCGCCTAGAACGCATGCGCAGGTAAAAAGATAAAATTGGTTTATTTCTCTACTTATTTAATTTGGTGCTATATTAATTTGGGTAATGTTTATGTTAATTTAGTTCAAGTCGTCACTTAATTTGATAAAATTGGTTTAGCCTAACTTGGTAATATTAAAAATATGACTTAGGCAAATTTCTAGGACTTGGGCTGAATTAAGTTGGTTTAAGTGAAATTAAATTTGTGTTGATTTAATCTTATTTCACTTGGTTTAATTTTAATTTGAAAAGAAATTAAAATTTGATGTTTGTATGTGTTTAATTGAACAATCTCGCTTCCGCATGTATTTAAAAGGAAATTGAAAATTACTTTTTGTAGTAAGTTTTTAAAAATTGGGGGCCTCATGTTCCGACAAGTGGTATCAGAGCGGGATAGATAAATTATTGTGTTTAAGATCCTTTAAATATTTTTGTCTAAAATGGAATTTTCCCCGTTTTCAAAATTTCCTATTTTCGATGGCTCTAATTACGCTTATTGGAAAGCCAGATGAAATCGGCACTAAAATCTATCAACGAGAGAGTTTGGTTATCTGTCGTTAACGGGTAGTTCCCACCTACTCATTTAGTATATAATGAGCATGTCCCAAAACCCGCCGATAGATGGAGTGAGAATGAATTTAAACTTTTAAATTTTAATTCTCGTGGTTTAAATGCCTTGTTTAGCGCAGTCACACCGGATGTATTCCGTCGCATTATGACGTGTGAAACCGCTAAAGAATCTTGAGATATTTTACAACTCACTCATGAAGGTACTAGTGTCGTTAAAGCTTCAAACTCCAAAACCTCACCATTAAATTTGAAACTATCAAAATGAATGAAAAAGAAACTTTTGATGAATTTTATGCTAGACTTTTCGATATTTTTAATTCATCTTTTAATTTGGGAGAGAAAATACCCGACAACCGAGTAGTAAAGAAAATTTTAAAGCCCTTACCCGATAGATTTATCCCAAAAGTGACCGTTTTAAATTCTTTACCAACTTTAGCCTCTACGAAATTAGAAGAGCTCGTAGGTGATTTACAAACCTATGAACTAGAAATGTTTCCCTCTAAAACTAAAAAGAAAATAGAAAATGGCATTGTTTTAAAAGCCCAAAAAGAGGAAAAACAAGTATTAGAGTGTGAAAGTGATAGTTACTCAGAAGATATAGCCTTGTTTGCTAGGAAATTTCAAAAATTTCTTAAATTTAACAAAGATAAATTTAAAAATGATTTTAAGAAATTTGAAATTTCTAACCATGACAAAGCCGAGAAGATCCCTAAAACTATTAACGAAAATTTAAATAGGGATGAGTCAAATAGGTGTTTTGGTTGTGAAGGGTATGGCCATAGGGCTTTTGAGTGCCCCACTAAACTAAGGAGAGAGGGTAAGCAACCTATTTCATATAATTCAACCCTTTGTGATAGTGATAAGGAAGAGGGACCCGATTCCTCCACTAAGACCAACTTTGTGGCTTTTATGGCTAGTCATGTGAGCACCGATAATGAATCTTCCCATGAAGATATTCAAACACATGACACTTACATGGTCAAAGTTTATGACTCCCTTGCTTTTGATGGTAGTGAGAGTGGAGAAGAAAGAGAGAGTGAAAATGAAGAAGAGGTTGATGTGAGTGAACTTCAAAATGCTTTTCAAGAACTTTATGAAGAATCTATTAAATTAAAAGGAGCTAATTTGAAGTTAGAAGCGAGTTTAATAGAGCGTGTCAAGGTCGTTGATGATAGTGCGTTAGTGGAAGATCTTAGGACATGAGAGAGATCTCTTCGAGAGAAGCTTGAATATATAGAAGGAGAGAGATAGCATTAGAGGTTTAATGGAGTCAATGAAAAAAAAGCTTCTCGAGTTTGAATAGAGAAATGTTTTGTTAGAGTCTAGAATTTTAAAATTAGAAAATAAATTAAAAGACTCTCGAAAAGTCAAATTTGATTTGGAGTGTCGCTCGGAGAAATTAGATAAAATTTTTAGAACGGTCCAAATTAAAAATGACACTTGTGGTTTAGGGTTCAATACTTGTAATGAATCTTCTCATAAATCCAAAAATAATGTTTTAGGAGAATCGCCTAGGAAAGCCTTTAGAGATCAATCCTTAGGTACCAATTTTCGACGTGTTTTTACTTGTGCACATTGTGGTCGAAAAGATCATCTTAAGAAATTTTGTTTTGATCTTAAAAGATTTTCTAGAAAATCTCAACATAAGGCAACTAAGGTAGCCAAGATACCTACCCCCCGAGATAGTCATTCGTCATTGGTTTAGGTTAGAAGATCCGACTTGGTGGCTTTATAAGATAGGGTATTTTATTCTCATTTACTTTCACATGCTTCCTCACTTGAAAAATATAAAGGTTGAATGTGTTAGTTTTATTTGCATACTTTAGCTTTTGTACTACATGCTAAATGTATGCTTGTTTTAATCATTTTCTAGTCTATGCTCCACGCTTAATCACAAGCTAGAATAATGATTTTTGTTTATCTTTTGTATTCTATTTATTTCATTTTAGTTTGCATTAAATGAAAAATACAAAATAATTTTGTTTATCATTTGTGTTTCATCCTTTTATAATTTAGGCTTAATGAAAAATACAAATGATCTTTGTTTGTTTTTTTGAGTGAATATTTTTTATTTTTGGTTTAAAAAGTCAAAAAACTCAAACAGATTTTTTTTGTGTATTTTATTTTGAAACACTTTATGTGGCATATACTTGTGTTTGAATAACATCTTTTACGCTCCCATGTGGCTAAAACTTTTGGTTTAGATTGTAAATCCTTATTATGTTCTTTACCATGCTTACATGGAGTAGTCGGATTTTGTGTTGATTAAATGGATTCTATTTTTATATGCCTCTATTCACACATGCACGAGCTCATTTGAAATTTTAACTACATATGTATATTTGAGCTTTGTGAAGTGTTCTCCTACCAATCTTGTCATATGCATATTTGTGACCTAAGGGGACTAGTGCATGTCAAAATCCATTGCACGTGACATTTGTGTGAGATATAAAAAATGATAAATATAAATGTGCACGGGGAAGGGATTCGAAAGGAATTATTATCCTTTGCGAATAGTAATCCACCGTTTGTTTGGACCTAAAATAAATACATGGTCCAAAGGCCTAAAAAATAAAATTATGGCATTAAAAAGAAAAATAATTGCCAAGGCCTATTTTTGTTTGATATATTCATTTAAATATATATGCTTATTGAGGGAGATTGGATGGTATATCAACGGTTTGCACAATGTCCGTTTATCCTAGTTGTACTTTCAATGTCATGACACTATTGGTTTGTAGAATCATCAAAAGTCTAGGCTTGTATGCATTGTGTATGTTTGTTCATTTAGTTCAATTTATATTGTTACATGAGGTTATATTCAAATGTGATGAAGTTTGCAATCAATTGAGAACTCTGTGAACATGTTTTAAGTGATTGAGTTTAAATTTAATTGTTGCTAGTTCACACCCCAACACTTCCGTTTCCATATGACACATTTTTGCCATATGAGAGTAAAAAACTTATCTTATTTTGTATCATTTGTGTGTTTATATATATATATATATATATATATATATATATATATATATATATATATATATATATATATATATATATGTGTGTGTGTGTGTGTGTGTGTGTGTGTGTGTGTGTGTGTGTGTGTGCATGTGCATCTTTGGTATATCTAGAGTATGTATATATATGATATTTTTATTTGGTCTTTGCCTTGATTTCTAGCCCATCATTGATTTAATTCATAATTGGTATCTATCTTGTTGCATTCTTTATTGATATCACATGCTTAATAGTTACGTATCATATTGGTATCATTTTCTTTCATCTTAGTTACTATCCGTTATTATTTGCATGGATTAGTTGTGCTTTTGTTGCCCATATGATTTCATGTTATTATCATTCTAAGCATCATGATTAAATTAGTTTGTTATCCTTTGTCTATTCCTGAACAAAAAGGGGGAGAATGATAGGGGGAGAAATGGTGTATATTCCTATTGTACTCATATCTTAGTTTGGGGGAGATTTAACTTAGGGGGAGTTGTGACCTTCTTAGGTAGATCACAGTTGATAAAGGGGAGAATTAATTTAGGGGGAGTATTTATTTTATGCATTTAATATTCTTGATATTCCCTATGCGTTTGACAGTTTGCTTAAGTGTGCAGGAATTCTTCTTGTGTGGCAACCTTCATCGGCAATGATATCGATCCTTGGGTCTTGAGTCAAGGATTGGATGGGATGTTTTATGTCTAGTAGAGCTTGACGGCCCTTTAGGATTTTTTGTTGGTTTTTGTCCCAGAATAGAAAAAGGGGGAGAGTTGTAAGGACCCAATTCTCCGATTGAGTATTAATGTAGTTTTGGCTCAATTCCGAACAAAAACGTTTGAGTCATAGGATAGAGTTATTGACCATCATTCAAGCCTATGACATACTAAAGTTGAAGACGTAGCGACCAAGTTCATAAAGCTTCATCAAATGTCGTGTGTATCGTGCCTCGTTTCTACGCCATCAACATGGTTCCATTGCTTCTAAGTTATGAATGCATTATATATTTATATACGAGCTTGGAACAAGTTTTATTGGGTGTAATTTATAATTTTTCTAAAAGATTTGTTTTACTGAGAAAAATATTTTTTTGAACTTTCCATAAAAAGTTTTGGGCTTAAAACTTAATATTTCATTTTTCTGACACGTCGTTCGATCCACATTGGAATCTCATTCGAACGAGATTGCCAGGTTGTTCGAACGAACTGACATCTCGTTCAAACGAGATGCCAGGTCGTTCGAACGAGATTTTTGACGATTTTCCTTTTTTCATTCTGGAACCTCATTAGTAAATCCGTTCGAACGAAAAGTCGTTCGAACGAGTTTTTGCGGGAATTTTTTTTGGGCAGTTTTTGACGGTTTTCCCACTTTTCCCACTACTTTTCCCCACTATCTTTTGCCATATTTGATAAGGTGCGGGAACCGAAGTTTTCATAACTTTTCATCTCCTAGAGAGAGTTTTAGAGAGCTTCAAGTTACAAAGAAAAAGTTCATGTTTGAGTGTTTAGTTTTCAAGAAAAATCCTTTAAACACTTGTGTTACACCCATTTGTTTAGTTTATCCAAGTTCCTATATATATATACACTGCTTGGAATTTTGGCACCGGTTTCTATCTCTACCATTGGAAGAGTGTTTGGGTATACTTCTAAATCCCTCAAAGAAGAAGAAGTTTGTTTTGGCCGTGGCATTATCACATGGTGAAAGGGACTATGTGTGGTTGACAGTTGCTTCCTAGTTCCTCATTGATGGATTCCAAGGCTCCGGTGGAGTCCGGGATTATCAACTAAGTGGAGGTCGGTACAAGAAGGTGCATTGGGGTTTGAAAGGAGTCGAGTCGAGTGGTGTAAGTCTTTTTCTTTTACTTGTAAAATACCATAAAGGAGTCGAGTCGAGTCGAGTGTCACGAGGCCATTCGGGGGCTGTTTGGGGTTTTCGCCCACTAACGGATACTTTTTAAGCCTAAGTTTAGAAATATGAAAATTATCGTCGTACTCTTAAACTAACAATCCCGTGATCGCACGATCAGTTCGTACGAGTTACATTGGTCCCGTGCGAGGTGTTAGTGCCTCTCACGGGATCGTTCCAGGGCTATTTTGGGTTTTGTCCCTCTAATGCCATTTCTAAGCCTAAGTCTAGATATTTTTAAATTATCATCATATTCTCAAATCGAGGGTTATGTGATCATGCGATCAGATTGTACGAGTTACATTGGTCCCGTGCAAGGTGTTTGTGCCACTCATGGGGACCGTTCGGGGGCTGTTTCGAGTTTCCCCCCACTAACGACAAGTTTCTAAGCCTAAGTCTAAAAATATGTAAATCATCGTCATACTCTCAAACCGGCAGTCGCGTGATCATGTGGTCAGTTCGTACGAGTTACATTGGTCCCGTGCGAGGTGTTGGTGCCACTCACGAGGCCGTTCGGGGGCTGTTTTGGGTTTTCGCCCACTAACGACAAATTTTTAAGCCTAAGTCTAGAAATACGCAAATTAACGTTGTACTCTTAAATCGGCAGTCCCGTGATCACACGGCCAGTATGTATGAGTTACATTAATCCCGTGGGAGGTGTTGGTGCCTCTCGCGGGACCTTTCTGGGGCTGTTTTGGGTTTTGGCCCTCTAATGCCATTTTTTAAGCCTAAGACTAGATATTTTCAAATTATCATCGTATTCTCAAATTGAGGGCTATGTGATCACGTGGTCAGTTCGTACGAGTTACATTGGTCCCGTGCGAGGTGTTGGTGCCTCTCACGGGGCCATTCCGGAGTTGTTTTGGGTTTTGTCCCTCTAATGCCATTTGTAAGCCTAAGTATAGATATTTTCAAATTATCATCGTATTCTCAAACCGAAGGTTATGTGATTGCGCGGTCAGTTCGTACAAGTTACATTGGTCCCATACAAGGTGTTGGTGCCTCTCACGGGGCCTTTCTGGAGTTGTTTCGGGTTTTGGCCAACTAATGCCATTTTTAAGCCTAAGTCTAGATATTTTTAAATTATCATTAGATTCTCAAATCGGGGGTCCCTTGATCACGCGGTCAGTTTGTACGAGTTACATTGGTCCCGTGCGAGGTGTTGGTGCCTCTCATAGGGCCGTTCGGTGCTTGTTTTGGGTCTTGGCCCTCTAATGCCATTTTTTAAGCGTAACTCTAGATATTTTCAAATTATCATCATATTCTTAAACCGGGGAGCCCCTGATCTCCTGGTCAGTACGTACGAGTTACATTGGTAACGTACGAGGTGTTGGTGCCTCTTACGGGGCCGTTCGGGGCTTGTTTCGAGTTTTGGCCCTCTAATGCCATTTTTTAAGCTTAAGTCTACATATTTTGAAATTATCGTTGTATTCTCAAACCAAAGGTTATATGATCGTGCGATTAGTTCTTACGAGTTACATTGGTCCCGTGCGAGGTGTTGGTGGCTCTCACGGGGCCGTTCGGGAGTTGTTTCGGGTCTTGGCCCTCTAATGCCATTTTTTAAGCCTAACTCTAGATATTTTAAAATTACCATCATATTCTCAAATCGGGGGTCCCATGATCGCCCGGTCAGTACGTACGAGTTACATTAGTCCCGTGCGAGGTGTTGGTGCCTCTCACGGGGCCACTCAGGGATTATTTAGGGTTTTGACCCTCTAATGCCATTTTTTAAGCGTAAGTCTACATATTTTCAAATTATCAGCGTATTCTCAAACCGAGGGTTACGTGATCGCATGATCAGTTTGTACGAGTTACATTGGCCCCATACGAGGTGTTGGTGCCTCTCACGGAGCCGTTCGGGGCTTGTTTTCGGTTTTTGCCCTCTAATGCGATTTTTTAAGCATAAGTCTAGATATTTTTAAATTATCATCATATTCTCAAACTGGGGGTCCCATGATCGCATGTTCGGTTCGTACGAGTTACATTGGTCCGTTTGAGGTGTTGGTGCCTCTCACGGGGCCATTCGGGAGTTGTTTTGGGTTTTGGCTATCTAATGCCATTTTTTAAGTCTGAGTCTAGATATTTTCAAATTATCATCGTATTCGCAAATCGGGAGTCCCGTGATTGCGCGATCAGTTCGTACGAGTTACATTTGTCCCGTGCGAGGTGTTGGTACCACTCATGGAGCCGTTCGGGGGCTGTTTCGAGTTTTCTCCCACTAACACCAAGTTTTTAATCCTAAGTCTAGAATATGCAAATTATCATCGTACTCTCAAACTATCAGTCCCGTGATCACGCGGTGAGTTCGTATGAGTTACATTGGTCCCGTGTGAGGTGTTGGTGCCACTCACGGGGCCGTTCGGGGGCTGTTTCGGGTTTTCGCGCACTAACGACAAGTTTTTAAGTGTAAGTCTAGAAATATACAAATTTTTGTCATACTCTCAAACCAGCAGTCCCGTGAAC
Organism: Sambucus nigra; assembly: GCA_949130495.1. NCBI lineage: Eukaryota > Viridiplantae > Streptophyta > Magnoliopsida > Dipsacales > Adoxaceae > Sambucus > Sambucus nigra. The sequence continues at coordinate 360,966,053 of OX422214.1, forward strand.
GCGCGATAAGTTCGTACGAGTGACATTAGTCCCGTGCGAGGTGTTGGTGCTACTCATGGGTCCGTTCGAGGGCTATTTTGGGTTTTCCCCCACTAACACCATGTTTGACCTAATTCGTGATATTTTAAATTATCATTAAATTCTCAAACCGGGAGTCCAGTGATCACGCGGTCAGTTTGTACGAGTTACAATGGTCCCGTGCGACGTGTTGGTGCCACTCACGGGGTCGTTCGGGGTTGTTTCAGGTTTTCCCCACTAACGTCATGTTTTTAAGCCTATGTCTATAAATATGCAAATTATCGTCGTATTCTCAAACCGGGAGTCCCGTGATAGCGCGGTCAGTTCGTACGCGTTAAATTGGTCCCGTGCGAGGTCTTGGTGCCACTCAAGGGGTCGTTCGGGGGCTATTTTGGGTTTTTGCCCACTAACGGCAAGTTTTTATGCCTAAGTCTAGAAATTTACAAATTATCGTCGTATTCTCAAATCGAAAGTCCCGTGATCGTGCGGTCAGTTCATACGAGTTACATTGGTCCCATGCGAGGTGTTGGTGCCACTCACGGGGCCGTTCAGGGGTTGTCTCGGGTTTTCCCCCACTAACGCAAAGTTTTTAAGCCTAAGTCTAGAAATATGCAATTTATCATCGTACTCTCAAACCGACAGTTCCGTGATCGTGCGGTCAGTTCGTACGAATTACATTGGTCCCGTACGAGGTGTTGGTCCCTCTCACGGAATCGTTTCGAGATTGTTTCGGGTTTTGGCCAACTAATGTCATTTTTTAAGCCTAAGTATAGATATTTTCAAATTATCATTGTATTCTCAAATTAGGGGTCCCGTGATCGCGCGGTCAGTTCGTACGAGTTACATTGGTCCCGTGCGAGGTGTTGGTGCCTCTCACAGGGCCGTTCGGGGCTTGTTTCGGGTCTTGGCCCTCTAATGCCATTTTTTAAGCCTAACTCTAGATATTTTCAAATTATCATCATATTCTCAAACCGGGGAGCCCCTGATCTCCCGGTCAGTACGTACGAGTTACATTGGTCCCGTACGAGGTGTTGGTGCCTTTTACGGGTCCGTTCGGGGATTGTTTCAGGTTTTGGCCCTCTAATGCCATTTTTTAAGCCTAAGTCTACATATTTTCAAATTATCGTCATATTCTCAAACCAAAGGTTATATGATCGTGCGATCAGTTCTTACGAGTTGCATTGGTCCCGTGCGAGGTGTTGGTGGCTCTCATGGGGCCGTTTGGGAGTTGTTTCGAGTTTTGGCCCTCTAATGCCATTTTTAAGTATAAGTATAGATATTTTCAAATTATCATCGTATTATCAAACTGGGGGTCCCGTGATTGCGCGGTCAGTTTGTACGAGTTATATTTGTCCCGTGCGAGGTGTTGGTTCCTCTCACGGAGCCGTTCGGGGCTTATTTCGGGTCTTGGCCCTCTAATGCCATTTTTAAGCCTAACTCTAGATATTTTCCAATTATCATCATATTCTCAAATTGGGGGGCCTGTGATCGCCCGGTCAGTACGTACGAGTTACATTAGTCCCGTGCGCGGTGTTGGTGCCTCTCATGGGGCCGTTCGGGGCTTATTTAGGGTTTTGTCCCTTTAATGCCATTTCTTAAACCTAAGTCTACATATTTTCAAATTATCATCGTATTCTCAAACCGAGGGTTACGTGATCGCGCGGTCAGTTCGTACGAGTTACATTGGCCCCGTGCGAGGTGTTGGTGCTTCTCATAGAGCCGTTCGGGGCTTGTTTTCAATTTTGGCCCTCTAATGCCAGTTTTTAATCCTAAGTGTAGATATTTTCAAATTATCATCGTATTCTCAAACTGATGGTCCCGTGATCGCACGGTCAGTTCGTGCGAGTTACATTGGTCCCGTGGGAGGTGTTGGTTCCTCTCTCGGGGTCGTTCGGGGCTTATTTTGGGTTTTGGCCCTCTAATGCCATTTTTAAGTCTAACTCTACATATTTTCAAATTATCATCATTTTTTAAACCGGGGATCCCGTGATCGAGTAGTCTGTACGTACGAGTTACATTGGTCCCGGGAGAGGTGTTGGTGCCTCTCACGGGGCCGTTAGGGGGTTATTTTGGGGTTTCCCCCTCTAATGGCATTTTTAAGTCTAATTCCTTATATTTCAAATTATCGTCGTACTCTCGAAACGGGGATCCCGTGATTGTACAGTCAGTTCGTACGAGTTACATTGGTCACGTACGAGGTGTTGGTGCCTCTCAGAGGGCCGTTCGGGGGATATTTCAAGGTTTCGCCCTTAAATGCCATATGTTAAGCCTAAGTCTATATATTTTCAAATTATCGTCGTATTCTCAAATCGGGTGTCCCGTGATCGTGCGATCAGTTCTACGTGTTACATTTGTCCCGTGCGAGGTGTTAGTGCCGCTCACGCGATCGTACATGGGCTATTTCGTGGTTTTTCCCTTTAACGCCTTGTTTTCAAGGTATATAGCGGCTATATATGGCTTATATAGCTGCTATATATGGCCATATATAGCAACTATATATGAGCCATATTTAGATTCTATATTTGGCCATATATAACTTCCATATAGTTGTGTGATTAGCTCCTTATTTTTTTACAAGAGAAATTCCTCATTTTTCTTAGTTAAGAATATTAAAGGTATTCATTACTTTTCTTTTTTATGGTTTTTCCCCTTTATTATAATTCAATTAAAAGTAGTTTTCCTTGAAGTTTCATCTCAAGACAGATTAAACTTTCATACATTCGTAAGGAAATGTTAAAGAGTAAGGACTTGATTAGTAGACCTTCTATCTAATTTTTTGAACTTCTTATGTTGATTTTTCCAGATGGTTTGATCGAGTTGCTATAGTAACGAACGATGACACCAAAGATTCAAACCAACCAAATCTATGGAGACTTGCCACTGTACATAGAGTTGAAGAGCTAAAATCCATCATCCTAATGTTGCCCATTTGGGCAACTGGAATATTACTCATTGTTGATACGAAATTTAGTCTGCTGACATGGCTCAATCGAGTGAAGACACGTGGCAATCTACGTGGCAGCAACAAGCACTTCCGAGGAACTCAGACGCTCCGAGGAACCATACTACAACGAGGAACACTACTTCCCCAAGGAACTTAGACGCTCCGACCTACAAGAAATCTCTGAGGAACTTTTGATTACCGAGGACTTTCGGCGGTTCGAGCTGCACCTCGAACAAAGCATTAATAGCAGAAAAATCAACAGTCTGACTGTTCATTAAATGCTTATCATTCAGATGTATATGCTTAAGGGGCATTTACTATATTACCCTTTCACATGTACATCATTGAATGTATTACCCTTTCACATTACAGCCTCAGGGCTATAAATACATTGTACAATCCTCATTATAAGGGGACCGGAATTTCTTGATAGAACTTGTAATCGAGAATTCCCAAATAATCATCAATAACAGAAACAGTGGACGTAGGCCATTCTTATAAGGCTGAACCACTTTAAAACTTCTGTGTCTCATTTATTTTATCTGTGATTAAATAATTAGATATGATCTAATTTTTTACATCAACAGATTGGTGCCGTCTGTGGGAAACGACTGGTAATATCATTTTTCATCAAAAATAATCCATCACAAATGGCTGATATTCCAGAATCTAGCAATCAAAATGCTGGAAGCCCTCCAAATCCATCTGCTCCGCCAAATATTCCAGAACTTGCTGGAATAATGACAAATCTGGCTCAGGGCCAGACCGTCATGCAAGAAACTATGCGATAACTCATACAAACCCTCCATGGTGGTGCACCAACCCATTCAGGACCACGAAGTATTCAAAGAAATACCCGTGCATCTTCTTCGCGTACTAGGCATACCAATTCATATCACAATGAGGAGTCTGAAGATTTTTCTTATCAACCTGGATGAACTTCGTCAGTGCGAGCCACAGATACTGAACAACGTATCACTCTCTCTCCAGAAAGGACTAGTGCGCTAGAGAGGTTGAGCAGGGTATCACATTTTTATCGATTAGGACCTAGAAGGAGTAGAAGTCCTCCAAAAGTCGCATCGAGAAGTTTTCGACGCCCATCAGATTTAAGGGAAGGATCTACCCAGTCGCGACCAGCTGCTCGTCAAGATAGATCCCAAGAAGCCACATCAACGCGATCAGTTGCTCGAACCAGCAGGCCCGAGGAAGGAAATGATGCATGGAAAGGCTCTATTCAGAGCCTGGAGGATAGATTAGGGGAAATGGCTAAAGCCAAGAACCCTCTACAACGAACTTTTGTTCGAGGAACACCTTTTGTCCAGGCCATTGTAGATTTTCCAACACCATCAAAGTTTAAAGCACCTATTGTGACCCCCAAATATGATGGAAAGACTGACCCTGTCCTTCATATAGAACAATACCAAGATGCAGCCGACATTTATGCTGTTCCAGATGAGATGAAATGCAGAGCATTCTCGGGAACTCTTACCGGATCTGCTCAAATGTGGTATAATAATCTTCCTCGGGGTAAGATCTCAACTTTTCTTCAACTGGCCGAGTTATTCATTGGGAATTTATATTTTGGGGCAAAGCCAGTTAAACGAGTAGCGCATTTATTAAGTGTTAGACAAAAGGCTGGTGAGAGTACCAGAGATTATATAACTCGTTTTAATAACGAGAAACTCGAAGTAATTGATTATGAGGAGAAGACAGCAATTACCACCTTGATGAGTTGACTACAGCCCAACAAGTTGTACTACACTTTGGCCAAAGATCCACCTAGAACCATGTCAGACCTGATGGGAAAAGCATCCAAGATTATGAATGCCGAGGAGGCTATGGCTGCGAAGAAGAACATGGAAAGCTAAGAAGAAAGAGCATAGGAACAATGGTAATGACAAACATTCAAAAACTAGGTCGGTATGGGACGTAATGAAAAAATTCAATAATTATACTCCTTTGAAGAAGGATATCAACAATGTTCTAGAAGAAATCAAGAACAACGAGGAATTAAACTGGCCAGAGAAAATAAAGGCAGACCCTGATCGGAGGAATAAAGCAAAGTATTGCGAGTTTCATAAAGATCATGGCCATATGACCAAAAATTGCATAGCTCTTCAGAATGAGATTGAAACACTCATTAGACGAGAAAAACTGGCAAAGTATGTTGATCGTGGAAGCGAAAGAAGGAACAATGACCGAACAAGAGAGAGGTCTAGATCTCCTCGTCGAGCAGAGGAGAACAAGAAAAGAAACCATAAAGTTGATCCAGAAGATGACCCCGATCTTCACAAGAGACCAAGGCAACCAGAACGTGAGGTATTTTCAATACGCTTTGGGTCATTTGATTGTAATGTTATTACAGGTGGAGATGCAGGAGGAGGAGACTTTACTGCCGAGAGAAAAGCTTACCTCTGTGAGGCTCAAGCTTGCTCATACATTCAACGAATAAATCTAGCTGAGGAGGATCGCCCAAGAAAGGTGAACAAAGAGAAGTTGGTCATTGGCTTCTCAAAGAATGACCTTGCAGGTGTTCTATATCCTCACGATGACCCATTGGTGATAAAAATGAGGATGAAGGAGGTAATAATTTCAAGAGTACTGGTCGACAATGGTAGCTCGACAGACATCATGTTCTACTTGTGCTTCGACAGTTTAAATCTAAAGCTATCTCAACTGGAACCTTATCATAGATGCCTCCTCGGTTTTGCTGGCAAGAAAGTATTTCCACTCGGGACGATCAAGTTGGATATATTCATTAGTACGTGGCCTTCTTGTCGGACAGAAAGAATACGCTTCTTCGTGATGGATAAGAATGTTCAATCATCATACAATATCATTATGGGAAGAGTAGGATTGAAGAAATTCGAGGTTGTACCATCTACAGTGCATCAGTGCCTAAAATTTCCAACAAATTTTGGAGTAGGAGTTATGAAAGGTGACCAGAAAGTAGCTCGGGAATGCTATTATTCATCCACCGAGCAAGAGGAACTGGAGGAATCAAGGAAAAAGACTACTACCTATCAAGTGGATGAAGATGCCGAAATTGAAACATTGGATCCTAGAGATGAGTCGCAACTCGTAAAGGGCCAAGTGGTGGAAGCTACTGAAAACATCATTCTGGACGACGAGCACCCTGAACGAACTACTCAAGTAGGTTCATCATTCGAAGCCTCAGTAAAACAGGAATTGATAACTTTCTTAAGAAGCAGAAAGCAAAATTTTGTGTGGAGTAATGAAGATATGCCTGGGATAGACCCAAATTTCTTATGTCACGAACTCAATGTGAATAAGGAGATCAAGCCTGTGAAGTAGAGAAGAAGAGTATTCAGTCCTGAGAAGAATCAAGCTATACAGGAGGAAGTCGAGAAGCTCCAGAAAGCTTGCTTCATTGAAGATGTTAAATATCCAGACAGGTTAGCAAATGTGGTGATGGTGAAAAAGAAGAACAGCAAATGGAGGATGTGTGTAGACTTCACCGGCCTCAATAAATCATGTCCAAAGGATCATTTTCCGTTGCCCCGAATTGATCAACTAGTGGATGCTACCTCGGGACACGAGCTGTGAGCTTCATAGATGCTTATTCTGGTTACAATCAGATTAAAATGAAACCTGAAGACAGGGAGAGTACTTCTTTCATTACCCCTAGGGGAACTTATTGTTATAATGTTATGCCTTTTGGTTTGAAAAATGCAGGTGCGACATATCAGCGGCTGAAGAACAAGGTATTTGCTGAACAAATCAGTTGCAATATGGAAGTCTATGTTGACGATATGCTGACAAAGAGCAAGAAAGTTGTCGATCATCTAGTTGACTTAAGTCAGACTTTGGATCAACTGGATAAATATCAAATGAAGCTGAACCCGACGAAGTGCATATTTAGAGTACGAGAAGGCATGTTTCTCGGGTACATTGTCAATCAATGAGGCATCGAGGCAAATCCTGAAAAGATCAAAGCTCTATTAGGGCTGCGATCTCCAACGACGAAGAAAGAGGTGCAAAGACTTACAGGATGAGTAGCAGCACTCAACAAATTTGTATCGCGAGCAACTGATCGATGTCTACCATTCTTCAAGACACTCTGAAAGACTTTTGAGTGGAATGATGAATGTGAGAAGGCTTTTCAAGACTTGAAGAAATACTTGGGAGCACCTCCACTGTTATCCAGGACAGTGATGGGAGAAAAATTATATTTCTATCTGGCAGTGTCCGAGAATACAGTCAGTTCGGCATTGATAAGAGTGGAGAATGGAGTACAAAAACCAATCTACTATACAAGTAAGGCCTTCCGAGGAGCATAGATCAGATATCCAAGGCTGGAAAAATTGGCACTAGCATTGATCGAGGCAAGTAGAAGAATGAAGCCATAATTTCAAGCTCATACCATAATAGTATATACTGATATGCCGTTGAGGCAAGCCCTTCATAAAACAGAAAATTCAGGAAGATTGATGTGCTGGGCAATAGAACTCAGTGAATGCGATATAGTCTATGAACCCAGATCATCGCTAAAAGGGCAAGCTGTAACAGATTTTATAGCAGAGTTCACATATCCTGATACCCCGAGGAGCAAAATTTGCTCGCTGATCAACCTGTGGATGTTACAGGATCATCAAACACAAGCTCAGGCAAACTTAGGTTGGTAAAATGGCAAATGGATGTTGCAGGATCATCAAATTCAAGCCCACACCAACTCAGGTTGGTAAAAGGGAGAGAAAAGATGATCGACGAAGAGCAAGAAATATCAGGTGAGGATGAAAGGAAGCAACAAATATTTCACCGAGGAACTCTGTCAGATCGGAAATTTGAAGACGAGTCACCTATATGGAGTCTGTATGTGGATGGTTCATCTTGCACTACAGTATGTGGCACAGGGATAGTTTTGAGCAGTCCGGACGAGGTCGACATGGAATACGCCTTACGTTTCCAATTCAAAGCTTCGAATAATGAGGCTGAGTATGAGGCCATGACTGCAGGTCTTAATTTGGGAAAAATTATGGAGGCGCAGCAGGTTATTGTCTTCAGTGATTCTCAATTGATCGTAAATCAAATGTTGGGGATATATGCAGCCAAAGGAGAATTAATGATCAAGTACCATGCAAAGGTGATGGAGTTGGTATCAGAATTTGCTGCTACTCAGCTGGTCTGAATACCAAGAATGGAGAATGCAAGAGCAGATGCCCTAGCTCGATTAGCATCAGCTACTCGTACCGAGCTACGAAGAACGATCCCAATTAAGGTTTTAGCTGGTCGGAGTATAGATGAAGATCTGATGACGAACTTTATTACCCTCGATTTAGGATCATCATGGATGGATCCCATCAGGGCATATATTGAGAAGGGAGAATTACCAATTGACAAGCTCGAAGCCAAGAAAGTGAAGTTTAAAGCTGCTCGGTATGTATTAACTAACGGTATTCTATACAGACGAGGAATTATAGCAGGTTTGCAAAGATGTGTGCATCCCACCGAGGTGAAAGATTTGCTTAAAGAGATCCATGAAGGGTCCTGTGGAGCCCATGTAGCAGGTCAGACGCTTTTGCAAAGGGTAATGACGCAAGGATACTACTGGCCGACGATGAGGGCTGATTGCATAGCCTATGCCAAGAAAAGTGACAAGTGCCAGCGCTTTTCCTCCATCCGAAGAACTCCACAAGCATTGTTGACACCCATCACTTCCCCTTGGCCATTTCCCATGTGGGGAATAGATTTGGTCGGGCCACTGCCGACGACCAGGGGAAGGTTTAAGTATCTCGTGGTCATTGTGGATTATTTTACTAAATGGGTTAAAGTTGAGCCTCTCATTGATATGACATACGACAAGGTGTACCAATTTATTTAGAAGAACATCATTTGTCGATATGGTCTTCCTCATGCCTTCATCACAGGCCATGGAACACAATTTGATAACGAGGAGTTCGCTGCCTATTGTCATCAATCAAATGTTTTGAAGATCCACTCAGCACCAGGCCATCCTCAAAGCAATGGACAAACTGAAGTGACAAACAGAACACTGCTGAATGGCTTGAAGAAAAGACTAAGTGACGCAAAAGCAAATTGGATCAACGAGTTACAGTCAGTACTATGGGCTTACCGAACTACTCCCCGAGTAGAAACTGGAGAATCACCATATATGCTGGCGTTTAGAAGTGAAGCTGTTATACCTGCCGAGTTGGGCCTCCCAACACACAGAGTACTGAATTTCAATTCCCCTGTCAGTGACTTAATGAGAAGATTGGATTTAGACATGCTCGAGAAAGTTAGAGAAGAAGAAGCCATCAAGAATGCTGCATACCAACAACGAACAGCTTTGTTTTATAATAAGAGGGTGAAGAAGTGCGACCTGAAAGAAGGAGACTATGTGCTAAAGAAAGTGATTCAAAAGCACAACAAACTAGAGGCAAACTGGCATGGACCATACCGAGTTACAGAAGTTGTTCGACCAGGAACTTACCGAATAACAACTTTAGAGGGGGAGGAGTTTAAGAATGCATGGAACGCAGAGCACCTGCGCAAGTATTATCAGTGATGTATATTCTCTCCTTTTATTGAAAGTTTTTCGGGAAATATTAGTGCTACACACTACTCGGCGAAACTCGACACTCAAAATTTTTCTCGAAAATGCCAACTAAGGTTGGTCGAGAAACAAATGTATTCCTCCGGGAAGTAAAACTATGTATTCCTCCGGGAAGTAAAAATGTATTCCTCCGGGAAGTAAAACTGTATTCCTCCGGGAAGTAAAACTTGTATTCCTCCGGGAAGTAAAACTTGTATTTCTCCGGGAAGTAAAACTTATATTCCTTCGAGAAGTAAAACTTCTATTCCTCCTGGAAGTAAAACTTGTATTCCTTCGGGAAGTAAAACTTATATTCCTCCGGGAAGTAAAACTTGTATTCCTCCGGGAAGTAAAGCTTGTATTCCTCCGGGTCTCCGGGAAGTAAAACTTGTATTCCTCCGGGAAGTAAAACTTCTATTCCTTCGGGAAGTAAAACTTATATTCCTCCGGGAAGTAAAGCTTGTATTCCTCCGGGAAGTAAAACTTGTATTCCTACGGGAAGTAAGACTTGTATTCCTCCGGGAAGTAAAACTTTTATTCCTACGGGAAGTAAAACTATGTGTTCCTCGGGAAGTAAAAATATTCCTAAAAATGCCAACTTATGTTGGTTAGGAAGTAAATATATTCTTGAAAACGCCAACTAAAGTTGGTCGGGAGGTAAAATTATTCCAAAAAGTGCCAAAGCTCCTCGTAGAGGAAAAATCCACTAACTATGACTGGTCGGGGATAAAAACTCACTAACTGTAGTTGGCCGAGAAGGAAATTTACCGACCTTGGTTGGTCAGAAACATTTTATGAATACAAGAAAGTGATCGAGCAAAATTTTTGATACTCGTAACTTTTTACTAAGTTGGTCGAGAAATAAAACATCATTTTTGCCAAATGATTACCACAAATTCAAACTATTCGACAATAAGTTGATCGACAAATAATACAATATTGTTATCTTTTTAACAGATACACATGCAAAGATGTAAAGTGTTACAAAACAATGGAAATTAAGATTGCGAACAAAAATGAAAGTCTTTCATTAAATCCAAAAATAAATTACATTGAGATTGAAATGTATACAAATTTATTACATCAATATTCCTATTCTATTGGTTTCTTTCCCTCTGCTTTTGAAACAGGCTCCTCGCCAGCAGGCGGATCATTTAAAGCAAGAGGAGAATTTATGAAGTTAATATCTTTTAACATCCTGATATTCATCACGGATGGTCGATTTAGGAGGTTCTCAGGAGGAGATATCTCGACATTAGAATGGAGATTGTAGTCGCCGAGATACTTGGAAATTAAGCACTGAGGGATGGCCCGAGCAGGGATCCAACTCATGTAGAGCTTGAATGGTGGCATTAGAAGGTCGAGCAGCGCAGGATTATGGTAATCCCATAAGTAATGAACCTGTTCCAGTTGAAGCACACCTAAGGAATTCAACCAGCGTTGTTTGTAGCCCTCATTATTGGCATTCTGGATACGATCGTCCAAGTGGTAGAGAGCCTCGTTGTACCCAGCCATCCATAAATCCCTGGACTGTTTGTGGAATTGATATGTCAATCTTTCTAGCTGTTCGTGGAAATTTTTTATGAAGAGTTCTTTATTCTCCAAGACAGACTTTTGCGTAGGATGCTGCTCTTGCAGGTCCCTGATCTTCTTTGACATTTCAGCCAACGCCTGGTTCTCTAAGGCAGATTGAGTCCTCTGTTCCTCGATAGGAATCCGAGCAGCTCTTGCTCATCCCCAAGGAGCTCTTGCTCATCCATGAGAAGATGTAGAAGGGACATATTTTTTCAAGGTTTCCAACTCATCCCTCAAGTTGGCGTTCTCGACCTCCAAGAACGAGAATCCCTCATCAGTCACTGGAATCAAGGCTTTTGAAGTGGAAGCTGCAGACTTCAACTGCGACAACTCTCTTTGCAGGTTGTTATTCTCTTACTCTAATAATTCAGCTATTTGTCTACACTCTTCGACCTCAGCCCTCAGAGTTCTCTCCCGCACGTCGTAAGTAGCAAAACGCTTCTCGTATCCCTTTTCGGTAACGATTTGCTGGTACTTCTTCTCGTACCCCTCGTGTAAGAGGGCAGTGGATTCCTTATATTGTTATTGAAGGTCTTCAAGAGTGCCTTAGAGATCCTCAATCATGGCATAGTAAGCTACATTATTGGCCACCGCACGATCAAGCAGACACTTCAAATATTGGTAGGCCTCAATTGCCTGTTCCGAAGCATCTTGGCCGAGGATGTCGACGATTTGTGCTGCACTCAGATTTGTGTGACCAGCCTTAAAATACTCATTACATTCTCGTAACAGCTTGGTACCATGAGCAGATAGTAATTCCATCCTGGCCAGAAACTAGTAGAGGAAGAAAAAGCAATAATCAATAAGAATCCCAACAGAGCATGAAGAGGAGACAATAGTATGCAAAAACAAAAGTTCAAGTTTTATTATATCACAAGGTTCAGAGTTACATGGTTCAGGATTGCATTTATCAAAGAAAAATAAAATAGATAGAAGTCCGAACAACTCTACACCTTTTCCTTGTCTCCCAAAACTTTCTCGGGAGGCTGGGACGAGGAGGTATGTTGTTCGGATGGAGCAGATAGTAGCTGGGGAAGTGCTGGAGGTTGCTCGGAGGAAGTAGCGAGTTGCTGAAGTTCTTCGTTAGCAGGCTGGATGGCTAGGGGATGATCTCCCAACACCATGGAAGACTCTTTGGAGGTAGCTTCGTCCTCTTCTTTGTCTTCAAGAGTTGGAGGGGGACCAGGGATGTGTCGCTGAAAGAGTTCGGAGTTTTCATCAACCTTCATCTCCTGTAGAAAAGCAACCCACCCATCTCTAAAGTATTTAATGCTGCCATATTCTACTTGAGACATCAAGGCAGCCAAACCTTTGTTCCACCCCTTGTCCCAGCCGTCGCTGAAAGACTTCTTCACAACCATTTTCCTCTTTGACTTCTCTGAGGAAAGCTTCTCTAACATAAGACTTTCCGAAGTCCTCAGTTTATTCTCAACTTTTTCCTTATGGCGACTTACTTCGCGAAGTTGGATTAGTTCTTCCTCCACACCAGATGAGGAGCTTGAAGCTTTAATAGCTTCATCTTTCTTCAAAATTGTGTTAAAGCAACTCACCAACTGTGAAAAGAAAATGAAAGCAAGTCAGAGACATATATAACAAGGGAAAGATGAAACGTTCAAAACAATAAGACTTACAGAAGAAATGTGACGAGCTGCTAGTGTAGTAACAGTGTCCCGAGGAAGGTTATCTTAAATACCTTGGATCTCGGGAATGATCCAAGTCTTCACCGAGCTCATGGCAGAGCTCGGGGGAACGAAAGTGGGAACTCCACTAGTCGGGGGCTGAGAGACGGTGTCATCCAAATTGATCGAGGAGCTCTTCTTCAGCTTCCTCGGGGGAACAAGAATAGTTTCGACCAAGGAAGAACTCTTGGTCGGTGATATTACAATCACTTCTCCTGGAGCAGCAGACTTGCTCGGGACCACTGGGAGCTTCTCGGCAACCTTCACAGGAGCAGCCGAGGAAGGTGCATCAATTTTCTTCGTCCCCTCTCCTGGGACGTCAATCTTACTTCTTTTTGCCTCTCCAGCACCAGAGGCAGGTTTCTCAAAAAGGGTGGGAGTTCTTCTTTTCTTCATCCTTTCACTTAAAGGAACGTGTGACTCAAGTGAAGAAGTGGTAGAAATTGGTACTGGTTCTACTTCACTTATTACTGGACGAGCAGCAAAAGAAGTGGTGTAGCTCTTGTACTGCAGCAAATGTGAAGCTGATCTAATGTGCTCGTCGGCAACAGTCTGATGCAGACTCCAGATAAGTTTTAAGTGCCTTATATTAACGTCTTCCTCCTTTGGACACTTTCTTTTGCTGTCAACGGCAAATAAATCAAAATTGCAATATCAGTGGCACATTTTGTTAAACACAGAAGAAGCATGATTTCAAAATAAGTAAAATTAAATAAAAATAACCTATCCCATTTCCATAGGGAGGGCATCTGGGACCCTGATAAACTTAGTCTCTAGATAAAGGAGCATGTTGCCAATTTTTTATAACAACCCCGTGCTCAAAATAGTCCCTATTGGCATCCGGGAGATTAACCACTAAATCCCTATTTAAAAATCTAGTTTTTAAATAAAAAGTGTTATCACCAACAGCCCATCTATAACAAAACATGATTTCTGGAAGTCCTATGCGAGTTCCATGAATTTGATTTAGTCTATGAACCCCATTAACTATCCTCCATGTATTGGGGGCTATTCTTGCGGGAACAACGTCAAAGTATTGACAGAATTTTAGACATAGAGGGTTGGGAGGAAAAGAAAATCCACACTCAGCAACAAAGAGACTGGGGAACCAATGTCCCTCAGCCAAATGGAAATAGTCTGAAGGCTCAGAAAGCTCTTCCAAAATAACCCAGGAGGGAATAGAGAAATCAGAGCGAAATTTATCAATCGATTCTACAGGATAAACCATGATGAAAGAAGGAAATGAAGAAGAAGGAAGAAAATCTTATAGAAAAAGAGTGGATATGTTGGCAACGAACGATGGAAAGGATAAACGCACAAGAGAGTAAGACAATGAAAAATTCGAAGATACAAATTTGAAAAAGTAGAAGACGATGGGATTCTCTGTGACACTTAAATACTCTTCCTTGGGAAACGGTAAAGTTAATGATTACAAAAAGAAACGATTACGCTACAGGTGGCTAAAAGGACAAAAATTACGCGGAGATCGAGGCGGTTATAAAAATTCAAAAAAGCCTGATTCTACGAATTTGGAAGGAAAAATAAATACAAAGGAAACACTCCTAAAAATCAGGAGGACCACTTAAAACTACCATATTCCTAGAAAGAATGTTCCACACTCCTCAAATTTTGAACTATGAAACATTGGGGGCTTCTGTTGATACCAAATTTAGTCTGCTGACATGGCTCAATCGAGTGAAGGCACGTGGCAATCTACGTGGCAACAACAAGCACTTCCGAGGAACTCAGACGCTCCGAGGAACTATACTACAACGAGGAACACTGCTTCCTCGAGGAACTTAGACGCTCCGACCTACAAGAACTCTCCGAGGTACTTTTGATTACCGAGGACTTTAGGCAGTTCGAGCAGCTTAGGCGGTCCGAGCTGCACCTCGAACAAAGCATTAATAGCAGGAAAATCAACAGTCTGACTGTTCATTAAATGTTTATCATTCAAATGTATACGCTTAAGGGGCATTTAATATATTACCCTTTCACATGTACATCATTGAATGTATTACCCTTTCACATTACAGCCTCAGGGCTATAAATACATTGTACAATCCTCATTGTAAGGGGACCATAATTTCTTGATAGAACTTATAATCGAGAATTCCCAAACAATCATCAATAACAGAAACAGTGGACGTAGGCCATTCTTATAAGGCTGAACCACTTTAAAACTTCTGTGTCTCATTCATTTTATCTGTGATTAAATAATTAGATATGATCTAATTTTTTACATCAACACTCGTCACCTCACATTCTCATCTACACAGCTTCACCATCCAATAAGCTCATACCATGGACCGCCACCTCTCTCCCTCCTTTGAAATACCTCCAGCTACCTTATCCGTCTTCAGTATCCTCATTATCCTCATTGGACTTGCTCTCTACGAGCACCTCTTTGTCCCATTTGCTCGTCGCTTCACAGGAAACCCTGCAGGCATTACATGCTTACAAAGAATGGTCATAGGCTTTATGTTTAACATCATTGCTACCATTGTTTCAGCATTAGTTGAGGTTAGACAAAAATCAGTGGCTACAGATTTTAATTTACTGAATAAACCCACTATATTTTTACCTATAAGTTTCTTTTGTTTGATTCCCCAGTATTGTCTACATGGGTTAGCTAAAGTTTTCATGTCAGTTGGGCACTTGGAGTTTCTTTACGATCAATCCCCGGAGAGCTTGAGAAGCACTACAGCGGCACTATATTCTTTAGAAGTATCAATAGGAAATTACATACGTACCATTGTGGTAACATTGGTTCACAAATATACTGGAAAGGAAATGAATTGCCTGCCTGATCGAAACCTGAATAGGGGGAGATTTGAGTATTGCTACTGGCATTTGACTAGAATAAAAGTGGTTAATCTCATATATTATGTTATATGTTCTTGGTTCTTGGTTTTATACTTATAAGACCTTAGAAGAGGTTGTGGAAAGTAGCAAGGAAGGAGATGTTGAGTTAGCTACTAATAAAATTCCATCAGAAAAGCCTTTAAACGATGCTAGTGGAAATAAAGAAATAGTATTAGCAAGAAATGGTACATCTTAGAATTGTTGTTGAGAGTTGTCATAAAGAAATAATAGAGGGCGCATATTTTTACTCCTTCACTTATATATTATAACATCCCTATCTTGCCTAAAAATAGTCCACCTGTTTTTTCTTGGTCCTCATTGATTTGTCTAGAAATAGGATTCATAATATCCTGAAGAAGGGATTGGTGGACCTAATCACATAACCACCTGGAAGTCCTCATATTTTCAAATTATCATTGTATTCTCAGATCGGGAGTCCAGTGATCGCGCGATCAGTTCCTACATGTTACATTGGTCCCGTGAGAGGTGTTGATGCTGCTCACGGAACCGAATGGGGGATGTTTTGAGTTTTCACCCTTTAACCCCTTGTTTTCAAGCTTAAGTCCTCATATTTTCAAATTATTATCCTATTCTCAAACCGGGAGTCCCGTTATCGTGCATTTAGTTCCTACGTGTTACATTGGTCCCGTGAGAGGTGTTGGTGCCTCTCACGGGACCGTACGGGGGCTGTTTTGAGTTTTTCCCCTCTAACGCCTTGTTTTCATCCTTAAGTACTCATATTTTCAAATTATTGTCGTATTCTCAAACTAGGAGTCCTGTTATCGCGCGATTAGTTCCTACATGATACATTGGTCTCGTGAGAGGTTTTGGTGCCTGTCACGGGACTCTACGGGGGCTATTTCATGTTTTCACCCTCAAACGCCTTATTTTTAAGCTTAAGTCCTCATATTTTCAAATTATCATCGTATTCTCAAACTGGTAGTCCCGTGATCGTGCGGTCAGTTCATACGTGTTACATTGGTCCCATGAGAGGTGTTGGTGCCTCTCACGGGACCGTACGGGGGTTGTTTCAAGTTTTCACCCTCTAACACCTTATTTTCAAGCTTATATCCTCATATTTTCAAATTATCATCGTATTCTAACACCGGGAGCCCCGCTATCGGGTGGTCAATTCCTACGTGTTACATTAGTCCTGTGAGAGGTGTTGGTGCCTCTTAAGGGACCGTACAGGGGTTGTTTCGTATTTTTTCCCTCTAACGCCTTGTTTTCAAGCTTAAATCCTCATATTTTCAAATTATCATCGTATTCTCAAACCGGTAATCCCGTGATCGCACGTTCAGTTCCTAAGAGTTACATTAGTCCCGTGAGAGGTGTTGGTGCCTCTCACAAGACCGTATCGGGGCTGTTTCGTGTTTTCATCCTCTCAATGGGCTGTTTGTGGGATGTTTCGTGTTTCTCCCCTCTAACGCCATGTTTTTAAGCTTATATCTAGACATTAGCAAGTTATCGTCGCATTCTAAAACCGGGAGTCTAAAATATTTTCAACATATTATCCAACAATCAAACTAATAATTATCCCGTACTCCTTCTAATAATCCCACATTCCTTCTAACATACTATCCAACAACAAGACAACAACCAATAATTATCCCGTACTCCTTTTATCATCTAAAAGATTTAATAGATAATGCATATCAATTATATAACAACTTTAGTTAAAGTAAAGAGTACCTAGTGTGTAATGAAGAACTAGTATGTAATGAAGAAGTGGTATCTAATTGGTTACATCTGCAATGCGTAAACAATGTGTTATGAATAACGGGAATGTAAAATTAAAGAAATTACCTCACAAAACCACTGAAGAATTAGATTGCTGCCTATAATATGTCGTAGATTTACATATGACGCAGATTTATTCCCCCATTTTAATACCGCAATTCGAATGAACGTGAGCAACCTACTGCCTATAATATGTAAAAATAAGTATACAAAGGCAAAGGAGAACAAAAATCAATAATATCAATGTAGTTATGATTTTTACGCTGCCATTTGAACGTTTTAAAATACATATTGAATCAAGTTGATCACAACAAATCTCAAACTAAAACAGAACTGTATAAAATCAACAGAACTATGGCATACATGTCAAGTTAAAATATGAATGAACGGAATTAAGTTGTATTTGTTCCATGTCAAGTTGTAGCCCCATACTATCTTGACGTAAACGTCAAAAAATGCATATTAATCGCAAGATATGTGATATACTTTTTCATAGGCAAATCAAGAACACACCCAACAAATTTAATAAAATGTACATTTATCGACACTAATATAAATTCAATAAATACAACATAGTATCCAACAACCAAGCCAACAATATCTCACTATAGTAATGTGCACACGTGTTTGCGACTCGTATCTCAAAAAAAATTCATTTAATTATATTTTGTCAAAAAAAAACAAGACAAGTATATTTTGTCAAAAAAATACACACATACAATCTAGGGTTTATTAACATAATCTATACATGCACACACATACAATTTAGGGTTTACTTAAACCCTCATATTTTTTTGACATAAATCAATGCATGCATATAACCAAAAACAAGGCGGTTGCAATTTCTTTACTTATTATAAATACATTTAATTATATTTTGTCAAAAAAATATAATGTCTATAGTTTTGAATAATATTTTGTCAAAAAAAATACACACACATACAGTCTAAGATTTATTGACATAATCTATACATACACACATACACACACATACATGCACACACATACACACATAATGTCTAGAGTTTTTAATACTATTTTTAAAAAAAAATACACACACATACAATCTAGGGTTTATTGTCGTAATCTATACACACACACACACACACACACACAAATATACACACGAATCAAAACAAATCGAAATGCACACACACACACACAATCACATACACACATAACTTCCACAAGTCAAAACAAATCGAAATGCGCACACATATACACACATAACTTTCACGAATCTTAGATGAAATAAATAAAAAACCCAAATAGTCGAAATCCCAAATCGCCCAAATAATCCAAAGCTAAATCGCGAATGGCAGAAATTTGAGTAGCGTTGTTAGCAAATCATTTTTTAATATGTTGACTTGGTCACGGCCTAGAGCCGTGACCCAACCTCTGCGACCAATTAGTTGTCCCCATGACCACTGGTCACGGATCTAGGTCATGACTCACCATGTGCAACCAACACCAGTCCCACCATACGCGACCAATAGTCCTTCGAATGAGGTATGGTCACGGTCCCAAGCCGTCACCCACTTTAAAATTTGGTTTTAGCTCCCAGCCGTGACCCCATTTGCGCGACCAATTTTTTTTTCCTCGAAGTGGTCATGGCTCTAGGCCGTGACCCACCATGCGTGACCAATAGCAGTCCCACAATGCGCGACCAGCATCCCTTCGAATGAGGTATGGTCACGGGCCCAAGCCGTGACCCACTTCAAAATTTGGTTTCGGCCCCCAGCCGTGACCCCATTTGCGCGACTAATTTTTTTCCAAGAAGTGGTCACTGTCCAAGTTCATGACCCATCCGCGACCAAGCTTGGAGGTAATTTTAGCACGAATTTGGGTCCAAGATGGTCATGCCCTGGTCACGAACTTCGACCGTGACCCAAAATGGTCAGGGTTTTGGGCCGTGACCACTTACAGAGCATCCATGACTCAGTGTGGAAATGAATATAGTCACGCCAAAAAAATAATATGGTCACGACACAAGTCCGCGACCAGCTGGTCGTGCATTTGGGCCTTATCCCACTTGGCATGACCATTCATAGGATTTGGTGTAGTGGTTGTGCTTTATCTCCTTCAAAACATGGTGAATGCCCATTGTTAAGGGAATGTAATTATTATACCTTTTGATCTGGTCCATATTCACTTTTTTCTTTAATTCCCTGTGCTCCTTAGGATCTTTGTTTTCCTTTTTATAGGCTTTACCTTAGCCCTTACTTTTGAGTTTTTCTTGGCTGCCATGGCTTCCTCGTATTCATGATTTTGGCTGCCTTTGCCATTAACTCTGTCACCGTCTTTGGAGGATCTTTAGCAAGTGTGCAATAGATCTTCTCGGGGAGTAACCCACTCATAAGGGTTGTAATAGATGTTTTTTTCCTCATAATCAATGACTTTTAACTTTTCATTATTGAAACGAGTGATGTAATCTCGGGTACTCTCTCCCACTTTTTCCTTACACTAAGAAAATGAGCTACTCATTTCACTAGTTTATCTCTAAAGTAGATGTTACCAATGAATAACTCGGTAAGATGATTGAAACTAGAAATTTTCCCTCGAGGAAGACCGTTATACCAGATCTGAGCAGGTCCTTTAATTGTCCCTGAGAATGACCTGCATCTCATTTCGTCAGGGACGTCATAAATGTTAGCTGCTGCCTGATACTGATCTATATGAAGGATGGGATAAGTTTTCCTATCAAATTTGGGTGTAACTACAAGAGCTTTAAACTTTGAAGATGTGGAAAAATCCATAATAGTTTGTACGAAAAGAGATCCCTTCACAAAGATTATCTGCAAAGGGTTCTTGGCCTTATCCATTTCTCCCAATCTATCTTCCAATCGCTAGATGGAACCCTTCCATACATTATTACTAGCATCAAATCTGTGTGTTGCAGGTTTTTCATTCTAACTAGATGTTTGTGCTGAACTCTCCTCCTGTGAATGTTGCTCGGCACGAGAAGTTCGTCAATCATCTGATCTAAATTGGGCTGAGCCCCCACATTGATTAGTTGGCCGTCAAGTATTTCTCGACAATTCCCTGGGAACATTTCTATCCCACTGGGTGCCAAAGGATCAAAGGGATATGATCAACTTAGCCTTTCTAAGGCACTCGATCTTTCAGGAGTTAAAAACTGATTGTTATAGGATTCCATATGTTCAGAGCGAAGAACTTACTCCTGGGTGATAAGAAGTATCTCTAGTAGTCCAGTATTGGCTATGTCTATTTCTTCTTGGAAATAGTGGTGGAATATTTCCACGAGAAGATAAGAAAGGTGACCTGGCTTGCAGGGTTTATGCTAACCGCCTCAAGGTATCTTGCATAGCCTCTTATCCTCAAGCGAGACAAGCCAATATTCCAGTCAAATCATTATTAGTTGGTTTAGCAGAAGGAACACGCGGGATGCCACCATTCCTGGTACTTGACTCAGGAATAACAGTCATGCTTGATAAAGGAATAATTCCGACAGACGACGCCAATATGTTGATGCAAAAAACTAGAATAGATCTAATTATTTGATCGCAGATAAATAAGTAAATAAAAGAGACAAATAATATTTTAAAAATGGTTTGGATGAAAGGAAAAGCCTACGTCCACTATCTTGTATTGCCTATTGGATTGTATTTCGGTCCCCTTTGCTGTAGGGATTACAATGTATTTATAGCCCTCTAGGGGGATCAAGAGTTGAAATGTTAAAAGTATGGAATGCATTTATAAATTAGGCATTTACATTAGTACATATTGTTAGTAATACATCTGACTGTTGGCACTTTACTAATCATGTTAGTCTGTCTTCTTGCTGATGATCGGGCTTCTTAAATGACTGGTTGACATTTAGATTGTTGGTCGGCATTCTTGGACTTGATCGGAGATTTATGCCTTTCTGACTAGGACTATGCCATATTGGATGACACATTCTTATGTATGATTGGTCCACATAATAGTGTGATTTTTTGTATCAACAATATGGTTTAATCATATATCTCCCAAATTCATAATAATAATTAATGGTTTAGGTATAATTTTTAGTTCTTATGTGTACTTTAAATTAAATGTAACATACCTTAAATTACATAATCAAATGAAATCTGTCCAATTGTGATAAGACATAATTAAATGAAACATACTTTAAATTACTTATAGTGCGCATATATATTAGCCTTCTAGTTCGTAGTATGCATTCAATAGCCCTTAGACCAGTTCGAGAGTCATTACCCCTATAATGAGATCTCTCGAATTGTCCCGTTTGGACAGTTTGGGACTACATAGTTTCTATATAATAATATTCCTCGTGGATTAAACTTGTTAGTTTTGGAGGAACTTATGCAGTCACATCTTAATGTTCTTTGGGTATATACTAGATGATGCGATGTTAAATGTTATTTCAATTGATAAATTGAAATAACACTCCCACTTGCGAATCTATGCCGTGTACTTGGAGAACTATGGGGATATGCTTCCAAATTTTCATCAAAAATGTGCATGAGCTGAGTGTATTATAGAAATATGTGGTCTTGAATGGGATAGGACCACTCACCCTTTATAGGAGATAGAGGAAATAGGAATTAGTATTATAAATTGAATTTTATTTTCAATTTCAATTTAAAATTAAAATTGAATTTGAATGCACGAATAAATTTACCCATCCAACCTATCCTTCTAGTTATTATGCCTACACATTTAATAGGTGATTGTTTATACTAATGGGAACTAAATATTCACACTTTTGTTTATGCTATTTTACCAATAACAGGTGATTATTTGTAGTAGATGTGATAGGATATCCGAAATACAAAGAGTGGATGGGTGAGACAAATAGATTTGGGGATGTGTTTCGCAAAGGTGCTAATGAATTTGTCAAATACGTAAAGAGATGACATGATAATGAAAACTTTCCGTGTCCGTGTGCTAGGTGTAATAATGGCAAGGTCTTTGAGTGGAAAAAAGTTGAACTAAATTTGTTAAGATTGGGTATGCAAGATACCTATCGAAGTTGGGTTTTTTACGGGAAACCGAAAGTTCCTTTTATCCCCGAGCAACCATTAAAACAACCTTTAACAAGTAGGATAGATGTTAAAGGGGAGGATGATAATGTATATCATAATATTCTAGAGGATTTAGTTGATGACGCGTATAGATTTCATGAAGTGTAAGAGAATGAGGTCACTGACGATGTACAAGGTGCAGGCGCTCGTGAAGATATTAGGATAAACCTTCACGATGACTACCAAAGTTTAAAATTTATGGCGATCCCGCCGCTATACTCTAGGTGTGATAAATATCAAACAACTTTACATGCCATTGTTGATTTGCATAATTTGAAGACTCAATATGGTTTGTCTTTCACTTGCGTGACAGGAATTTTGAATTGGGTGAAGGGCTTGCTACCCAAGCAGAATACGCTTCCAAACAACTATCCTACTATGAAAAATAGTTTGAAAGGTTTGGGAATGAAGTATAAATCAATTCATGCTTGTGTGTATGACTGCATACTATACTGAAAGGAGTATGAAAATCTTGATCGGTGTCCGGTATGTGATGAACCTAGATATGTCCAATCTAGTGGCAAAGAAGGCGCAAACTCAAAAGTGCCTCAAAAAGTGTTAAAATATTTTCCCGTTGGGCCCAGATTAAAGCGTTTTTTCATAGTACCATGGATAATGGAGGCAATGCCTTGGCATTCTAGGGAAGAAGTAGGAGAAAATCTCACACGCCACCCTATTGATTCTACAGTTTGGAAGATGATGAATTTTGAGTATCCCGATTTTGCTCTAGAACAGCGTAACATTCGTTTTGCAATATCAACAACTAGTTTCAATCCATTTGGAAATCTAAACGCCAATCAGAGTGTATGGCCAGTGATCTTAGCCCCATAAAAATGCTTGTAAAATTAATCCTGGCACCAATTTGATCATGGTTAACCTTTCCAAGTTGAAGAGCAACGAACACGTTGGCGATGAGTAGTTTGTTTGTTCTTTTTAAAAGGTCAAGCAAGTGTTTTACTCGGAGTATACCAACAATGAGCCGTGGTTAATCGTCCCACATGAGCCAAAGCGTCTAAACAGTAGTGTGGATGACTTGGCTGCACCTACCGAATATCAATACATTTTTTATGATAACCCGAATTTAAAATAATTTTTTATTTGTAGTAAGTATTCAAATTATTTGTATTGACCAGTGGCTGTATTATTATCCGACGACAATTCAATTTTTTTTATTAATTTGTACGTTATTATTTTAATGCTTGTAATAACCAGGTGAATATGTTAATTAGAATTTTCATCAATTTAAGTATCAATTCAAAGTCCATGACCCGAGAGTGTGTGTAAATTGAAGTTGGTATAAATTGGTATTGCTACAATTTAAAATTGGTATAAATTGGTATTGGTATAAATTGATATTAGTATTGGTATGTATTGGTATTATCATATTTGAGCATTAATTCAAATTTCATTTACATCTTTGCACTAATAATAACAATTTTTGGAGAAAATGACTTCATCATGACGCAATAGCGGAGGCAATCAGGGCTCCTCGGACAGTAGGCCCCCCAAATGGGGAAAATTAGGGGCTGCCATTGAACTACAGTTGTTGAAGGCATTATTATCTAGAGAACTACAGTTGTTGAAGGTAATTGTCGTCCCGGGGTACATTGATTAGAGGGTCGTGCCTATTGATCTCAAGTTGAACATCTAGGGGCCTCTACAAGTTGTGTATTTAATATTTATATTTATATTTATAACTATAATAATTACTTACATGATGGTTTGTATTTGTTTAACAAGAAAAATTTGGCCTGCCCTCATATCTCTGCGACCCCACGTTGGAGCAATTCAAGGATCAGTATAAAACATGGAAGAAGAATTTACGGGCACGGTACTTTGGGAAGACCCGGGAGTCCATTTTGATATTTCGTGAAACTGTCCCCCCCCCCCCCCCAAAGGAGCCAATCTCATCGGCACAGTGACAGAAATTTATCGACAATTAGACCAATGAGTGTAAATTGGCATCTCGCTAATCAGGGAGGAACAACCGGGCAAAAAAGTTGGATGTGCACTACTCCGGGAAAACGTCTTACACCGAAGTGGAGCATAGGATGGTAAATTTTTAATTTTCTTTAATTTTACTTAGTATAATTTAGCATTAATTTGCGTTACTTACTAATTCTATATTATTTTATTTCAGGAGAGGGGGAGTGGCCTTAGGGGTAGGCCACACAGTCTCGATGCCTATGTGGCAATTTGGAAGAAAAAGGGGAAGGACAAGGAGGTGGCCCCGAGCATCGCAGCCACCATTGTAAGTTATAAATGTTTAATTTTTTCAATTATGTTATAATATTTTTATTTACTTAATTGACTAATTGTAACACCCCATATTTTCGGTACAGTTAATATTTAAAGAATTTGGATAATTTTAAATTACATGTGCACTGTAATTTAATTGAATTAATTGTGTTAATATTTATTTAAATATTAATCAAAGAGAAAATGGGTAATATTTATGGAAACTAGATTACTAAGTGAATAGTAATAATAAATTTATGTCGTAACGTGTATTAGTGATGTGGCATGTATTGTCTCAACCGGGAGTCAGGTATAGATTATATTGGGTGTGAGATAACAAATTTTAGTAAATTAATTTGGATGACAATTTTGAGTATATAGTTGAGTCCCGACAGGCCGAGATAGTCAGAAAAGAGTACTCGGGGGTGGTAAATGGGTTTCGGGGCATTTTTACGCATAATTGGGCCCACACAGGGGTGATCGGGTCATTTGGGCTCGGCCCATTAGACAAAAAAGGGTATTTGTGTATTAAACCTAAATCTAAGAGTGTTGAATGGTCAAAAAACATAAATCATTAACCCTAGTCTTTGAGGGAAGGAAAGAGGAGCAATTGGGGATCTTTTGGAGATAAATCAAGAGAGATATTTGGGTGTTCTTCAGCAAACCATCCTCTGACTCAAAGGATCGGACTCTACGATCAATTAGAGGCAAGTGGTTAACTTTCTGTGATTTTATATTGTGATAATCAATTCATATCATAGTGGGTGTATCAAAAATCCATTTTTGGGTGTGTGTTGACAATTAAAATGGATTTTCTGAACTTGGGTAATATGTGTAGATTTATTACTCAATTGATGATAGATTATGATAAGGGAATGTTGGAATCGGATTCTAGGGTGAAATCCAGTATGGTTTGATGATTAATTTCGACTAAGAATTGAAGCACCCTATATTTTTGACTCACTTTAGTCTATATTATATAGGTGCTCATCTAGTTTGGAAATAGTGACCAAATTGAGTCATACCCCTTTCAAACCAACAAGCCTTGAGACTCTTCATTTTGATTTCCTCTAATAGTCCAAAGGTATAAACACCAACACCACACCTAGGATCATTTATGCGTTTCATATGAGATTTCATTATTCATAATATGAGGGTGTATCAGTTAATTCCCTTTAAAATAATTTTTCCATAATTTTTGGGATATTTTAAATAATTTCTAAGATTTTTTTAAAAATTAAAATTGGATTTTACAAATTTTATGGGCTATTTTGTAATTTCATTAAGCTGTTAAAAACCTTCTTGGGTAGAAACCAATAGTGCTTGCTAATTGTGTGGGTAAATTCATATTTTTGAAAGATTAAAAACACACCTTTAACAATCCATCACACCCTTACACATGTTAATCTCACAACCGTTGGATGTGTGTTTCCTTGCCCTCATATTCCCGTGATTGATTGTGAACCGTTGGATTGTTTTAATCTATGGCCTGCATGCATTTTTACCTGATCCCTGTGTTTTCGTTTGAACCAATCAGAGGCGTTATAATTACGGTGCATTGTTAGCCATCAGATTTACCTTGATCAGTTCAGACTTAATCATGACCTTTTATTTAGTTCGAATTTCTAGAGGCTTCCATGGCTTAGTATAAATACATGTCTTATGTGTTGTGATTACAATCTTTGTCTTGCCTGACTTTTGAGAGAAAATAAATAGAGTATAGAGAAAAGAGAGAGAGAGAGAGAGAGAGAGAGAGAGAGAATAGAGAAATAGGAAACCATAAACTAAACTCCGACCAAATCTCACCAGAAAAACATTTCTGAGAGTGTGTTAGTTCGAGAGTTGTGAAGATCATTACTCTTTTATCCTTTATCTATTTTCCAACTTAATCACAACAGTTTGATCTCATTTTCTCTCATAGAAAACTGAGATTGACGTTAGGTGATACATTCCAAATTTATATCTTTTTTCGTTTTGATTTCTTATTTTGAGAAATCCTAGTTTTGTTGTCTATTTTCAACTGTTATGTTTTCAAACCCTAAAACCAGCAAAGTTGTTTCTGATTTCAGTTTCTTTTTACATTCAGACTTAGATCTAGTTTAAGATCTTGATTGTGGATTTACACTTTCACATATTTCACATTTTGTGAAATAATTTGTACATTTTCAAAATAAGAAAGTGTTTAGGATCTTGGCTCATGTTTATAGCAAGATTCCCTCTTGATCTGTGTATATATTGAAAGATCCAAAGTCTGATAGTTTTGATTAAACAGATTTTGGAAATATTTACATTTTTGTAATTTGATTAGCATCCCGTCTGTAATTAAGTGTGTGTGAGTTGCATGCATGTGATTTAGATCACATCACCACTTACACCTTCATACTACTACACTAAAAAGTGTTGGTATTGAGATCTTAGACTTTTGAGTCGGCGTAAAGCTAAAAGGAGTAGAGTTACAAAGCTGAGAGAACATCAACAACATCAGAGCCTTGGGAGAAGTCAAAAAATCCAGAGGAGTTGGTACATTTCTAAACTTAGAATTAGTTCTGATTGTGTGTCTTGATTGTTATATAGTTTGTAAATCGTTACTCTATTTTAGTGGTTTTTTAATTTTAAGGTGTAGAGACTTCCGTGGATGTTTTCCCAATTGGGTGGGGTTTCACCACATCAAAATTCTACTTGTATACTTCCTCTTCCTCTCATCCCTTTCTTGAGGCTGTGTTGATTTAAGTTTCTAAAGTTTTGGTTTTCAAAACTTGTAATATATACCCTAAATAACTCATTCATAATGTTTTACACATCTTGTGTTAAGAATTTATTTTAAGAAAAGAGTTTCTTCAACAAAGTCTTCGGAGCCATTTAGATAGTTTAACATCACTATCAGCACAATGCCATTTAGATAGAGCCATTTAGAAGATAACATCACTATCAGCACAGTCACAACTCAGGAAGAAAGTTATGAAGTTGTAAAAGAAATGAACAGTGATGGGTCGGCTGGACCGGACGATTTTAATGGTATGTTTTTCCAATCTTGCTGGGATATTATTAAAGAAGATATTCATAAAGCCATATCATCTTTTTTCCTTAGAGAAGAACTTCCAATTAGTTGGACATCTACAAATGTGGTTTTGATCCCAAAAATTGAAAATCCTAAAGATTGTGGGGACTTGCGCCCGATAAGCCTCTGCAATTTTTCATCCAAAATTATTTCTAAAATTTTGGCGAAAAGATTGGGTCATATTCTTCCAAAAACTATTTCTCCCTCACAATCAGGATTTATCAATGGGCGCTCTATTCTGGAAAATGTTATTTTAGCACAAGAAATGATGACGACTTTTAATAAGAAAGTTAGGGGTTCAAATCTCATTGTGAAGCTCGACATGTCAAAGGTGTATGATAGGATGTCATGGAAATACTTGTAGATGTTTTGGTTTTTCGGAGACGGTGATTGATATAATTTGGCGTCTGATTTCGAATTACTGGTATTCTATAATGATTAATGGGAAAAGTTTTGGCTTCTTTAAATCTAAAAGGGGTGTGGGACAAGGTGAACCTCTTTCTCTGGCATTATTTGTAATAGCATCGGAAGTTCTTAATCGGGGGATTCAAAACATGATGGAAGAGGGGCATATAAAAAAAATTCTCTAACAAGGGGTTGTCCCATTATTTCTTCTCTCTCTTTTGTAGATGACAATCTAATTTTTTCTAATGGAGAAAGACAATCCCTTAAAAATTTATTGGGATTTCTTAAAGCCTATGAGGTGGAATCGGGCCAATTGATCAATTGGGACAAAACTACCTTTTATCTCCCGGATAAGGCATCTCATGCCCTGAAAAGTAGTGTTGAAACTGTTACAGGTTTCAAGTTTAGGAAACTTCCAATCATATACTTGGGCATTCCTCTAATTTTTGGGAGAAAGAAGAAATCTTACTTCGGCCTCTACATAGACAAGCTGGTTGGAAAACTCAACTTTTGGAATCACCAAACTATATCTCAAGCAGGAAGAATCACTCTCATCAAATCAGTCGTAGAATCAATGTTTCTTCATCTCATTGCAGCAACGAATCCTCCATGGTCAGTCAATAACCATATAAACAAACTTCTTGCTCGATTTTTATGGGGTTCCAAAGAAGAGAAGCTGAAACATCAATGGGTGAAATGGGAAGATATTTACAAATCTAGGGAAGAAGGGGGGCTAAATTTAAGATCGATGCATGATTTGTCCCTTGCTCATACTTATAGCTTGTGGTGGAAGTTCTTTAATTCAAATTCTTTATGGTCTCGGTTTATGCATAGTAAATATAAAAAATTGGAGGCACATAACTTTAGAGGATCAATATCAGCTTCATCTTAAGTTTGGAAGAGAATGAAAAGATGGTATTTTCATTGATTATCATTCTGGGAAATTGTCTTTGACAAAAGATGGTATTTTCACAATTAAATCCGCTTGGCATTTGGTAAGGGAAAATGGTTGCATTCAACGATCCTTCTCTCTAATCTGGGATAAGAGGATCCCCAAAAAAATCTCCATTTTCATGTGGCGATTACTTCTTAAAGGAATCCCAATTGATGAGTACATCAAACGTCTCAAAATTCCAATGGTGTCAAAGTGTAGATGTTGTTTGGTGGCTTGTGAGGAGGAGAGAGATCATATTTTTTGGAATAGTTCCATTGCTCAAAATATTTGGGGACGATTTTACAACCTCATCGAATTGAAGATATATTCTTCAAATTTTAATGGTAATATGATGACTTGGTGGATTAACTCTAAGAGCAATAAAATTAGAGGGATTCTCTGCCGTATCATTCCTGCCTACATCTGTTGGTACTTATGGTGTGGGAGGAACAAAAGCATGTATGAAGGATTGCCAATAACAGAATCCTCTATTTTTCATCAAATTTGCGGGGAGATTAAGCTTACGTTAAGAACATTTCCTTTTCTGGGCACTAAAACTAGATATTGTATGGATACTTTAGAGGCTTTTTCTTCTATTGGTGCTCATATTGCAAATATTTGATCTAAGCCACCGGTGGAGGGCAATTCTCCACTTTTGATTTCTAATAAATCTGGGGAGCTCCTATCCTCTTTAAAAAAAAATCTTGAATTAAACGACTTAAGTGGCACTTTTTATCAAGAATGATGAATTTAAATCGGTTAAATAATACCCGGATGAAAACCCAAATCGGGGATACATGGATTGATATGTAAATTCGTTGATAAATTAAGGTCTCTACGATGATTATAACCTATTTTTATAAGGATTAAATGTTTATTGCGATTGAGTAAAGGTTTGAGAGTGAATGAAAAGCTTACGGGTGTAACAATGGTGGAAACTGGAAATTAGAGAAGATGAACTGCTCGGTCGATCGATCAGCCATGGGAGTCAATCGATCGACTCATCGGGTATTTTCGCAGTAATGCTCACTCTCTTTAATTAGCCTTAATTTTTTTGGGGGACTTTTAGGGTAGATTAATGGGCAAATAAATTAAATTAGAGTTATACCTTAGACTCGGGAATATTTTAGGCCAATGCTAAAGAATTCGTACACGGTAAAGCCATACATTAATTATTATATATATATATAGACAGTGTATATATATATATATATATTGTGTGTGATTGTAAATATCAATGAGTAGATATTTGATTAAATTATATACTCTAGTGCTATCAAGAGAGGTTGCGCGATGAGGGTGAATCCCCTAGATTGAGGAGTAGGTGGAGTATATCTATTGGTCCTAGCGTCCAATTATAGAGGTGGGGAATTGCGATGATGTCCTCATACTCGGGGGAATATGACCGCCTCCATTACGTTTATTATTTATGTTCCGATTTGGCGGACCATAGTTGAAAATATGTTACGAAAGTCCTTTAATATAAAATTAAACTATTTAAGTAACTCCGAACTGTTTTTTGAAGAAACTCTTTTCTTAAAATAAAATCAAATTAATCACAAGATGTGTTTAACAAAAATATGTACGATATGTATTCAAGATTTGTTAACAAGTTTGATAAATCAGTTTAAAAACTTTAAACTTAGCACAACCAAGAATTAGATGAGGAGACGTAGAAAGATTAAGAACAAGGGATTTTTTACGTGGTAAAACCTCACCCAACTGAGGAAACATTCACGACTCCCTCTACGGAGTAAACAAAAAATTCCACTAAAACAAATTATAACAGTTACAAACTATATAACACACATGCACACAAACCAGACCTATACAAGTTTAGAAATGTACCCACTGGTGTCCTTATAACTTCTCTGCAGTTATGTTTGTTGATGTTGTTCTCCCAGTTTGCTAACTTCCAATTTGTTCAAGTTCTTTACGTCGACTCTTGTTCTTGAGATCTTATTACCAACACTTTCAGTGTGGTAGGGTGATAATGTTTGTGAATGTGCTTTCTTACACATGCATGCACACACTCACACTGATATTATACAAAAAGTCCTATCAAATTACATATAAGATCTATTTGCTGTGATTTTCTATTTCTCTCTTCTTATAAAACTTAACTTTATTTGAACTTTATTATAATCCCAGAATCCACGACTATCTTGCTCGGAAGACGTATCAAGATCTTAATCAATCTCAAGTTTTGAAAATATTTTTGAGATTGAAAATCACCAAGTGCGATTCCAACTAGGTCAAAGGTTTTGTTTCAAAAGAACTAGAAACAGAAAATGATTTTGTTTATTTCGAACTTAAAAACATTTACTGAAATTAATCAACAAATATTTTCTCCAGATGAGAAACTAAAAATGTAGATCTATGTGTAATATAACATGCAATGACTTAGATATAAGATTTCTATAAAAGTAGAAACACATATCTAAACAGATGTTTAAGTTGATAACAAGATCTGAGAACAGAGAGGTTACAATAATAAAACTAACAAACCAATAACTCAAAATCTCTCAAACACTCAAGGTTGTGTTTGGTATATACTGGTTTTGAAAGAGGTTAAGGTTTGAAAATAGTTTTGAATGATTTAGGGTTATGGTTTCCTAACTCTCTTCTCTCTCTCTCTCTTCTCTCTCTTCTCTCTTTCTCACTTGAATGAACGAATTGACAAAAGTCTCATATGGCTGAGAGAAGGGTTCCTTTTATAGGAGGCTGAGATGATTCGAGATAGAAGACCAAAATCAAGGGCTAGGATCTGGTATTGGAAGATTGACCTTGATCCACTAGTTTAAACAGAGGCGGTGATTAAAACGATTCTGATTAGCTCAAGTTGGTTTCACCAGGATTGTAAAAGAACGCATACAGATCATTGATTAAAACTAATCCAAGGGTTGAAACAACGCACAGTAATCATCTCACAGAGAAAACACAATTTGGTTCGATAATATCTTGACAGGTGTAGGCAATTGATTGGTTGTTCCACGCGCATCTAAAATAATTACATAGCACACCTTATAGTCTCTAGCGCTTTCGGATTCTACCCAAGTGAACTTTTAGCCAATGAAACCAACAATCCAGAATAGCAGATTGACCCCAAAACTTTTAAAACCAAATTTTAATTAATAAAAACCTTATTTTAAAAGTTTATAAAATTCCCAAAAAAATATTAAAAATCAATTTTAGGGATTTAAACACACTCAACATATAAACACACACTTATATGCAATATAAAATGTATGAATGCAATTCTAGTGTGTGTGAGTGTTGGTAAAAGTATCTAAATCAATCAATCAAGAGGAATAAAATGAAGAACAATCTATGAGGTTCTTTGGTTTCTAGGATTGACACAATTTTGTCACAATTTCCAAACTAAATGAACACTTATACAATATAGACTCAAGTGAGTTAAGAGTATAAGGTGCTTCAATCTCCCCCTTTGGAAATATGAGTCAAAATCTCCTTTGAGTCATCTAGTATAGCAACCATTAAAAGAATGACCGCATGTATCGCAGTAGGAGCAATAAAGGTTGCTCAAAGTTGGAGTATCCTTAGGAAAATCTCTAAACATAGGCTTTAAGGAATTTTGAGGTTGAATCCTATTCCTAGATAGAACAGTTTTGAATGTAGATTCACTCTTCCTAATGGAGGGGAAAACATAATTAGCCTTAGCTGAACTTTCTTGTTTAGAGTAACTTGATTCCCCAATATCAAAATTTTGATGTTTTGAGTCAAACTCAGTTTTCAGAGAATGAAAGTCTAGGCAGGTTTCAATAGGTCTTTTACCTCCTGACACAAACTTGATAGTTTCAAAAGGTTTTGTTTATGTCTTTAAATTGGGGTAAAACCCTATTCCAGTTCAATCATCAGAATTGGTCTTTGATTCAGCAACAAATCCATCAAAACAGTTTGAGTTATTTTCAAATTTTGTAATTTTTTTTAAAACAGTTGTTGTCTTTTCTTTTGTTTGTTCCAATTCTAACAATTTCCCTTTGTATTTTTTCTCTAGAGTTTCATTTGTTTCAGTCAAATTTTTAAGTTTTTGATCAAACATTTTGATTTCATTTTCATGAGTAAGACATTGGAAAGTATACTCTTCAGCATTAAGTTTGACCATCAGTCTTAGATCTTCTAGTTTCTTAGTGAGATCTTTCACTATCTTCTCTAGTCTAGTGATTTTCTTGAAAGTTTTCGCATAAAGTGTGTGAATATCAGGGAGGTCTTCAATGTCTGAGTCACTAAGTGTAGTGTGTGAAGTGACCCTTAAGGCTTTAATTCTTGGACTCACACACCCATTGACATCGTCATTATCGCTTTCCCTTTGACTCACACACCCTGTGGTAGAAGTAGGAATATTCTCAGAAATTAAAGCATTTAATCCAGTAATAACATGATTCACAACAACCGAAGTAGAATTACTAAATTCATCCTCACTAACAAGCACATGCATATCATCATTATAGATAATATTGGCAAAGAAAGACATGCGAGGATAAAAAACATCAGATGACTCAGGTTCCTCATTTTCAGAGTCGCTTCAATCATCCCATGTCTTGCAAATGTTGGCCCTAGTGTGCTTATTTTGAGTGTTCAAATTAACTCTACAATCTTGTGCAATGTGTCCTAGTTTTCCACATCTAAAGCATTCAGTCTTCTAAAGGTCTCTGTTAAGTCTAGTGTGAAAGTCCTTGTGATGTTTATCTTGACCTTTCTCATGATGTATGTGATTAGAGTGAGTTAGATAATTGGACTTGCCTTGTTTGTTTGCCATGTTATTTCTAAACTTGATAATTTTCTTAAACTGTTTTGACATTAAGGCAATCAGATTGTCCAAACTCTCTATGTCACATTCCTCATCCGAGTCATAATTAGGGATGTTAAGCTCAGGCTTAATCAACTTAGAAGAAAAACTCAGATTGGAACTAGTCTGTTTCCTATGGGACTGGGTCAATTTTTTCTTAAATTCTAGTTCCATTTCTACAGTTCTTATTTTACTACTGAGTAATTCAGGAGTGAGATTTTGATCACACATTTCCTCAATAGCATATCTTTTGTTGTCAAATTTTTGTGGTAATGATCTTAGAATTTTAGATACAATTTCATGTATGTCATATGTTATCCCATTAGCATGCAGTTTGGTCACAATATCAGTCAAATTCATATAAAAGTCATCAAATGACTCAGAGTTAGACATAATTAAAGAGTTATACTGTTGAATGAGCATTTACGTTTTAGCATCCTTAACTCTAGTGTCACCTTCGTGAGCAATAACCAAAGTGTCCCCAGCTTCCTTAGAAGTGGTACAAGATGAGATTCTTTTGAACTCATGTTCATTTATGGACATAAATATGGCATTCTTTCCTTTGTTATTGTTGCGAGAAACTTGCTTCCCTACTTGTGTGAACTCACTTAACACTTTTTTAACCCTCTCATTACTTCCTTCAGTGTCTGGTTTAGTAGGAAAAATGTATCCATTTTCAACAATGTCCCAGACATCATCTACCAAAGTTCCTTGAATGAAAGCAATCATCCTTACTTTCCAGTAAGAAAAATTGGTTCCATCAAAGATAGGAGGTCTGGTCAAGTTACCAAATCTTTCATTTTCCTCGTCTATATTTGATTTTCAGAAAATAATTTCAGAAACACGGGATTTTTTAAAAGAAGTTTACAAAGCTCTGATACCATTTGAAAATATGTTACTAAAGCCGTTTAATATAAAATTAAACTATTTAAGTAACTCCTAACTATTTTTTGAAGAAACTCTTTTCTTAAAATCAAATCAAATTAATCACAAGATGTGTTTAACAAAAATATGTACGATATGTATTCAAGATTTGTTAACAGGTTTGATAAATCAGTTTAAAAACTTTAAACTTAGCATAACCATGAATTACATGAGGAGATGTAGAAATATTATTAACAAGGGATTTTTTACGTGGTAAAACCTCACCCAACTAAGGAAACATCCACGACTCCATCTACGGAGTAAACAAAAAATTCCACTAAAACAAATTATAACAGTTACAAACTATATAACATACATGCACACAAATCAGACCTATACAAGTTTAGGAATGTACCCACTGGTGTCCTTATAACTTCTCTGCAGTTCTGTTTGTTGATGTTGTTCTCCCAGTTTGCTAACTTCCAATTTGTTCAAGATCTTTATGTCGACTCTTGTTCTTGAGATCTTATTACCAACACTTTCAGTGTGGTAGGGTGATAGTGTTTGTGAATGTGCTTTCTTACACATGCATGCACACACTCACACTGATATTATACAAAAAGTCCTATCAAATTACATATAAGATCTATATGCTGTAATTTTCTATTTCTCTCTTCTTATAAAACTTAACTTTATTTGACCTTTATTATAATCCCAGAATCCACGACTATCTTACTCGGAAGACGTATCAAGATCTTAATCAATCTCAAGTTTTGAAAATATTTTTGAGATTGAAAATCACCAAGTGCGATTCCAACTAGGTCGAAGGTCTTGTTTCAAAAGAACTAGAAACATAAAATGATTTTGTTGATTTCGAACTTAAAAACATTTACTGAAATAAATCAACAAATATTTTCTCAAGACGAGAAACTAAAAATGTAGATCTATGTGTAATATAACATGTAATGACTTAGATCTAAGACTTCTATAAAAGTAGAAACACATATCTAAACAGATGTTTAAGTTGATAACAAGATCTGAGAACGAAGAGGTTACAACAACAAAACTAACAAACCAATCACTCAAAATCTCTTAAGCACTCAAGGTTGTGTTTGGTATATACTGGTTTTGAAAGAGGTTAAGGTTTGAAAATAGTTTTGGACGATTTAGGGTTAGGGTTTCCTAACTCTGGTTTCTCTCTCTCTCTTCTCTCTTCTTTTTTCTCTCTATTCTCTCTTTCTCACTTGAATGAACAAAGTGGTAAAAGTCTCAGATGGCTGAGAGAAGGTTTCCTTTTATAGGAGGTTGAGAAGATTCGAGATAACTGACCAAAATCAAGGGTTAGGATCTGGTCTTGGAAGATTGACCTTGATCCAATGGTTTAAACAGAGGCGGTGATTAAAACGCTTCTGATTGGCTCAAGTTGGTTTCACCAGGAGTGTAAAATAACGCATGAAGATCATCGATTAAAACTAATCCAAGGGTTGAAACAACGCATAGTAATCTTCTCACAGAGAAAACACAATTTGGTTCGATAATATGTCGACATGTGTAGGCAATTGATTGGTTGTTCCACGCACATCTAAAATAATTACATAGCACACCTTATAGTCTCTAGTGCTTTAGGATTCTACCCAAGAGAACTTTCATCCAATGAAACCAACAATTCAGAATAGCAGATTGACCCCAAAACTTTTAAAACCAAATTTTAATTAATGAAAACCTTATTTTAAAAGTTCATAAAATTCCCCAAAAAATATTAAAAATCAATTTTAGGGATTTAAACACACTCAACATATACACACACACACTTATATGCAATATGAAATGTATGAATGCAATTCTAATGTGTGTGAGTGTTGGCAAAAGTATCTAGATCAATCAATCAAGAGGAATTAAATGAAGAACAATCTCTGAGGTTCTTTGGTTTTTAGGATTGAGACAATTTTATCACAATTTCCAAACTAGATGAACACTTATACAATACAGACTCAAGTGAGTCAAGAGTATAAGGTGCTTCAATAGTTGCCTTGGAACTCCAGGTGGGACTGAGTAGAACTGGGATGATAGAACTTTAGAGAATACATCCGGTGAGGTATTTCTTAAGGATGGATTATATCTATATATATATTCAACATATGTGTGATTGTTGTAATATAGCTTTAATTATATAATGGGATGAATAATTATCTACGGGTAATTTAATACATGGAGAAAATTGTATTACTAATATAACTAGTGAATGTTATATCACTTTCAAGGTAAGATGATTAATTTAGTTAAGGTGATTATTTAAGTTACAGTGAGAAATAACTTATAATCCATATTAAACATACTCAGGCTAGACTAGTATGGCAGGAAGGAGTTATAACAAGAACTAGTTACGGGGTAGATGACTAGGTGGGTTATAATGAAAGCGTTAGGTGTGCATATTAGTTAAGGGGTGACTTTGTCCTCAAGAGAGTGCGACACTAGCTTAAATATGAAGAGCATTCATGCATTTTAAATTTCTGCAATTAATCACTTGCTAAATATTTTCAAAACATTTTGGGTTCTAACCATTCCTATCAAATATTTTCAAAACCTTTTAGGTGTCCAGCCACAGGGACGGTGTGACATTATTCCAGGAATTCGCACCTGCATCATATATGGATGTTGTAGGATTTGGATAGACGCTTCTATTATTTTATTCCTAGTTTAAGGATGTTATTACAGTTTGCCTCGAGCATGTTGCTCACAGTGTTATTCAATTATTTCATTTCAGATTGTATGGGAGTTATTACTCTATATTAGTTATTTTGGTTTTGGATTTAACCGATGGCTTATTTGGTAAGACTGTATTTATATCATTTATGGTT
This sequence comes from Sambucus nigra, assembly GCA_949130495.1. NCBI lineage: Eukaryota > Viridiplantae > Streptophyta > Magnoliopsida > Dipsacales > Adoxaceae > Sambucus > Sambucus nigra. The sequence goes on from OX422214.1 coordinate 361,003,645, forward strand.
TGAACCTTATTATTATGTGATTGGTTACTAGCATTATTATTTCTGTGGTTGTTCTGCAAGTTAATGAAAGATTTAAAATTTTGACATCAACCCTTTTAGTACTAGGTGGGTAGTAAGTTTTAAAAATGGTTTCGAGAGTGAAAATAAGAATGGACCAGATGATATTCCTGTTTTAATTTGATATAGGACTGATCACTCGATATTTTATTAGGTGGGGTGTCACAGATAGTATCAGAGCGTTAGGTTCTAGTGTCCATATGATCTTTACGGCTTTTTATGTTTCAGTGTAGCATTTTGTTGATATAGAGCCCTATTATTAGGACTATTGCTTTATCTTCATGCTTATGAGTTGTCCCGCTTCTGCTATTTAGTTTTGTATTAATAGTGAACTAATACAAATCGTTTAAATTTCAAATGTCGCCTAAGAGAGGTAGACCTCCTCGAGCAGTCGCTAGGGATGAGGAAAGGGAGGCTCCGCTGGAGCCAAAGGTTCCTCAGCCACAGGCCCCACTAGGGTTGGTGACGACAGATTAAATGGTAGAGGTAGTGGCCTAGGCGATCAATGCAGTGATGGCAGCCCATTTCCCTCACCCTTAGCCACAACATCTAGTGGCTCCAGTTATTCAGGCCCACCCGGGGCCATCAGAGTGGCAGTGAGTACGAGAGGCCTTTCAGAAAGGACATCCACTAGAGTTTAAGGGGAGTTCAAAAGTGGTGCTAGCGTGTCAGTGGAAGAAAGACATGAAGCGTCACTTGCGCATGGTTGACTGTAGTGAGGTACAGAGGTAGATGTTAGCCACTTTCAGGTTGAGCGGGGCATCTCTATAGTGGTGGGAGTCCATCACCACGATTGGAGATAGGAATTCGATGACCATTGATGACTTCTGGGTGCAGTTTGATCGCATGTGTTGTCCTCCAGTAGTTGAGGCCGAGATGATAAGGAAATTTAGTGAGGTGACTCAGGGAGAGTGTACAGTGGCAGAGTACAAGGAGGAGTTTACCCGTTTGGCAAATTTTATACCAGACTAGGTGAGTAATGAGGAGTGAAAGAAGGCTAAGTTTATGACTGGTTTATCCTGGAGGATCATGCAGAATTTGATAGGGAACCCCGCACTAGTGACGTATATTGATGTTGTCAATGCCACTTTATTGCACTACCAAGACTATAGCTTCCATGTGAAGGGAAACAAGAGGGGAGCCGAGCTGAGCTAGCAGGGCAAGGCAGGTGAGAGTGTTATTAGCGGAGCCCAGTAGTAGACAGGTAGCCAATAGGGACATGATTTCCAACAGGGGAATCAGGCTAAGAAGTTTAAGTCAGGAGGTTTTAAACAGGGAGGTCAGGGGTTCAGGCAGGGCCAGAAGGACCCTAATTAGAAGCAGGTTCCTTAGGGCCGATAGGGCTAAGGGAACAACGAAGGAGGCCAGCAAGGCTAACACCAGGGATAACCTCGTCAGGTCCAGTAGGGCCAATGAAAGGGTGACAGTAAAAATGTTGCTTCGTTTGTGGAAAGACGGGACATTTTAAGAGGTAGTGCCCACAGAGAGGTGGGGCCAGCAGCAGGGTCCCCAGGAAGCACAATAGGTACAAATTCCTCCAGCAGCACCAGCTCCACTAACCCCACAGCAGCAAATTCAGATGCACAACGGGCGTGTGTATAACGTCCGGGATGTCCCCATTCCACCAGCACCTAGGCGCCGCCAGCAGTTGAGGGTACGTTTCCTATTCATGGGCATGAGGGTAGGATTCTTTTTTATACTGGGGCATCACATTCATTTATTAAAACTAGATTTTCTAGAGACGCCAGTTTGTTAGAGACTGCCAGTAGTCTCCTTATGTGTGTAGAGTCACCGATGGGGAGTGGGTCATATACACACTCGATTTGTAGAGGTGTCGATACTATGATTGTGAAACTGAGTTTAGCTGAAGACCTTCTAGTGTTAGATATGGAGGGTTATGATGTCATCCTAGGCATGGATTGGTTGGTAGGATACAGGGCGATAATAGATTGATTCGATAGGACCATAGTGTTATCCATTTCGGTATAGGAGATGTTCTTAGTGGCGATGCCTCTTCCCGAGGGAGGGTCGTGCACTCATTTGTATTATATTGAGGAGGAGGCCGCACAGGAGGTGGTGATTTCATTAGACTCGATTCCAGTCGTGAGGTATTTTGAGGACGTATTTCAGGAGATACTAGGGTTACCACCTAGCAGGGAGATTGAGTTCATTATCGATTTAGCACCGAGTTCGAGACCGATTGCTCGAGCACCTTACCGCATGGCCCATTCATAGATGCGTGAGATGAGAGAACATATTCAACAACTCTTGGGTTAGGGGTTTATTCAGCAGAGCACATCACCGTGGGGTGCACCTGTGTTGTTCATGAAGAAAATGGATGGTTTGCTTCGATTGTGCGTACACTACAGGGAGCTGAACAAGGCGACGATATGGAATAAGTATCCATTACCTAGGATTAATGACTTTTTTAATCATTTGAGAGGGGAAACATACTTCTCAAAGATTTATTTGAGGTCAGGGTACCATCAACTACGTATTCGAGAGGAGGATGTTCCTAAGACCGCTTTTCTGTCCCGATATGGATCCTACGAGTTTAGAGTGATGCCGTTTGGGCGCACCAATATGCCAGCAATGTTCATGGACCTCATGAGCAGAGTATTTAGGGAGTTCTTAGATCAGTTTGTGATCGTGTTCATAGACTATATTCTAGTATACTCTTGCACCGAGGAGGAGAATTTTGAGCACCTATGTATGGTTCTGCAGACATTACATGACCACCAAATCTATGCCAAATTTTAGAAGAGTGGATTTTGGCTAAGAGAGGTGCAGTTTCTTGGCCATATTATATCACACCGAGGTATTACTATTGATTCGAGTAAGGTATCAACGGTGAGGGAGTAGGGAAAACCCACGGCACCGATAGAGATTTGCATCTTTCTGGGGTTGGCTGGGTATTACAGTCGGTTCATTAAGGGATTTTTAAAGATTTTGAGGCCTTTGACAAACCTGACTCACAAAAGGGTACCATTTGTATGGGATGACCACTGTTAGTTAGCTTTCGATGAGCTAAAGGACATGTTGACATCTGCGGAGGTACTTACTTTGCCAAGGGTAGGATTAGAGTACCGGGTCTACACTGACGCATCCTTACAGGGAATTGGGGGTGTGTTGCAGCAGGAGTGGAGGGATATAGCTTATGCATCTTAGAAATTTAATCCCCATGAGAAGAATTACCCCACCCACGACCTAGAGTTGGAAGAGGCCATTTTTTCTTTGAGGATATGGAGGCATTATCTTCTGGGGGAGGAGTTTACTATATTCATGGATCATAAGTCACTTCAGTATCTCTTCACACAGAAGGATCTGAACATGAGACAGAGGTGGTGGCTATAATTCATGAATAATTACCAATTTGATATCCAATATCATCCTGGTAAGGCCAACGTAGTAGAAGACACGTTGAGCAGGAGGCCCACTAGAGAGGTTGTAGAGGTCTAGAAGCCGAAGTGGAGTGAGCTTCGATATAAGACGATGTCGCCAAGGCATGTATGTAAGCTTTATCTATCACTCTCAAGATTATCATACAGTTTGTAAGGGCATAGACGGAGGATCAGATCTGTCGGGACAAGATACGTCAGTTTCTGGCCGAGGGAGAAGAGTTCTATTCGGTTAGTTAAGAGGGAGGCCTATGCTTTAATGGGAGGTTAGTCGTGCCAAAGGATAAGGATTTAAGTCATGTGGTTATGATTGAGTCCCATGGTTCGAGGTTTGTGGTACATCCCATGGGGATAAGATGTACCAGGATATGAGGAGGCGGTACTAGTGGGGGCAGGGATGAAACGGGACATAGCAAAGATTTTCTCGAAATGCCCCATATGTCATCTTGTGAATGTTGATCATCAGAGACCTCCAGGGATGCTACAACCACTGGAGATTCCTGTGTGGAAATGGGAGAGTATCTCAATGGACTTCATTATGGGGTTGCCTACATCACAGAGGGGCCACGATTCCATATGGGTGATTGTGGATCGGTTGACTAAGGTATCCCATTTCTTATCGGTTCGCGCTAATTTTGGGATTATACGTTATGCGCAGTTGTTCATAGAAGAGATAGTTAAGCTGCACGGGGTGCCGATTAATATTCTGTTTGACAGAGATAAGATTTTTGTGTCTCACTTCTAGCAGAGATTTCAGGAGGCCATGGGCACGCAGTTGCGATTGAGCATCGCCTACCATCCACAAACAGATAGGAAGACTGAGAGAGTTAATCAGATGCTGAAGGATATGCTGAGAATGTGCATTTTAGACTTTGGGAGAGGTTGGAAGCGATATCTTCCTTTGGTAGAGTTTGCATATAACAACTCTTACCAGTTTACAATTGGCATGGAACCATTCGAGGAGCTCTACGGGAGACCTTATCGTTCACCCACCTGTTGGTTAGAGGTGGGGGACAATAAGTTATTAGGTCCTGAGATGATCCAGGAGACGACTGCTAAGATAGAGATGATTCGAGGACGTATTCGAATAGCTCAGGATACGTAGAAGAGTTATGCTGATGCTGCTCGGAGACATGTAGAGTTAGAGGTCGGTAATCAGGTATTGGTTCGGGTATCTCATAGGAAAGGATTTATGAGGTTCGGCAAAAAGGGGAAGCTAGCGCCTAGGTATATGGGGTTGTTCCCTATCATTTAGAGGGTAGGACCGGTAGCTTATAGATTGGGCTTGCCAAAGAATCTTCAGCGGATACATGACGTGTTCCACGTGGCATTGCTAAAGAAATATCGAAGGAGCGAGAGGGATTTCTGGCACATTCCACTTGAGGAGATTGACTTGCAGCTAGACATCTCGTATGAGGAGAGGCCGACGGCTATTCTGGATCGTAGTGAGTACCAGCTGCGTTCTAAGGTTGTACCACTAGTCAAAGTGCATTAGGGTCATCACAGCGTTGACGAGTCTACATGGGAGCGGGAGAAGGATATGCGAGAGCAGTATCTAGAGTTATTCACCACATGTATGACCTAATTTCGGGGACTAAATTCCTTTGTATGGGGGGAAGCATGTAACACCCCATATTTTAAGTACAGTTAATATTTAATTAATTCAGATAATTTTAAAGTACTTGTGTGCCGTAATTTAATTTAATTAATTATGTTATTATTTATTTAAATATTAATCGAAGAGAAAATGGTTAATATTTATGGAAACTAGATTACTAAGTGAATAGTAATAATTTATTTACGTCATAACGTGTATTAGTGACGTGGCATGTATTGTCTCAATCGAGAGTCAGGTATAGACTATATTGGGTATGAGATAAGGAGTTTTAGTAATTTAATTCGGATGATAATTCTGAGTACACGATTGAGTCCGGATAGACCGAGATAGCCGGGAAAGAGTACCCCGGGGTAGTAAATGGGTATTGGGAAATTTTTAGGCATAATCAGGCCCACACAAGGGTGTTTGGGTCATTTGGGCTTGGCCCATTAGACTAAAAATGGGATTTATGTATTAAACCTAAATCTAAGAGTGTTGAATTGTAGAAAAACATAAATCATAAACCCAAGTCTGTGAGGGAAGGAAAGAGGAGCAATCGGGGATCTTTTGGAGACAAATCAAGAGAGAGATTTGGGTGTTCTTCATCAAACCATCCTCTGCCTCAAAGGATCAAGCTCTACGAGCAATTGGAGGCAAGTGGTTAACTTGTTGTGATTTTTATACCGTGATAATCAATTCATGTCATAGTGGGTGTATCAAAAATTCATTTTTGGGTGTGTGTTGACAATTAAAATGGATTTTCTGAATAAAACCCGGATGAAAACCCAAATTGGGGATACATGGATTAATATGTAAATTCGTTGATAAACTAAGGTCTCTAGGATGATTAGAACCTATATTTATAAGGGTTAAATGTTGATTGTGATTGGGTAAAGGTTTGAGAGTGAATTAAAAGCGTTTAGGTTTAACAATGATGGAAACTGAAAATCGGAGAAGATGAACTGCTCGATCTATCGATCGACCTTAGGAGTCGATCGACTCTGCAGGTATTGTGGCAGTAACTCTTATTTCTTTAATTAGCCATAATTCTTTTAGGGAAGTTTTAAGGTGGATTAATTAGTGAAACTTAACTCTAACTTAATACCTAGGACTTTGGGAAGATGGTATTAAGGAAATTAAAGTTAAATAAGGGTGTGAATCTTACGAAAGGAATTGGGTGAGATAAATTCGTAAGTACTTAATTTCGGGTTGTATGAGTGTGTCTCGGTATAGTAGTTGAGTGACACTACATTATTAAATTATTTATTGAGAGAAATTAATTAATTTGGAGTTAGAATATAGTCTCGGGTAATATTGAAATACGTCCCAAGTGAGCGAGTCCGGGTATATTGGTTGGGTGACACAAATTAATTAATGGGAAAATAAATTAAATTAGAGTCAGACCATAGACTCGGGAATATTTTAGGCTAGTGCTACGGAATTTGTACACGGTAAAGCTGGAAATTATATATATATATATATATATATATATATATATTGTGTGATTGTAAATATCAATGACTAGATATTTGATTAAATTATATACTCTAGTGATATCAAGGGAGGTTGCGTGACTTGGGTGAATCCCCTAACTTGAGGAGTAGGGTGAGTATATCCCCATGCCATAGCGTCCAATTATAGAGGTGGATCATTGCGATGATGTCCTCATACTCAGGAGAATATGACCGCATCCATTACGTTTATTATTTACATTCCGATTCAGTGGACCATAGTTGTCTCGGAACCCCAGGTGGGACTGAGTAGACGTGGGATGATAGCACTTTAGAGAATACATCCGGTGAGGTATTTCTCGGGAGGATGGATTATATATATATTCAACATTTGTGTGATTGTTGTAATATAGCTTTACGTATATAATGGGATGAATAATTATATATGGGTAATTTAATACATGGAGAAAATTGTATTACTAATATAACTAGTGAATATTATATGGATTTCAAGGAATGGCGAATAATTTAGTTAAGGTGATTATTTAAGTTACGGTGATAAATAACTTATAATTCATATTAAACATACTCGGGCTAGAGTAGTGTGGCAGGAAGGAGTTATAACAAGAACTGGTTACGAGGTAGATGGCTTGGTGGGTTGTAATGAAAGTGTTAGGTGTGCACATTAGTTGAGGGGTGAGTTTTTCCTCAAGATAGTGCGACACTAGCTTAAATATGAGGATCATTCACGCATTTTAAATTGCTGAAATTAATCACTTGCTAAATATTTTCATAACATTTTGGGTTCTAACCCTTGCTATCAAATATCTTCAAAACCTTTTAGGTGTCTAGCCATAGGGACGCAAGTTGTGACTTCATTCCAGGGGTTCACAACTGCAGCATATGTGGATGTTCTAGGATTTGGATAGATTCTTCTATTATTTTATTCCTAGTTTAGGGATGTTATTTCAGTTTACCTCGAGCATGTTACTTACAGTGTTATTCAGTTATTTCTTTTCACATTGTATGGGACTTATTACTCTTTATTAGTTATTTTGGTTTTGGATTTAGCCGACGGTTTATTCAGCAAGACTGTATTTATATCATTTATGGTTTGGACCTTATTGTTATGTGATTAGTTATTAGCATTATTATTTCTACGGTTGTTCCGCAAGTTAATGAAATATTTATAATTTTGACATCGGCCCTTTTAATACTAGGTGGTAGTAAGTTTTAAAAATGGTTTCAATAGTGATGATAAGAATGGACCAAATGAGATTGCTATTTTAATTTGATATAGGACTGATCACCTAGTATTTTATTAGGCGGGGTGTCACACTAATCGTGTACTTATTGTTTTTTCAAGCAAAACTTAAGGAAGTTCATGAGTCGTAGTCTCATGCTGACAAAGAGTCTTTAGCTACGGATCCACTCAGGAAATTGCTCGGGCCAGATCGTAAGGGGAGGACTAGGGGGTGATCTCATAGGTGGGTAAGTCTAGGATCATCTTCATGGTGACAAGCAAGAGAGGGTTGTCCTATAAGGTGGACTCCCATGACGATAAGCTATCAAGGTTGGAGGCGATAGTCCTAGATATGTTCTCCTTTATAAAGCGTCAGTTGGTCAAGGTCAAGGGGAAGGAGAAGGTGGTAGAGGAGGACGAGGATGAGGACGAGGATGAGGACGAGGATGTCGACGCCGACATTGATGGAATTCTTCATTGCCGATACGTACAGACTCAGCGCCATATAATGATCCATTTCCCATCATGACCCCCACCAAGTGGCCTATGTCAACACTCTGTTAGTCGAGTGTGCATCTACTCGACATATATTGTGGTCTATCGATAGTGAAGGGGTTGAGGGATCCGATCTTCCTCCCGAGTATGTCGATTCATGGACGTTCGCTCCAAGACATTGTGGTAAGAGTGCGCATCATGCAAGTGGTGGAGGGAAAGGATAACTCACCTGTGTGGTTACGCGAACAATGTGTCGTTTAGCATATTGAAGGGTGTGTCAATTCATATGCTGTGTGGCATTCCTTCCTCCTTCGACCTACTGAAGATTGACGTTATTTCTATCTTTTTTTATTTTGAAAATTGGATTGTATTTATATTGTTTTAATTTTGGTACAATTTGGTTTGGATAAGATGGATATTTGCATTTCTATTTTATTTGGATATGGATTATAAATTCCTTGATTTGTTATATGATTTGTATTTTATTTGGATATTTGTTGTCTGAACAGGTACAATTTTGTTATAACATGTACAAATATACTGCTGGGCAGTGGCAGTGGCCATACTGTCCAATAGTTTTATTTAAAATTCTGCCCAGAATTGTCATGGTCAAAGATAGTGACAAGTCATTGACAAAGAAACTTGTCACGGTCTTTGACTGTGAATTTTTTTTTGGTTTTATCACTTTTTCACGGTCTATGATCGTGATAAAAACTTATCATGATCCAAGGCCGTGACAGGACCATAATAAGAACTTGTCACGGTCAAAGGCCGTGACAGGACCATGACAATCTACGGAACTTGTCACGGTCAATGATCGTGACATGTCCATGACAAAGAAGTTGTCACCCCCAGACTTGCCACGGTCATTGGCCTTGACAAGTTTGACTTGTCACGGTTAATGACCGTGACAATCCGACAATGTTGGTGTAATGATGCATATGATTAAAAATGTTAAGTTAAGTAATATAATGGTGGATCCTTTATTAAATGTTAAGGACATTGGTGGGTCCTAAGGGATGCAATAGTCCCTTAAATCAACTTAAAGGTTTGTGTACTAAGTCCTATTAAAGAGATGTGGTGGTACCCATTAACTAGGGCGGGTTAATTGGACTTTTGCGGGTCCAGGATTATGAGAGTTTCACAATTCCTGTTGGGTTATAACATTAGAAAAAATTCAAATTGTATATATATGTGGTGTGTGTGCTTATGGTCATTCACTAAGACGTTATAGCTTACACTCCTACAATGTTTTGTTTTAGGTATACCTATCATTTGGAATTCACTACCAAGTTAGGGCCATAAAATGAGAGAGTTGAGTATAAATAAGATGGGTTTGATATACAGAAGATTTTGTGTAAATGATAAACCAAGAAACTTCGGTATGTAAAGTCATTTTGTACTTGTAAGTTATATGTAAAGGTAGTTATGTTTTCATCTAAACATGCTAAAAAAATAGAGTGCTATTTTTCTAAGAGATTTAAAGTAAAGTACCGTTTAAGGGAATTTATATCTACATAAAAGGATGATCTTAACTTAATTAAGTCGGGGCATGACAAATTGGTATCAAAGCATGGTTATTAGGTTCTAGATAGGGTGTGAGGGTCTAGACTGGCAGTGGATGATAGAAAGTGAGTTTGTTATGGGTCAGGATTTTGACTATCAATATTAATGTTAGACTTGTGCTATTGTATTTTGTTTAAGTTATTTATATTGCAGTAAGTGATGGATCCGCACGAGCCACATGATAGAGCATATGGTGGGGCATCTTATCTTCCTCATAGTCAGGAAGGACAAAAACATATTGAAGTGGATGAACAAGAAGTGCAACACCAACCTATTAATGACGTGGGAAGAATATTACATGTTGTGGCACTACTAGTGGAATAAGCGAGAGGTGAAACACATGGTGGAGATAGGTATAAATTGCATGAGAGGTTTATGAAGTTAAATCCTACAGAATTTAGTTGGTCTATTGATCCAGTAGTGGAAGAGTGGTGGATTAGAAAGATGGAAACAATATTCAAGGAAATAGAAGTGTGAAATGAACAAAGGTTTTGTTAGAAACCTTTAGGTTAGAGAATGGTGCAAAGTTATGGTGGGATGCTATAGAGAGGTTACTTACTATAATTGGCGGGAGTAATGCCAAGGAATCCTCCACAAATTACTTGGGAGAATTTTGTGAATGTTTTATTCAAAAAATATTTTCCAAGGCTTTACAGGAAGAAGAAATAGGAAGAATTTATCATGATGAAATAGGGGAACCGAATAGTGGCAAAGTATGAAACTTTATTCATATATTTATCTAGATCTGCACCAAATTTCGTTTGGACAGAAGAAATCAAATGTGATCATTTTCAAACTGGGTTGAATGTGGATATAAAAACCATATTTGCTAATATGAAGATCACGGATTACATGGACTTAGTGGATAGAGCTATGGTGTCAAAAACGTAAATGAAAGAAATGCAACCTAAACATTCAAATAAAGCTAAACACGAGGGTACAAAATCATATGGATGGGAGACAGTAACCTCAATTCATAATGTAGCACGAAGGGTATCTAAGGGCCAAGGATTTATAAATAGCAGAAATGCAAAGTTATGGTGGACACATGACAAGAGGATGGAAAACTATCAGATATACCAGTAGTTAATGAGTTTGCAATTGTCTTTCCAAAAGAACTTCCAGGGTCACCACCAGACCGTGAGGTAGAATTTGTGATTGAGTTGGTACCAGGCACCACACCGATATTTGTTGCACCATATCATATGGCACCACCAGAATTAAAATATCTAAAAATATATGTGCAAGATTTGTTAGATCATGGTTTTATAAGGCCTAATGTATCACCACGGGGAGCCCCATTCTTTTTTGGAAAGAAGAAATATGGATGCATGATATTGTGCATCGATTATCATCATATGAATAAGGTGACAATCTATGAGAAATATCCACTACCTCGCATTGATGACTTGTTTGATCATTTGCAATGAACCAAAGTATTTTTTAAGATTGATCTTAGTTCCAGATATCATCAGTTGAAAGTAAGAGACTGTGAAATTTCTAAAACTTTTTTTCATTCCATGTATGACCATTATGAATTTCTTGTCATACCATTTGGGTTAACAAATGCACTTGCCGTATTCATGGACTTGATGAACTGCATATTTCACCCATATGTGGATTCTTTTGTTATTATCTTCATTGATGATATTTTGTTATATTCTCGTAGTAGGGAGGAGTATGAACACCATTTGTGTGTTATTTTACAGACCTTGCAAGAGAAGCAGTTATATGCTAAAATTTACTAAATGTTAATTTTGGCTAGATAGGGTAGTATTTTTGGGGCATGTTATTTCTTCTGGTGGCATTTGTGTTGATGTCAATAAGGTGGACGTAGTAATGAATTGGAAAAACCAACTAATGTGATAAATGTACGTATTTTTCTAGGATTATTTGGATATTACTGGAGATTTATGCTAGGGTTTTATTCTATTGCATTGCCATTGACTAAGCTTACTAGAAAGGAGAACATGTTTGTGTAGGATGATGAATGTGAGAAAAGCTTTGAAAATTTAAAGGGTAAGTTGATATCGGCTCCAGTATTGACTTATCCAATGGGTACAAAACGTTTAGTTATTTACAGTGGTGCCTTGTATCAAGGAATCGGTTGTGTGTTAATGCAGCATGGAAAAGTAATTTGTTTTTCTTCTCGACAGTTAAAGATAAATGAACATAACTACCCTATACATGATCCTAAGTTAGTTGCAATAGTTTTTGCACTAAAGATTTGGAGGCATTACTTATATGGTGTTAGTTGTGAAAGTTTTACTGATCATCAAAGCTTAAAATACTTGTTTACTCAAAAGAACTTGAACTTGTAAAGAATGTTGATGGAACTTATAAAAGATTATGACTGCACAATACATCACCATCCGGGTAAGGCTAATGTTGTTGTTGATGTTTTGAGTAGAAAATATCTATGCAGAGTATCTTCCATTTATTATATTCGAGTTGATCTACTGAGAGAGTTAGCTTTAATGGGGGTTGAATTAACTTTGAATGAGTCTCGTGAAATATTAGCACATTTAAATGTTAGACCTACACTGATAGTCTGGATAAGACAAGTGAAGACAGTAGATATATACTTGGAGAAAGTTAGAGACAATATGGAAAAGGGTAAAGTAAATATATTTTCTATTCATGATGATGATATTGTTATGTACGATAACCGTTTGTGTGTACCTTATGTGCTTGATTTAAGGAGAATAATTTTAGAAGAAGCCCATGGTTCTTTATATGTTATGCATCCAGGAAGTATAAAACTTTATATAGATTTCATACAATGTTATAGGTGGACGGGAATGAAACACGACATTGCATATTTTGTTATTAGATGTCTAGCTTCCTAACACGTGAAGGTTGAGCATCAAAAGCCAAGTGGTTTACTACTATCCTTGCCTATTCCTAAGTGGAAATGGGAGTATATTATTACAGATTTTGTTATAGGTTTACCAAAATCATCATGAGGTTTTGATTCAATTTGGGTTATCGTTCATAGATTAACTAAGTATGAACATTTCTTCCAATTAAAACTACTTACTCCATGGATAGATACGCCAAAATATATGTGGATGAGATTATTAGATTGCACGGTGCACCTGCTTCTATTATTTTCGACCGAGATCCTAAGTTTACTTCTCAGTTTTGGCTTAGTTTACAACAAGCCTTGGGGACCAAATTGAAATTTAGTACATTTTTTCATCCTCATACGGATGGGCGGTCAGAAAGAACAATCTAAACATTCGAAGACATGTTACAAATTTTTGTATTAGAGTTCAAGGGCAGTTGGGAAGAACACTTGCCATTAATAGATTTTTCTTGTAATAATAATTATCATTCCAGTATTGAGATGGCGACTTATGAAGCTTTGTATGGGAGAAAGTGCAGAACTCCAGTGTATTGGACTAAAGTAGGAGAACGAAAACTTCTTTACCCATAAATTGTGCAGCAGACTACGAAGAAGATAAATCTTATTCATAATCACTTGAAGGTAGCACAAAGTAGAAATAATAGTTATGCAGACAACCGAAGGAAAGAATTGAAATTTGAGGAAGGTGAACGAAGATTCTCACGTGTTTCTCCTTGGAGAGGGGTTATGAGATTTGGGAAAAAGGGAAAATTAAGTGCTAGGTACATTGGCCCTTATAAGATAGTGAAATGGGTTGGAGTTGGAGCTTATAAATGGGAATTACCACCAGAATTATCTCAGATAAATAATGTTTTTCATATATCATTGTTACGTAAGTATGTGCCCGATCCTTCTCATGTGTTTATTTAAAACTGATAGAGCTTCAAGATGACTTGACCTACGTAAGCACCGGTTCACATTTTAGATCGAAAGGTGAAAGTGTTACGTAATAGAACTATTCCATTACTCAAGGTAATGTGTAGAAGTTAGAATGTGTAGTATGCCACCTGGGAAGGAGAGGATAACATGAAGAAGCAATATCCACAAATGTTTGGTAAGTTTTTTTTTTCGTTAAATTTCAAGAGATTTTTTTTATAAGCGGGGTATAATTGTAAGGTCCTAAAACATGATTAAAAATGTTAATTACATGATTAAATATAAGTTATGATATTATAAGTTGGTGATGGGTGTTAAACATGCTAATTATCATGTTTAGGGGATGCATACTGATGTGATATATATGTTATTTACATTATATGTTATATGATTAGTTATGTGGTTAAATGCATCATAAAATATGTTATTAAATGCATCATTATTTTTATAAAATTAAACTAGGATGTTGGTGCGAAATTGGCAATGTTTGGTCACCAAATGTGAAGGTTTTGAGATTGTCGGTAAATTGCCACTTTTTTGTTCGAGCCCAAATTAAGATTACTAATTTTATGACTTTTGGAAAATACAAAATATGAAAGTTGTAGATATATAAGTTATCTACACGTAGACACAAGTTGAAGTAAATCGGGATCCGTTATAGGGAGTTGTGGTGATTTTACAAAGGTGGGACAAATCTGTCATTAGTGGAATTGTTTGATTGGACCTTTCGTCCAACCAATCACGTATCACCACAAGCATTATTGATATTGGACCCATTATAACGTGTTTTTTTAATTCAAAATCTGATACAAACCTTCTTCCTCATGAGAAATGAGAAGTTTTTAATGTTTTTCTTAAGGAGAGAGAAAATGGGAAGTTAAGGAAGAAAATTCTTCGAAAAATTTCAATAAATAGAGGAGTTCTTATAATGCGGGGAATTGATTGAGACTACCATACAAAGGAATTAGGTTTTGGTATTAATTTTATTACCTACTCTGAGGTGAGTGACCTGCCCTATGAAATATAGATGTTCATATTTTCATATGGAAATGTATAGCCTAAATACACGTGTTGAGATACTTATTTAATGATGTGGTGTTTATGAGACATATGCATATGATTACAAATGTTAAGTTAATTTATCTAATCTTCTGGACTGTGGTGTGTCTTTTATTTAATGTTAAGGACTATGGTAGGTCCTACGGGATGTAGTGGTCCACTTAATCCAACTTAAATATTTGTGTACTCGGGCCTAATAAAAGGATGTGGTGGTCCACGTTAACTGTGGTGGGTTAATTGGGCTGTGGAGGGCCGAGGATTGAGAGAGTTTCACAATTACTTTTGGGTTATAACATTAGAAAAAATGGTTATTCAAATTGGTTATATATGTGGTGTGTGTGCATATGGTCATTCATTAAGCTGTTATAGCTTACAGTCCTATAATATGTTGTTTCAGCTATACCTATCGTTTGGAGTTCACTACTAAATTAGGGCTATAAAATGGGAGAGTGAAGTATAAATAATATGGTTTTGGGGAGACATTTGGGAGGGGAATGTGTTAAGAGGAGGCACTGGAGAGGGGAGTGTTAAAGGAGGCGGCATTTGATAGGGGAAGCTTTGATATGAAAGATAAGGGAAACCTTGAAAAAGAGGTTAAGGTAGACCTTGAGGAGGCATTGGGGTCTAAAAACCTTAAGTAAATAAGGACACAAGGCGCTCAATTTCACCCACCAATACTCCCATATTACTCATAATCTCTTTCACATCCCATTTGTCTTCGACTGACTTCCCTTTTGGCTCTAGATGTGATTCCTCACAGAAGAGAGCTCGTCTCTGTGAGGTGCAGTGTGTTTTAGTTTGTTTTTTAGCATATGTGTTCCAACAACTCTATTTTATATAATGTGTATATGTACAAATAAATAACTCATCATACTCACTAGAGGCGGATCCAAGTGTGGTGGGAATTTATTATATTTGTCATGTCGAGCATGTGCGCATAAGTTGCCTCGATTCGGTGTTTTACCGACATCAGGACTGCCCTTTTGTCCTTTCTGACCATTCAATCCTTACATCTTCATATGATTTTTACACCATCCTGTGGATATCAACTTTATTCTCTCTATTTTGTTTATTTTTCTCCCTCTGTATCGACTTTTTTTCCATCGCCCCATTTTTTCCAAAAAGTTGTTCCATTGATCGATTGATAATTTTAGCATTCAGAGGGATTTTTTCTTTCATATCCAACAAGTCAGAGTTCAATGCCCTCTTGGGAAATGTCTCTGCCACAGGTTCTTCTGACATGTTATCATTTGTTCAGTAACCCGGGAAAGAACCTTTTGCTTTGAACGACAGGGGAATGAAAAAGTCTTACAAAGTTGTCCAAAAATGTCATCCTCTATGGCTTGATCAACTGCGTTCCAGTTATCAATTGCCCCGACTCCAACATTCATTTTCCCAAGTGACAAACACTAGGATTTAAAGATCCTGATGTCATTTTTATTACAAGTAGTATTATTCCTAAGAAAGGAGAACCTAATGGTAGTCTTCTCATTTTCTCGGGAGGTGTCGGACGCGAGGGATGGGGTGTAGAATTAACAAACATTTTTTCCCTATTCGTAGATGGAATGGTAGAGTGAACCATTGGCAAATAATGGTATTGTTCACCCAGTGGTGATGAGAATACAGGAGGTATCCCATCATCATTTGATACGTTATCTTAATTATCATTTGACTTTAACTATAATAAAAAGCAATGAATTCATTATACTAACATATTTACGACTAATTAATCGTGTGTGTATATATATATATATATATATATATTTTACTTTTTAAAAATCTATGAATTTTTGCACGTGGCCCGCTAATAGAAAATGTATCTATGATTGATGTATAGATGTCCGTGACATGAACTCAGAATACTTTCTACTTTAACTTATTGGAAAGATTAAATTTAACATGAATATGTCGTGAGACATGAAAGTCTTGGTTAATGACCTCTTTACATAGTTGTATCCACAGTTGGTGAATATTTTTTCTTGCCTTATCTAACAGTGTAAGTAACGTCAGGGCTACGTCATAATTATGTAGGCAAAATATATTTTTTACTTCCTCATCTCATCTTTTTGGTAGGGAAATCAAAATATGATCGAATAGGTAGTCTTGAGAGAGATGAACTACACGATTTTCTAGATTGTTAAATTATTCAATCTTCTTATTCCCATACCTGTAAATAGGATTATCCTCTATATGGCGCGCACTAATAAAGATGTATAGTCCATTCCAATTGCAACCTCTCCTACTCTTTTTGCCAGTGATTACCATCGTACCTCATTTTTACTCAGGAAAATATATGAGGGTGTGAATAGGAGTCCAATAAGAAATGACTCTAATTAATCATTAACTACTTATTATTTTTTAACCGATCCATGTTTTGCTTATTTGATTTAATCCTAATATTTTTATGTGTCCTTTTGCCTATTTTTGTCATCCTACCAATATCAGCAAGTCCAAATTAAGTTTAATTTATTTAAATTAATTCTAAAATTACTATATGTCCATTAAATGTGCAACCCTTTCCACCAATTTGTGTTCACCCAAACAACAACCAGTTAAGGAAGGGGTGGACATGATTTCAACAGTCAATCAAATAGAATTATCCATATTATTAACCCGCACAATATTAGTAAGTCAAAATTAAGTTTTATTTATTTAAATAATTCCTAAAATTACTATATATCCACCAAATGTGCGTGTTATACATGTGCCCTTGTGTTACGTAAAATAAAACACCTAGAAAGTACGTATGTTATAACATTCAATAAAAATACACACACACATATAGAATACACCCATACACACAAAAAATTCCCCCCCACCCCACACACACACTTATACACACACAGAAAGAATACACCTATATATAAAAAACATTATAACTCATTGTGGGTGGTCGGACATACCTGAGAGAGAGAGAGAAAGTGGTCGGAGCTAGAGCGAGGTGTGGTCGCGGTCGATGGAGCTAGAAAGAGTTATGGTTTAGAGAGAGATATATCATGAAATGAAAAATTTATTGGGGTGTTTATACATAGAGGGTGTGGTCACGTTCTTGGGTCGTGACCCCAGGAGGTGACTATTTATTTTTTTACACATCACGAATCGAGTCACAGTGTAAGACCGTGACCAAGTTGGTGATGTGTAAAAAAGTAAGTGCTCATGTCTTGGGGTCATGGCTTAGGACCGTGACCATCTCCCATGAAAATTTCAAATACTCACGACCTGTGACCGTGAACAACCTCAACTAAAACCCTAACATTTGTTCTGCCCGTGCTTACGGTTTAGGACCGTGACCCACTTTAGAAGGAGTTTTGGCACCCATTTCATCATATGTGTGGTCACAAACCAAGGTCGTGACCACTAGTGCCACGGTCTATAGACATGACCATAACCATTTAATGTCTCCCTTTTGCTCGGGCACGAACTTTGTCACACACTTTTGGCTTTGGTGATAGTCCTGGGATATCGTGATCATTCTTGATTTATGGTGTACTGCAAAAGTTACCTTCCTTAAATTTTTAGGGATTTTATAAACAATTAGGCTAGAATAACTCATAGATGATCTCCAGACTTACAAATTAGACATGTTGCTCGAAACTCGAAAGAAAAAAGAGAAAGGAATTTCTTTAAAAGCTAAGTCGAGAAAAGAGGAGATTTCTGACTCCGATTCTAAATTTGATCAAGATGATCTTGCACTGTTTGCTAAAAAATAATAAAGTTTCTGAAATTCAAAAATAAAAATTCATCTAAATTAGAGAATAAGAACTTTGAGAAAAAAAAATTACAAAGTGGCCAAGAATTTTTCTAACAATGATCAAAAGAAAACTAGATGCGAGTATCCTAAGAAAGATGAATCGAAGAGGTTTTATGAGTGTGAGGGGCAAGGTCACAAAACCCATGAGTATACCACTATGCTTAAGAGATAGGGCAAAGGAAAAATCTCTTATAATGCCACTCTAAGCGATAGTGATGTTGAGTCCGTGGATTTCGAGGATGAATCACCGCATGGACGTAACTATACCGCATTTATGTCTAGTCACGTTAGCACTTCAAGTATGTCTCATGCCGATGAGGACATTTCTAAGCATGATAACCTCGACAATGAGTCAAATGATTCTGAAGAGTTTGAGGGTGATGATTTGAGTGAGGGATAACAAAGTCTCCAATATACATACTCTGAACTTTACACTGACTCATTAAAAACTAAAACTAAAAATAAAAATTTGACTATTAGGATGTTATCTTTAGATAAAGAGTTTAAAGTTTCGAGAGAGAGAGAGAGAGTCAGGCATCGGTTAGAATCTCTTTAAGTGAGCAAATTTTTCTGATAGGTAGGGAAAGGACCCACTAGTCTTACAAGAGATCTTTAAGCATCATTGGAGATTCATGAGAAACTTAAAGCTCAAATTTACGAACTCAAGAAAGATCTTGAATGTGACAGGGAGGTCAAAATCACTTTAAAGAACATATCCAAGAAAGTTTGAAAGGTTGACCCAAAAAATCTATATTTATATCCATTGCAAATGAAGAGGTTACCTTAGGGAGTTCTCTTACAAGATAGGAAAAGTCTCTCACACACACCGCTATAGAGACCTAACTAGTCTTAGAGAGCAAGTTGAGTTTCTATTCCCTATTTTAAAAAGTTAAACGGAATAATTTCAAAGGATGTCTATGCTTCATGAGAAAACTTCCAACACAATGACTAGTGCCAATTATTATTCATGGCTATTACATTTAAAACCCCATATATTTGCACATTCTAGCATTCCCATGCACGTTATTCCTGAAACTTATGCATTTTTTTTTGGAAAACCCCTATTTTCGTCATATATATATTGCATGTGATTTATTTGAGCTTTTATAGGTGTCGGGAATGCAAGATATGAAGTTTGGTTGAATCTAGAGAAAGTTTCATTGACTATCGCAATGTCGGCGTCATTTTAGTAAATTCATCACTCCGGTTTTGATCCCCAAATCCCGGGAAAACTGAATCTCTTTGAGTCATCTTCGTGTGGCTTCTGACGGTGCATGAATCCGAGCTATAAAGAAGAAGTTACAAAAGTTTCTATGGAGCGAGGGCCTAATTATTCCATACCTACTCATCCCTCACCTTGCAAGTAGGTCTGAATCGATTCGATTCTCAAATCGAATCTATTCGTTTTGATCCAGTATGAAGGAAATGTTATGCGAATCAATTCGGGTCTCAGATCGAATCGATTTACCCTTTCATTATAATTACAAGTTTGCCATTTCATGAATATTGGGTTACATCTCTTTGTTTTGCCTCTTGCAGGAGGATCAAATTTTATATTTAAAAAGTTTCTAAGTTTAGAAACCCTTTCTTCTCCCTCCTAGGTCTCATTCATTTATGGTTTCTTCTTACAGGCAAAGCACGAATTACATCAAGTTAGTTTGTTTTAATGCAATCTTTGTTCACCTACTTCTTCCTTACTTGCTCTATTTCCTTCAACTTGTATATATTGCTATCTCTTGTGTTGGTTTGTGTTTAATAGATAAGTTTCTTCATTATGATGTTCTTTTGCATGCTTAGCCTAGTTTATAACATGCGTGGCTAGAATTTAGGTTGGGGATCATAGTCCCACCATGGATGCTTGAGCTTTAAAGTTAGGGTTTGGTTTATAATTTTTCAAATAGAACTTCACGTGTTGGTATTGGAGTATCCTAGTTTCTTAACTTCCCTTATCATGCAAGGGTAGTGTGTGATGCTTTGCTACAAGCCAACCCATCTAGCACCGTAATTAATTAACCCCTAATCCTCCATTGATGAGTTTGGTCTCTACATGGTTGATGTTCAGACTTAATTAGTTATGTTCGATTAGGATTAATTTAAATCAAATCCCATCATCTTCTTAGTGAATCCAAGGTGGGAGAATGATCCTCAATCATTTTTATCTCTCAAACACAATCTTTTCTTATATTGTTTCATTGTATCTTCATTGTTTACTCTTTCACTATTAATTAAACACATGTTAGGATAACGGTTAATTAATCTTCACCACTCCAAATAACAATCAGCTTTTACACTTTCCCTTTGAGGTGCTTAGAGAATATCATACTGCCCATTTTAGTTCTCTTAGGAGCAATCAATACTCATGGAATATGATTCCGAAATTACTCGGATACTACTTGTTGCGAAAGATTTACATTTAAATCACACACTTTTTTTTTAACATCAAGATTTTGGCGCCATTGTCGGGGATTGGCAACAAAAGTAACTATAAGATGTTGTCTTTAAACTTTTCCATTCCCTATTGTCACTATTACAACATCGTTTTCGAAACTAATCCAAAACTCTCATAAATGCAAGATGCAAATGATAACAATTTAAATCCCGTAGCAGAACCTCCATCGTCAAGCAATCATTCTAATTACTGGAGACCATCTCCTACCCGTTCTACTTTCTCACATACCGAAGACCACTCCAATTGCACCAGCATGGATGATGATCAAATAGAGCATGGTAATCACATAGATATTGAGCCTCCATATCGTCAAATGAGATATTACTTACAACCGAAGAGGACCACATCTCCTTCGTGCATCATTTTTCCATATAATGCCATGCAATTCCATTTTCGAAATGGGATGATACAGTTACTACCCACACACCACCTCATGGAAAGTGAGCAATTGTACTTACATGTGCGGGTGTGTGAGGACGTGTGCACTACATTTAGCGATCAAAATTATCCATTTAATGTCACACTACTCAAACTCTTTCCATTCACTCTCAAGGACAAAGTAAAATATTGGCTTTGGTACTTGGCTCCAAATTTTATAGGGAGTTGGCGCGACATGCAAGCCCAATTCTTAAAAACTCTCTTCACCCATCGACCGCACTAACTCATTGAAGGTCTAAATTCAAACCTTTTCCTAAGGCGAGGGCGAGACATTTGAAAGATGTTGGGAGAGATTTAATGAGATATTGAGTAAGTGCCCCACCACGGTTTCAAAAAATGGAGACTCATCTCCTTTTTTAACAATGTTCTTACACTCAATGCCAAACAAATGTTGGAGACTATGTGCTCCGGGGAATTATTTTGTTTAGATCCGGATGATGCCGAGGAACACTTTAAATATTATGCCGAAACCACCCAAGCTTGGGACACTTCGGACCCAAACAAAGACAATCCGCGATCTTCCATTCCGTCTTCCTCTATCCATATGATATATCACCTCACCGATGAGGATGAAATGAAAATGAGGATTCATAAACTATCAAAGAAAGTTGAGGATTTTGGCTTAAAGAGTTAAGCTCCTGTTGTTCCAACACATTCGTCAATCAAGGAGTTGTGTGCCATTTGCGACATCGAAGATCACTCTATGAATGATTTCCCCACAATCTCGTCCTATAAGGTGATGCTTATTAGAAGCAATTCATAACTCCCCTTGGATAAAGGTACAATCCTTAGTGGCGAAACCATTTCGATTTCTCTTATGGACAACCTCAATAAGTCTAAAGTCCCCCTCTAGCTAACTATCAAGGTCCATCGACTCGACCACACCCAAATTATCAATAACCGTACTTACAAGCACCTCCTCCTCAATTGCAAAATCAAGCTCCCCCAACATGACCTCCTCCTCCGGTTATACCTCCCTATTTAACCCCACATAAGAAGAGCCTCGAAGTCACTTTGCATGCATTCATACAATCACAAGAGACTATCAATAATCAAAATTCTTAACAAGTGGTACTCATTAAGTCGTAAATTTCAAAATTGACGGCGTCGTTGGACCCCTAAGAAAAGGGGAAGGTCCCCGCTCAATGCAAATTATTGGAAGAAGCCAACTCCGTCACAATTCTTAGGAGTGGTAAAGTGATTCAAAATCTTATCTCATCTTTCCTGGAAGAATTCGAAGAGATATCACTAACACCTCGAGAGCGTGAAGTGACTCTGAAAAGGAGTAGTGATGAGTTTTCGATCCAGGAGACGGAGGCCTCAATCCCATGTCCCTTTCTCGTGCCCTACCCTCAAAGCCTCCTTCCCACAGAAAAACCCAATAAGTATTAAGAAATCATGGACACTTTTAAACAAGTAAAGATCAATCTCCCTTTCTATGATGCGATCAAGAAAGTCCCATCTTACAGGAAGTTTTTGAACACTACACCAAAAAGGCCAAATTGTCACCTTTCAGCCGACGACCCTTATCACGGTCATTGATCGTGACAAAAAAATATGCATTTTTTGTCACGATCAATGACCATGACAAGTCCTGACAAAGTCTTGTCACGGTCAATGATCGTGACAATTCCGTGACAAGAACAAATGTCACGGACCAGTCACGGTCTTTGACTGTGACAACCTTATAAAGTTGTCACGGTCAAAGACCGTAACAGGTCCGTGACAACTTAGTCAGTAAAAAAAACCTTCTCTCTTCTTTTTCCCCCATTTTCACTTCCCTCTTTTTTTCTCTCTCTAAGCGACCGCGCTCTCTCTCTCTAAGCGATTTTTAGGTTTTTTCCTCTCTCTCTTTTTCCCTTGTATATATGTGTTTGTATATATGTGTGTATATGTATGTGTGTGTGTATATATATGCATGGTGTGTGTGTGCATGTATAGGTGTGTGTGTGTGTGTGGTGGGGGGAGGGGGTGGGGTGGGTGTGTGTGTGTGTGTAAAGGTGGGTGAGTGTGTGTGTGCGTATGTTTACAGGTGTGTGTGTGTGGTGGGGGGTAAGGGGGAGTGGTGGGGCAAGGGGTGGGTGGGTGGGTGTGGTTGGGGGAGGGGTTGGGTGGGGGAGGGGTGTGTGTGTGTGTGTGTGTGTGTGTGTATGTTGATTGGGGAATTGAAATTAATGTTTAGTTTAGGACTTGAAATTAATGTGTAAATACCCAAATATATGTTATACCCTTAAGTATAAAGACCCAAATATTGTTGGATAATACATAATGATTCTCCCCATGTTTAAGAGGCTAAAAGTTCAATTCGAGATTTTTCTCACGGAATAATCATCATAGGAACTGAAATTGGGACTTATAATTATTATTGTTAATTTAAATATGACTTTAATTGGATATAAATGAGTTAGGAGCATTTAGATTCCCCTTATTAATTGTTGGTTTTAAATTAGTAAGTAGTTAGTTTGAATTGATGTTTAGGATTTTTAGTAATTGTACATATTAGATGTTGTTGTTTTGGAATTCACAATTAAGTTGTTAAACATTAATATTACACCGTGACAGTTGAAACGGACAAATTGATTAATAAAATATAGCTTTAATTGTAACTTTAATTGTATAGCTTTAATTGTATAGCTTTAATGATGATATATTTATAAGACGTAATGAAATGAATTAATTGAGTAGATGAATTAGAAGGAGTACGGGATACCTATTTGTTGGTTTATTGTTGTTGTTGCTGTTGGATTATAGTGGACCGATGTTGGGTTGGTTAATTTTGGAAATGGCATGACCTCATGATTATTGTCCAAATGGGGGGGGGGGGGGGGGGGGAGGGGGGTTCAACTTTTTTCTAAAATTAATATGTGTCACAAACAATATATTATTAATTCATATATGTAGTATGTTTCATTTATGATAATTAAATGAAACATACTTGAAATTACATATAGTGCACATAGATACTGGTGTTCTAGTTCTTATGCATAGGCATTCAATAGCCCTTAGACCTGTTCGAGAGTCATTATCCTTATAATGAGATCTCTCGAATTGTCCCTATTGGACAGTTTGGGACTACATAATTTTTATATAATAATATTCTTAGTGGCTTAAATTTGTTACTTTTGGAAGAAGTTCTGCAGTCGTATCCTAATGCTCTCTCGATACATATTAGATTGGCAAGTGTGAGTGTTATTTCAATAGATAAATTGAAATAACACTCACACTTGCGAATCTACGTCGTGTGCTTGGAGAACTATGGTGATATGCTACCGAATGTTTCTCAAATCGTAACAAAGAGAATGAGATGTTAAGTGTATTATAGAAATATGCGGTCTTGAATGGGATAAGACCACTCACCCTTTAGAGTGTGACACCCCGACTAATTAAATACCGGGTAGCTACACCTTTATTCAAATTAATATAAAATGTCAGGTTGGTTCAGTTCATAGCATCACTGTCGAAAATATTTTTAAACAATTGCAAGCCACCTAATATTTAATAAGTGAGTTGTCAATTTTAATTAAATTAGATTAACATGCAACCAATAAAATTATGAAATATTGATACCATAGTCACATCACAGTCACAGTAGAATAATAATGAAATAAAATGAATCTGGAGGGACACCCCTCCGAATAATCCGAACACTGAATAAAACCAAATACAAAGTCTGAATGAATAATTAATTAAATCCAAAACTAAAATAGAACTGAGTAAAAAACTGTTTCTAAAAGAAAAGAGTGACATGCCCTACAGATGAATAAATCTGAAATTGAGTCAATGTATAAAGTGGAGGCGACTACTATCGAGGTCCGGTAACTTCCACCCGCAGCTACAGCACATCACTGGAATGGAACTCCTAATCTTGGCGTCCCTGTGGCTAGGCACATAAAAGGTTTTTACAAGAAAAATAGATTTGAAAGCAAACGGGTCAGAGCCCGATGTGAAAACAGTTTAAAATATAGCAAGTGTTTAATAACATTAAACAGTGAATATAAAATACATGTTAGTTCCGTGCTCTCACATCAGTTTCTCACCTTTCAACTAATGTGCATGCTTAACGTATCTCCATAAGCCATCCTAGTTATGCCGCTAACTAACTAGTCTATACTGCAACCCTTCCTCACATGATAATATAGGGGTTTGATTAAGACATTCCAATCTAACTTATGTGAATCTACCTTTTCATTTCTCAGATTAATTTATATTAAATCATATAGCAAATTCTCAATTTTAACTTTACTCAAAGTGTCGCAACTATTCACACACATTAATAAGAACATTCACCCATAATAACAAGGAGTCTATTATCATCACCAATATATAAATTCCAACATAATATTATACTTGGGGCACCCCTAGGCTAAGCTGTGGTGCACACATACTCTGCTATCGAATCCCGGTACATCACGTACATAAGGACTACATATTCCGAATCACTCAGGAACCGTTTTAATAAGCAACATCACACATATTGGAGGCGAACATAGTTCACATACCCATGGGTCATGCACATACCTACGCTCCCATGGTCAGCTGACTTAGCGACTCACAAATAAGTCATTCACAGCCCTATGTCCTTAAGGTACCAATCTAAATCCCCCCGTAGGCACACAAAGATTAGATGGCCCTCTTTCGATAGCCGACCTCCCGTGCTAGCAAGTATGGTAGGTATGTCATACACATATAAATCCATTTACTAAGCATTCACATAACTTAGATACTTTATAATATTATTAAAGATATG